>JAPDEI010000008.1:600000-1062319 GCA_027569055.1 Aspergillus baeticus | reverse complement strand
AAGCTGCTGGGCTACTGCTTCATGCCCATAACGCGCAGCCAAATATAGTGGAGTCCGGCCGTCTGTGTCCTTCGCGTTGGCGTTG
This sequence comes from Aspergillus baeticus, assembly GCA_027569055.1. Lineage (NCBI taxonomy): Eukaryota > Fungi > Ascomycota > Eurotiomycetes > Eurotiales > Aspergillaceae > Aspergillus > Aspergillus baeticus. The sequence goes on along the minus strand of JAPDEI010000008.1, from coordinate 1,062,234 downwards.
GCGCCCCTATCAAGAAGCTGCTGGGCTACTGCTTCATGCCCATAACGCGCAGCCAAATATAGTGGAGTCCGGCCGTCTGTGTCCTTCGCGTTGGCGTTGGCGCCCCTATCAAGAAGCTGCTGGGCTACTGCTTCATGCCCACCAAGCGCAGCCGTGTGTAGTGGAGTCCGGCCATTTGTGTTCTTTGCGTTTACGTTAGCGCCCCTATCCAGTAGCAGAGTGACCACTAGCCAAGCCCAGTTTGCCACGGCGGTATACAAAGGGGAGTTGCCTTCTGAGTCTTTGAATTCAAAATCGACGCCTTTGTCCAAGAATAGCGCAACTATGCTGGTGTGGCCTTGCCCTGCAGCCGCATGCAATGGAGTCTTTCCGTAGGGGCCCTGAATGCTATACTGAGCGCCCCTGTTCAGAAGCAGCTCGGTCGTCGCCACATGGCCATAGTACGCAGCCAGGAACAGCGGTGTCTCATTTGCCGAGTTCTGGATGTCTAGTTCGTCGGGCTTTGCGTCGATAAGTTGTTTCATGATATGCTCGAGATTGAAATAAGCAGCAATATGTGCTGCTGCCAACCCGCTTGGTCTAAAGTATTTCCACGTAAAAGGATTGAAGCCACAGTGGTAGTACCCGGACACTTTGGCTTTGTTTTGGAGGAAATCCAGAACAATCATGTCATTGCCAGGGAACTCTTGGAAATGGTGTCCCCAGTTGAGAGCCGCGTACCTATAGAATGGATATTCAAGTTTGATCCGCTTGAGCTCTTTTGTCGCCCTGAATCGTTCATCCTCAAAGAGGTCATAGGCCACATATGTCAAACAACTATCAGAAATGATGCGATTGATATCAGGGAACAACATCTTCCAGCTTTTCTCAAAGTATTTCTGCGTAGTGTAGTGGACAAGCTTCACCTGGGCCGTCTGCTCGTCGACGGTGACCAAACCACAGCAATATGTTGTCAATTGTTCCATGTCGGTTATATTGGCTTCATCGAATTCAGGACTCCCAACTTCGATTGCCAACGCATGCTCCAGCTCCGCGGCAGTCAGAATACGCTTTGCGTTGATGATCCAACCAATGGTCTTTTTCGCAAGGTCCGCCGCGTTTGGGCCCTGGCGCTCAATCCTGCCCACCGTCTCATCGTAGGCGTGATCGTATGCATTATTCGACTCCGAGTCACTGCCGAGCTGCTGCAGGACCCTCCGAATCCCCCTCTCATTTGTTTCGGCGAACAGGAGGTTCAAATAAAGTCGCGCAAGGAGAAACCTAACGGATGTGAGCACTGTTATTATATTTCAATTCAGGACAGCGGCGGGTAGCGCATACATGTCCTTTGCGGTTTCAGCAATACTGTCTCTGATGTGCTGCTGCAGGGTTGGTCGCTTGCGCACGAACGATGGAAGGTCATCCAGACGCGCGTCGACATAGTGGCGAATATCTTCCTCGCTGGCTCGTATCTCTACCGCGGCGCCACTCTGGAAGTGGGACGCGATTTCCTGGTCTGGTCGGGACGTCGTGATGAGATTGAACCCGACTTCTTTCTGCAGACGCACAAGATCGCGGAGGAACGGCTGGCGGATGCTGCTGTTGCCATCGTTGACAGGACATTCATCGAGGGCGTCGAGTACAACAAACGCCCTTGTGCACGGAGCAAATATAGCGCGTAATTCGCTCAGTATCTCAGCCGCAGACGGGCGGGTTCCTTTTCGCGAGAAGGACTCGTAGAGCGATTCGACTCGCGGTGGGATCGAACTCTTCCGCTGCACGGCCTGCCTCAGCAGAGCTGAATACAGCTCTACGAGTGTTTGCTGCTGCCGGTAGTCACAGAAGAGATATGCGATGCCAACGTCGTCTTCATCCGGGAATACCTGCTCCAAGTGATCAATGATGATAGAGGACAGTACCGTCTTTCCGGACCCGGGAATCCCATGACAGAAGAGGATCTGCCCTTCCCTGCTGATCCACTCTTGGAATTGGTCTGTTTGCAACAACCATGAGCCGGTTCCCTTTTGGTGAGAGTTGAACACTTCGCTTTGCCGTAGTGCTGGGCTTGCTTGACTCAGCCAGGCGAGTATTGTGTCGCGCCTGTGATAGTCTTGATTTTGGATAAGCCGCTGCACTCCCTTCCTGAATCAGTATCTCGCTATTAGCACATATCCACAAGCAGACTGACAGAGTGTTGTTATGTACCTATTGGCGTTTCCCACAACCAGATTCAACAAGGAAATGTTAGACACGATGCGCGATCGGTAATTCGTTATCTCGGCCTGATCCCATCGGACTTTCTTCCACGCCTGCTGCACGCGGCGCTTCCAGTCTGGGTTCGAGTCGCCAAGAACATGGAGCTTATTCAATTTTGCTTCGAGATCCTGAAGCACAAGATGGCAGCTTTGGATGATCCGATTCACCTCAGCTTGTTGTTTGTCATCAAAGTCCTTCGCATCGAGAGTATCGATGTGGTCCAATGCAGACGAAAGAGACTCCACCCTGCGCTCGCAACAGTCATTAGATCGGGTTACAGATTCTAGCGCGAGTGGGGAAGGGCTGCTGTCTTACTCGCCAGAGATAGCCTTGTACTCGGTTGGCGCCTGGGCAAAGCTGTTCCGCACCTCGTTCGCGAGCCGAATCACTGCTATGAAATCGCCAACGCCGAATCCAAAGCTCATGCTGATTCAGTGTTTTTTTCGGTTCGGGGGACTAGGAGTGCTGGGGGAGCTGGAAGATCTGAGATGGAGGGTACGAAGTCAGCACGTCGAAAGCCGCGCGGGGTGTGCTGCAGAGAAGCCAATCCGGCTGAGCCACATACCAGGGGGTCTGATTGGTTGTCAAGCTGCAGCTGAAGGCCAAAAAGAAAAGAAAACGAAGAATCGAGCGCCCTGATTCGGCGCTTAAAAATAGCGAGCTTTTCTTCTCCCTTCAAGAATGTCCTGACCAACACCCGTACTTTTAGATAATAAATTCTGTGGCGAATCACACACCTTGCCGACAGTCATCCACTAAGATATCAATTCCATGAAGAGTAGAATATATAAGGGACCAATATACAGTACTACGCCATTCAAATCAAAAGGTTTTTTGGCCCATTGAAACCGTCCCCCCGCAAGGCACATTTCTAGGCCTTGCCATCCGCCTCGCTTGGCCTTTGTGTGCATTTCAACGGCAAGGCTGTCGATGCCAAACTCAAAGCTCGATTTGCTGTTTACGAGGCAGTTAATCGAGAAAGACGGTTTCGGTCGTGGTATGCATAAGCTCGGGTATCTTCGGGGGCAAGAATGAAAGCGCAAGGCTGTGAAACTAGTCTTGGCTAGATTTCCAAGTCAGCAAGTAGCTCCCCCGGGGACAAGTTCCTGCTCACAGCTGTTTAAAACTAGAATGTAAGGACCTGTGAAATCGACGCCGAAAATGACCGCTACTGATGCCATAAACGGCTGCATTCCCATCCGTATCTTTCAGCGTCGAGCCGCTGCCTTAGTGTCCTCATGTGCCTAGAAGCTGCACAGCTCATAGGGACGAAAGGATTGCAGGTAGTTAGAGGAGCCTAAAGTTTGGCCTCAAGGAGAGAAACTCGAATATAGCTGAGCCAATCCCTTGAAATTAGGTTTTGCACCTTTACGCTCTTTGGTGTTTCGATCAGAGATCAGGCAGCAATGCAGCTGTATCTCTACCACGAGCTCATCATCTTTCTCGAAGTACGCTAGGATCGACCGACAATTTGAATATCTCAATGGTGTACGTCAGGACTATGCTATTGGACGAAATTCAAGATCGACGGGTAGACGCTGGGATGATAGGTTGTTCGAGGGGCAAAGTCAAATCATTACCTTTCGAGCGCCTATATAGGACAGTTCCCCTCTCTAGATAAATTACCTGGGAGATTAATGAGAGCTCCGTTAAAGCATTTGTATTCTCCAGTTGTGTTTCGAGTTCTCGATTTTACCTTAAATACCGTCAAGCGTCCAAGACGTTGCTCAAAAAAGAAGGAAGAGAAAGTATGGCCCCCGCTAGCCAATATGATACGCACAAGCCAAGAGAGCTTCGTCGATTTTACGAGCCCCTTGGGATTCTGTACGAATTAACTTTGAGAGACCAAATGAAGCCGCGCTCCGTTTTCTCGGCCAGTGATCGCGGGATCAGCATCATGCAGCGACGCCGGGATTTTGTCGATTCAATTGCATTCATCGGTGCCTATAGTAAGGAGTGCGAGATTGCTGTTGCTCTAGAACGGCAGCCGGATTTGCTCATCGTTCGGGTCGCGGGCACTGGAGAAACCGAGAAGATCGTTGTTCCCTTTCTAAACGACCTCTTAACCGCGTTGTCAACCGTCGTAAAGTCAAGCCCAGAACATATAAGGAGCGAACTTCAGGATCGCATTGTCAGCCACTTGTCAGACAAGGCACTGAAGTTTGGTCAAGAAAAGATTTTTGCCCACTACATGAAAATATTGCAAGATATTGCTCCCGTGTGCTTGGCAGATATTACAACCGGGCTAAATGGTATGGAGAGACCATAAACCAAAAGCCTGCCTTGCTTTTACTCATTTCGGAAGTACTGACGGCAGTATAGAGGCGGCCGGAGATTGCATTCGTTTCAAAGGCTGGTTTCAGGACAAATTCTACAAAAACGGTGCCATTTTAACCCGACAAGACATGAGTGTCCTAGCAAGAGAGTGCTTTGATGCTCGACAATCTGGGCAGTTGGAGCTTTTAAGGAAGTTCATGTTTCAGGGGAACAAGCACGTCACCTATTTTGAGAAATTTTATAAAAGGATTGCGAACCTGAGTCGGACTATCGATATGGTTTCCAAACTTTTTGAGTCTACTGTCGCTCTGCGTCAAGATCTTGCAAATGATCTTGTGGCAGAAAGCCTACCATCCTCAACAAGTCTGCCAATTCCTCTTCTCCCCAAAAAGTTGGCCCTGGAGAGTATTTCGAACCGAATGTTCTCGGACTCATCGAGAAGAGACGATTTTCTCCAGAAGCTTCAACAGATAACCCCTCCAAGTTTGGCCAAAGCCTTAGTGTATCATTCAAAGAAAGTTGTAACTGAAGTGCACCCCGAACTAATTGTTATAAATCACTTCGACAGACTTCCCGACGGCGGTTTTCTCGATGAAGGCGACAAGTACATCGGATGTACGAGGCCAAGCTGTTATCTGTGCTATCTATTCATCTCATACCATCCCGCAAGGTATTCCCGGATATCCGCAAACTCCAAAATTTGTCTGAACTGGCGTTTACCGGATATCTGGCACGAGGAATGCAATGCCATGACTCGTGCCGAATATCAGAAATCCATACTCCGGCAGTTGATCAATACAGTTCGGGATGAGCTGGAAGAAAAAGTGAATAAAGAGTGGATGCTGCAGTCTCATTATTCGGAGTCGGAAACTCAATGGACGTTACCTATTGACGATGATTCTTTTGCTCACAGCTCACCACCATCCAGTCCAAAGTTTACGTCTGCCTCCCAAACCGCCTCCACCAGCCGAATTACCCAAGAGTTGGATACTAAGTCAGATAGAGCTTCTGATGCGGATAAGGTTAGTGATGAAGATGCAGAGGATGTTGTGTTATTCAAGGGCAGATGCAGGTACTAGTCCAACTCTCGTCCCTATTTCGCAAGCCATGAGGCCGTTTCCTCTGAGCATCTATCAAAGTCAAATTAGCTACACTTGTATTTATGGTACGCCTATAGAAATTATTTCAGAAGGAAATTAGGACAAGTTACTCTGCTTGTTACAACTAAATACAAAAGGAAGTATCAGCACACATATGGGGCCCCCAAGAAAACAGCCGCACTCAGACCCGTATAATAACCAAGATGCCAGGATCTGTATGGTCAAAAGCGTTGCAGCAACATATCCAGTGATCTTTAACACCCACACTAGAGCATAACACCACCGTCATCAGAGTCGGCATCGCATCTAGAACTCTTTTCTGTTTAACATGATTGCGTTAGAGTCTAATTTCTCCAAATGTACTTGTAATTTGGCTTACCCTCGCCTTTTTCTCGGATCAAAGCAAGGATCGAGTCGTCGAGCCCCCGTGAATTTAATCTTGCTCTACTAATATCGACAACTGAACTTTCTCCTGCTGTAGAGTCCGCGTGGAATTTTCTTGGAGCCAGCTGCCCACGCACCTCATGTCGAAGTTCGGATCGAAGGTCCTCTGCAATCTGACGAAGAAAACGATTATGCTGAGCATACTTGGCAGAGCAATTGCGATCATCGGTTTGTACAATTGGAAGAGCCCACGTATGGTATACCTTTTGGTGGGTCGGGGGGCGTGTATATTTACCCGGGTGTTGGCAAATATATTGATAGCAAAGGTAGCATGCCGGCTTGCTACAGCCAACGTATTTATCATTGTTATCAAGGAATTCTCCGCCAGTCTTGTCCAGGTAATCGATCAATTGAATCTCTGCGTGGACTCGGACTTGGGACTTCTCCCACGGCTGCAGCAACTGCTTTATTTTTTCCAGATTCAGGTCATAGAATTGGTCAAGGTGATGGTAAAACTGATTTCTCTCATCGTCTCTGGGGAAAATGCGCGTCACGATATTATTGAGGGCCCGGTCAGTTAGCTTTGGAAGAGGTATGGGCTTTGGAGTAGATGCTGGAATCGGTTCCACAATAAAGCCTCCCTGAAAGACTTGCTGTAAAGAGACGGTGGCATGTATCATTTTCGTGAATAGCATAGTATGCTTGCCCAACTTATAGAGCAACTTGTGTAGTCGCTCATAGTTATGGCTATGTCCATTACCTTGGCTCGAAAAGTGCTTGAGGATATCAAATGCCTTGTTTTTTCGTTGATCATAACAAAGACGTGAAAGCTCAGGCATGTCACATTTCGCTAGCGAGTCGCCGTCTTTCTGAAATGTCCTCTTAAACCATTTGTGAAATATAGCAAGATCGGGATTCGGGTTTCCTAAATCGAGTAAACATTAGAATGAGAAGCAATGAAGTATGAGTTCGAAAACTGTACCTTCGGTTATCCCGGAGCTGTAAACACTCCTCCATATCATAAGAGCGCGTTTATAGTACTTGAAGTTTTTCTCGCTTGTGAACTGCAGCACTTTATTCAGAAGACCAGCAACTCTCGCTGTTTCGCTCGGAGGGAACAACTGTTCCTGCTCCTGCGTACATGCATATGCCAGTCCCTGCACAACGTTGAGCACATCACTTTCCAAAAAATCAACCACCTTCCTGGGGACTTTTGCGTTGCTTGCAACCCAAAGAATGACTTTGGTTTCCCTTTGTCCTAAAGCCACAGCCGTGACACAATCAGGGTCGCCCTTGTATGCACAAAAGTATGCAATCGCATCTGCAAAATCTCGCCGGCATTTTGCAAGTTCAACACCATCAGTTTCAGCAGAAAACGTCGGCTTGATTCGACTACCCCTCACAATATTCAGAGAACGGGAGAAGCAAATGATTGCGTAGAATGCTTCAACATCACCAGGGTCATTTTCCACCACTTTGCTCCTGGTAGGCGTCGACTGTATTGTTCTTTTCATCTGTTGGTGCGGATATACTGGAAATCAATAGCAAGAGTTTGCCGGTGAAGGTGCTCCTTAGGATTCAAAAGGGTGGCCTTGAGCCTTGTTATAATGCCAGGTTCCTCACGGAAAGGCTCTATAATTTCATATTCCAGTACAGTAGGGGTATTTTGCAACGTTGGTTTTCTCTGCTTCTCCTTGTCCTTCTAGCGGTTTAATATTATGACTTCTGTCATGTAGTTTTCTTGGCGCGACCAGTGGACATGGACTGTGGCTGTGATGAAGTACTCAAAACTAATCATGGAGATCTCCGACGACTGTAATTTTGAAATACCCTTTTGATCACGTATGGTGGCCTTAATGTCATCGCTTTCTCATTCCCGGGAAATTCACTCACGTACTGATGCCTAAAGTCAAAGCCTGATAATGACGCGAAAGGCTGAGCGTAAGTGTACTAGTCAAAGATAATTGCTGAAGCTCTTACCGATCTTCGATATTCTCCAATCAAAGAAACGATCTAACCGAGGAGGCACCGTGTAACAGTGACTGCATCAAACACCTAGCAAGGTGACGTGTCTCGCGTACAGACGCTTGATATTCCCGCCTTCCCCTCTCTCTGTGGCTGTCTTGCGCCCACTAAGCTGCTTGAGAGCCCGGCCCATCACACAACCTCCACAACACACAGATCTATGTGACAAATGAAAAGAAAACGCATGTCTAATATAGGCTTTTGCACGTAATTTTACCCCGGTCACCCGTTACCCTGTTCTAGTGGCGGCGGAGGCAGACTCGCGTAACCGAAATCCAATTAATAAGGCCATAAGGTACCCCACATTGGGTGCATGCAGTAGCCCGTAGCTGCACCCTCGTTCTTTCTTTCTGTTGCTCTTCGGTGTTGGCGCCATGACTGCTTGGGTTTCGGACAAGGATATTGCTCTTCCACGCGCTCAGCCCGCTTCATGCCTCCGACAGCATTAGCAGGAAGAAACCAAACGCCCAGGCTCAGCTGCAGGAAATACCTTGTTAGCCTCCAAATGTTTATGTTCCCTAATCAGACAATTGAAATTTTCTACCTACCACATCTAATACGCTTGGTGTGCTCCGGCTGCTTCCCACCCTTGCCCCGAGATTGCTGGGTAGAATTGCGTCGTCGTGCGCCGTTGAACTTTGTGGTATGCTGATATGATATGATCGGATAGGATAGTGTTTTGCTTTTGTTTGCTGGAAGCGTTTCTGCTTGAGATGTTCTGATGAGCAATTCAAAGAGGACTTCCTGCAGTTATTGATCTGAGGTAGACAGTATTGGTGATTTTAGATCTTAGTTATCATGCCCTCACCGAAGGAACAATTCATGAGTATTTATAAGCTCCCAAGTTCTCCCAGGACCAAGGAGATGGGAAACTACAGACAGCTCGCCACCAATCAGTCGGCGGGCGGACTCGGGATCCAGGTGGTTGGCAAGCCCGGTTCGGCCGACTCAGTACCAGGTACCACAGTTCAGGGATGCACTACCAGAGACGATATTTGTGCTCTGCTTACGGCGAGATCTCGATCGATGGTTCTACATCGGCTGTGCCCGAGCGCGTCGTCATCGGCGTCATCGTCTACCCCGTTCACGAAGATCCGGGCGAGGAGTAGTACACCTGAATCCGGGGTACGGCCGGTGGCGAGTACGTCCCTGGATGGTATATATACTAATCTTTGGCTTTGTCCGGGAATGGTTGTTCGTCCTCTGTTCCAAGTTATAGCAGCTTAGAACACTTTCTCTTGTTCAATCATATACCTCAATCGACATGCCCCCTATCACGAAGAAGGAAACCTACCTCGACCACACTGGTGACGATGAAGATGTCCATAGCACAGATGATGAAGACTCAGGCGAACAGCCTGTGCCCAACCCCAAAGCCACGTCCGTCGCCCGCCGGCCCTCCTCCGAATCAGAAGTAGCTAGACTACACGACAAAGCCGGCGATCTCGCGTCTACTTCATCATCATCATCATCATCGACGCAACAAATCATGCTGAAAACGACTAAATTGTCATCCAAGGGATCGGACAGAGGCGCGGATGTCAAGCATACGGGAATAATTATAACAGAGAAGACGAAGGACGACAGCGGGCTTAAGCTGCGGCTCAAGCTCAATCTTAGATATCGAGCTCGATCTCAAGGCGAAGATTCATGGAGATTTGGCGCTAGCTTTATTGTAAGTTCTCTATGTCCTAAGTTGTCCATGTAAAGGCGACTGGGATGGTGCTAATTGCTTATAGGCCATAGCGTAGTCCACCCCACCTCAACTTTCTCTGTAGTTATTTTAGAGCCACTATTTTCTTTGTATATATACACGTTAAGAGATATAATTCAAAACCAAAGAGGTGACAATAACTAAACCTATCACCGTGCTAACGTGACTACGGCTAACGTAGCTTCCCTTGAAACCCGCTTAGAACGGTCAACTTCAATTTTCCAATACATCCTTTCTTCTCTGGTCCCAGCTAGAATGGGCCAAGCTGGTCAGCGGTTTACGCAAAGATGGGGAAATATCTCCATCTATAAGACGCATAACCCGTATGCACCGATTATGCAATTTATGCAACTTGGAACCGGCAACGCCTGATGATTGGTCAGCAGAGCCTTCTCAGGCGACACAAAGTCCAAGAAGTTAACCAGACAACATTTCTATCGCACTTTTCATTGCAATTATCCTTCGGAGAAACTAAACCAAAAAAAAAAAATGCCCCTCCCATACCTACCGCCAGAGATTATCCACCAAATCGTATCCCAAGCGGCGCCGGCGGACGGGTGGGGCAAGTACTGGCCCGAGAGGCGCGCCGTTCACCATGTCAAGCTGTTTCTTGCGTTGAGGCTAGTGTGCAGTACGTACATACTTTCCTTACTTATCCACCAATATCGCTCCACCACCCATTCTATATCCTCTATTGCATGTTCTACGCAGCGCAGGCAAGATCCGAACATTGGTAGAACTAATTGGATATATACAGGAGAATTCAACAAACTAATCCTCGACTACTTCTCCGAACAGCCCGTGCTAATCGAAGACTTCGACAGCGCCGTCCTGCAGCGCAGCGACCCGCCCACGCCCGCGGCCGTGCGGTTCTGCCGCCGCCTGCTGATGCGACACATTGAGCGGACGCGTGCGGGCGTGCGGGTCAACGCGGCGGCGCTGGCGTTTGCGCGCGAGATGATTGGGATTGTTGATGCGGCTGTTCAGATTTTAACGGAGAGTGAGCAGGGTCAGGATGGTGGGGTTGGCGTTGAGGGGCTCCGTGAGGAGTATACGCGTGGTCTGGTCATGGCTGTCGTTGGGTTCTCGGGGGTTAGCAAGGTGGTGCTCGAGGGAGTTGCAGGGATGGAGAGAGATGCTGAGGAAGGGTATGAGGTGGACTTTAGCGACGACGAAGACGAAGATGGCATGGAAGAGAGTGATGAAGATGAAGACGATAAGCCAACCAAGCGCAAAGCCCCAGCGCGCGATGAAGTGCAGCAGAAGCAGTATAATCTCAACGTGGCGCTAACAATAGCCGCCGTGCTGGGCCGAATCGAAGACATGAGCATACTAACCGCCAAAGGCGCAGATATAAAATTCGACGGGCAGGACGGCTTGTTCGGGTCGCCGCTGCACGGCGCCGCCATCGGGGGCAGCCAGGACGCGATCGACTTTTATATGCGGACTGCGGGCGGCAGGGACCCGAGTCTCGATGTCGAATGCCAGCGGACAGGAAATACGCCGCTGCACTTCGCTGCGCAGAACGGGCACTTCGAGGTCGTGGACTGGCTGTTGAGCGTCGAGGTCGAGCCGGACGAGATCAATGAGAAGGCACAGAGGCCGCTCTTCCTGGCTGCAAGTTCTGGGCATGTGGATATCGTGAGGAGGCTCCTATGGCCGGAAGATGAGCGGAAAGAGAAGCGGCTGGACCTTGGAATCGACAATATATTTCCCGAGTCGCCGGATTCCGACTACTCCGAAAATGATGATGATGATGATGATGATGACTTTACTCGCCCACCCTTTGTCGAGGTCGACGCGGACGAATACCGTGCTCGAACGCCGATTCTGATGGCCGTGCAGAGGGGATATCTAGACGTCGTCGAAGAGCTGATGTGGCGACTGGATCTGGACATTAACCGGCACAACGGCGAAGAATACAACATGAGCTACCTGGCGACGGCAGCGTCAAAGGGCTACGAAGACATCTTCCGGCACCTGCTTTCGCACATCGCCATCAACAGAGACATCAAAGACAGCAGCGGCCACCGGATGCTGAAGCACGCTGCCGCCGGGGGGAATGAGAATATCGTCCGCGAGGTGCTGTCGTGGCCTAACGTTGATGTCAATCTCCGCGGCGCAGACGACTCGACTCCGATCATGTGGGCCGCGCTGCACGGATGCGAGCCAGTCGTCAAGCTGCTGATCGAGCACGGCGCAGCCGTCGACCTCGTCTCGTCGCAGATCCACCTCAAGATGATGCGGCTGATGCGCGAGGATCCGAGCCCGGATGGAGACGGAGAGGGGAACGGGAATGGGAACCCGCTCCCGGATCCGCAGGTGCTAGCCGCGATGATGGGCCGGGTCGCCGTGCTGGTGGGCGCATCGGCGCTCGATGCCGCTGTGCACGGCGGGCACGAGGGGATCGTGAAGCTGTTGCTTGCACAGCCGGGTGTCGAGGTCGACCGGCACGATCTTGACGGGCGGACGCCGTTGGCGAATGCCGCGCTTACGGGGCATCCGGGTGTCTTTAAGATTTTGCTGGCGCTGGGTGGTAGAGTGGATCCCGAGGCGGCGGACGAGCGGGGGTGGACGCCGTTGATTCATGCTGTGCGGTCTGGGGAGGAGGAGATTGTTAGGGTTCTTCTACAGGATCCGCGTGTTGACGTGAGTCGGAGGGATAAGGAAGGGATGGGGGTTTTGGTGCATGCGGTCAAACGCGGTGCTGAAAGTGTGATGAGACTCCTGCTCAAGGTGACTAAATCAAAGCGAGATGTCGAGCAGGCCCTAAAATGTTCGATGGCATATGAGCCGGACAATATGCAGGTGCTTCTCAATTCACACTTGCATACGATGTCCGAGAAGTCACAAGAGATGCAGATATAGCTAGGTGGTGGATACTGCGATAAGGCGAGGAATATAGATATTTCTCCGTAGATAGATAATACCATAGGTGGATTCAGCCTTGCCTGTAACATTGCGAACAAGGGCTTGACCAATTTTTCACCCTCGCCACTAAAACCGCTGCATAACTAATGACTGCTACTCCCACGCACCACTCAGCAGTATTTACCTAATAATTTACGTATTCGCCTGCAGCCAAGCTTGGGGTAGACATGATTAGTAAAGGAGACCCGCTTACCTTAAATACACCACATATGGCCACGAGGCACCTTTATTCCACCTCTCGACATATGCATATCATATCATATCAAATCTACTTGCTAGCTCGAACCTAATCGATATCTATCCCAACTCCACGAATTAACCCCACAATTGATCCCTTCAACTACTCCAACAATGACAACTAGCACCGTCCGGGTAGAACCCATAACATCGCCCGCGGACATCTCCCGCTTCTTCGACATCACCGCCCTCACATTCGGCCACCAGATCCGTGACGGCATCTGGTCAGCCTTCCACCCGGTCTGGGATACGCCCTCGGGCCGCGAGGCCGCGATCGCGCGGCTGGTCGCGCGGTGGGCGTCTACCACGAAAGATCGGAACGGCGAGCCGAATACGGTTTTTCTCAAGGCTGTTGTTCCCCGGGATGGAGACGGCGATGGAGATGAGGAAATCGCGGGCGTAGCGATCTGGGTGCAGGCGAGTAACGTCCCCGGATACGGCGACGCACCGTCGACGGATCTCGGTGCCGCGATGGACCTGAACGCGCTGTACCCGGGGGATCTGACCGAGCAGCGGTACCTGCGGCAGATCGATGCGTCACTGCACGGGCGGCGTGTAGAGGTTGTGCGCGAGGTTGCGGGCAGCGAGTCGCCTGCGGTTTTCGTGCTTGATTTATGCGTCGTTGACCCCGCGTTCCAGAGACGGGGCATCGCGAAGAAGCTTGTTGAGTGGGGGCTGGACGAGGCGAAGAGGCGAGGTGGGCTTGAGGCTGTTACGGAGGCGTCCGCGATGGGGAGGCATGTCTATGGGCAGCTGGGGTTTGTGCAGGAGGGTGGGGAAATGGAGGCGCGTGTTGATGAGGAGTTTAGGGGCAGGTCGTGGCCGTCGAATGTTTTCATGCGAACGGGGAGACCGCAGTGAGTTGCTTAACCCGATTAGATGAGGGGTTGGGTAGAGGGAGCCCCCTGAGAGGAACTTCAGGTGGCGCAACCCTGACATCTATGTCGAATATGCCAGGTGTCAGAATGCTCACTATACCGCCATGCGAGTCCCTAGTTATGAATATATCCTGTCTCAGACATATGCCTGCGTGGACGCAAAAGCAGTTATCGTCAGGCTAAAATCCACTATTAGGATGGTATGGAAGAGTGTATAGAAGAGCTTCTTCGTGTTTGTAACCGCAACACATTTTAACATTGGGAGAACCCATTCAAGAGCGGCGTCAAACCCTACACTAGAGCTTGATGAATACCGTCTGTGCAGATTCCGGGGCTATCAAGGCACACTCCTCAAGATGTATATTTAGTCACAGAAAAATGAAAGCAACCCAACAATTTTATGCGTTCCCATGCATAAACCAGAAAGCCACTTATGGATAAAGCCCCGCTGGACTCCTCCATCCAACTTAGTTTCTCAAGACATCACAAATCTCCACACTTTTCCATTCTACAAACATCATTCAAACTATCTCATCACAATGCCAGCATCCATGACGCCCTCCAGGCTACCCTTCCTCCTCTCCCTCGTGGGAACCTGCCTAGAAAACATCCTAAACCCCTTCCCGGCCACAGCCAGCGCCGGCGCCCTCGACTTCCAACCCGTGCTCGACTTCACCTCAAGCAGCTGCTACCAGACCGCCGCAATCGGCACAGATGGACAACTCAACAGCGGCGTCGAACCAAACTGGGCGCCAATCGTGCCGGACCTATTCCACCATCCCGACCCCGCGGGCGAGTAGTGACAATGACAATTTCGTCTTCGCCGCCGCGAACGAGTCGGAGACCCGCTACCTCCTCGGCTGCCGCGACACGGACCGGCTCGAGCACAGCCAGACGTACGTGCGCGAGCGGTGCAACCACGGGTGGTGCGCGAATCTGTACGAGTACTACTTCGAGACGGACATCGGGCCCGGAAACGCACACAAGCACGACTGGGAGCACATTATCGTGTGGACACTGAACGACAACGTGTTTTTCGTCTCGTGGTCGGCGCACGGCGATTATAATACGCACCACAGTTCGGCGATGCAGTTTCAGGATGGGACGCATCCGAAGATTGTGTATCATCTTGGTTGGTGGGGGACGCATTCGCTACGCAAGGCGGAGGCGAGCGATAAGGATGTGGAGAATTATACAGGAAGATGGGTTGCGTCGCCGCTGGTTTCGCTGGATATGATGGAGTGTGAGGTTAATCGGAAGCTGTTGAATAACAATTGGGGCAGTGCGCATTCGTATTTGAATCAGCTGGGGAGTAAGTTGGAGAAGTGGATGCCCTGGGATGTGCGGGTTAATGAGCATTTCAACCCCTAGGAGCCTTTATTGCTGGATTGGGCTGTTCGTGGGTGATTCTGGAGAAATAGTAGTAGCAGGATTCTAGTATAGGCGTGAGGGAATGGCCCTAGGCGTGTTTCTTCTCATCTGATTACTTTGCTCTACTTAGCAAGCCGATATATGTAAACCTTTCTTCGCAGGTACATGACCCATGAAACGCGGGCTATTTATGCGCACAGGTCAACTTACAGATAGTCCTAGACTCTTTTTAAAAGTTCATGCTCGAGTTGATATAGTTTACTGCCGCTGCGACTGTGGACAGAAAAGTGGCAGCTGGGGAAGGCAGAGCAGAGCAGTGCCGAGTCAGACAATCTTGAATACCCCATCCCGGATCCAGGGTTGCGTACGTCTCAAGCTTTTATAAGTCTCACGGCTGAAAGAACATAACTTCTGGTTCTGAACGTCTCGACATCCTGCCATACTTAGAGTAGTGTAGTATTAACCATATGGATGTCGATTATCTAATAATACTTTATATCCTTTCTATATAACAATCAGCATTGTCGGCGCAATAACATGGCGGTACAATTCCGGATCAATACGGATCAATAGTAGTAGCTGCCTGCGCGTAGGCAAGCTCACTACATATTGCCACATTGCTTTTGTTTATGTATAGCTCCTGAAAGAGGAGCCACGCCATCTTAATTCATCATCTTTAGCTTAACACCACTCTCCAGCAGCAGCTTGCCAACTGCCTCGACCGATACCAGCGGCATATGTGCATTATCATCCAAGCACTCCAGGCCAGCGCGTGTGCCAACCTGTAACTTGACCGTTGCTTCGTGGCCCGACTGTGCTTCCAATTATAGTACCGTATTGCGTCCGCTGCCTCTCGAGCAGCATCTCTGCTATCGCAACGTGCCCGGACTGTGCGGCCAGTTCTGAGGGCGTTTGGTTGTTTTCATCTCTGGCCTCTGAGTCTGCACCCCTTTGAAGTAGCAGCTTCACGATTAAAAGTTGCCCGGACGCCGCGGCATGTGCGAGCGGAGTCCTGCCCTTCAAAGCCCTCTCCTCCAAGTTCGCGCCCCAGTTAAGTAGAATCCCAACTACTGCCTCATGTCCTCTGATTGCAGCCAGTGCTGTGCCGTAGTCCGCAGGACGTCGAAACACTATATGATCGCCCTTGTCAAGCAGCAATTTTACTACTGCCTCGTGCCCCTCCATTGCAGCCATTATTAACAGTTGGCCTAGACCAGAGTTTTGGGCTACAACTTTTCTCTTTAACTTCGCACTGCGTTCTAGCAGTAACTTCGCCACGGCCGCATGCCCGTTGAAGATGGCAAAGGCGACGGGTGTCCCTGGCGATACCAGGGCCACTGTTGACGTAGAGTCCATGTCAGCGCCTTTGTGAATCAGGTGTTCTACAGTTGCATAGTGTCCGTTTTCGGCAGCTTTAGAAAGAGCAGTCTGCCCTGACCCATCTTCCTTGGCCTCGATATTCGATCCGTTCGCAGAGAGAAGCAACACCACTTCACTGTGCCCGTTGCTAGCAGCCAGCCAGAGCGGTGTGCGTTTTGTTTCTGATAGCGCATTGACTTTGACCTTCTCCTTGCTCAAGAGCCATTGACAGAGTTGGCTATGCCCCCCGCTAGCTGCATAATGCAGTGCGGTATACCCTTCCTTATCTCGCGCAGTGACATCGCAGAGCCCGAGAAGGACCTGAGTAATTCTTTGATGGCCGAGCTTGCATGCAATATGAAGGGCCGGAATGTTATGCCCAATTAGTGGGAGATCACAAACCCGCTGGAGTGACGGCTCCGCGGTGATTGCCAGTGATAACAGCGGCTCGTGCTGCTCTATAACTGCCCAACCAAATAACCCATGTAGGAGCGAGTCCCTTGATCGACCACCAGGGAGCCATGGGTGGAAATTCCAGGTTTCATTGAACGATGTGGCGAGTATCTGAAGCTTGCCCCACGTCCGAGAGGTGCTGCTTATTTTCTTTGTGTGCAAGGCCCAGTTTGCGACTGCGTAGTTCAAGAACTTGTACTGTGTCTTATCAGGCGGTGATTTCGTGCTTATTATACGAGGGACTGGATTAATATCGTGTTTCTGGCCTGAAAACCGCGAAAATAGGAGGTTCGTCAATCTATTATGCCCGAAGACAGCCTGTTTGGCCAGAAGGGCTGGGGATGGGACCGAGATAGCCTTATTGTCTACTGGGCTAGTTAGCTCAAGGCCGAAGTCCGAGAATGAGAGATATGTAATGCATAATTCCCCGCACTCGAGATCCCCTTCCTCTGCTGATGGATAGGTGAAGCCCGCACTAGAGTGGTGTATCTTTCCCGGATGTTCCGTGAGATATTGCTTGACTGAAGAATGTGCGAAACGCACCGATCTGTCTGAATAGTCCACAATGACAAGATTTGCACAGCAGCCGATAAGAACGTCCTTGTGCGGTAATCTCTCAGGGTCCCACTCGGTGTCTTCGAAATCAAACGCCACGGCTTCTCTTAGCTCATCAATATGGAGTGGCCGCATCGCGAACCCAACCCACTTGAATACCTTCATGGCATATTTGTCGGAAGAGTTGATCCTGTCCATGCAGCGATCGTAGGTCTCGTCCAACCCCTTTGGTAGTGTGGCTAGTGCTGTCCGTATTTCAGTATCGGTATAGCAGGTATCCCATAGGATTTCCAATTGGAGGTAAACCCAGAGAAACCTATAGCGAGCTTAGCAAACAATTCACGCGCTCGCATCGAGTCTATTGTTCATACATGCCCCAAGACTCACGAAGGAGCCTTTGCTTAACCTCGTCAAGCAATGCAGCATTGTCTGTAAGTCTCCTATAGAGGGTCTTATCGGCAACACTGCTGTTAATGTACACCTCAATGTCAGGCATGACATTGCTCAGCGTTCGAATCTGCCGAATTCCAGGAAGAACCGTGGCAATATTTATATGGCCGGGAATTTGGTCCCTGCTGAACAACAAGACTCGGAAGTCTTCTGCGCGTTTGGAAGAGCACAGTCGTTGCATACACTCTAAGAGGCCTTTTGTCTGTTTCCGGTCGAGGGCATCCAGTCCGTCGATGATGCAAACTACATCAGACACGTACCTCAAAACAAGAGCAAGGATCTCTTGCAAGTCTCTCAAATCTGGCTGCATCCGTTTGTCCCCAAAGAATCGGCGGATTTCGCACTCCATATCTGGCGGATAGCTTCTGGCCGTCACGAGCAAGAACTCACAGAGCTGTTTGATGAGACTAGATAGAATGTAAGCGGCATCTAAGGTCTCGCGATCGTCATCCTCGCAGTAGAAGAAGACAGTTGGGGCAAATTTCCCAGGATAGCGATATTTCGCGGCCTCCACTGCTGTCGTACTGCCAAAGGTTAGAGGATACTCCAAAGACAACCGGAGAGAACTAACGCTATAATGGTCTTTCCGGAGCCAACTGAGCGGTTGTGTCGGGTCAGCGACGGGTTAACATGCAAAAATTGGGAGATAAATACTCTTTCCTGAGCACCATAAACACGAAATCGTCTTTTCTTTGAACCATGCTGTATAATCGGGGTGGTTGAGAAACCACTCCGTTGTGCCAACGAGCCGCTTCTGCACGAGTCTTCGATGTGTTCTCTCCTCATCGTAGCTCGAAATATTTGATAGCGGTACCTCACGGACTGCGGCATATATAGTCATTATCATGTCTTTTTTCCCAGAATTCCGGGCCACATTCACCTGTTCGACGCACTATCACATTTTCAAAGTGATCCTCTCCAGAGCGATGTCCATCCCCATAGGTCGACACTTGACATTGCATGACTCATCAGCATTGAATAGTATTGGGTATGCGTGATGGCTTACCATCCGGGGTGGTTGGCTGTGCATCCGCAACCTGAACAGTATGGACGATGGAGAGAAGCTCCTTGGCATACGCCGCCGCCGTGGCTGCTGCGTATTCTTGCCACTGCTTGTTCTTATGGGAGTCCGAATAGTCACAAATCCCTCGAATGACCAGGCATTGGAAATCGTCCATCAAACCAGCAGCCTCCATTTCGAAGCACAGGATCCCGAGCTCGCGGCCTAGCTTGTCTCGTTTGACGGCGTCCTTCATTACCTGGTTTCCCGATGCGATAAGGCCATAGTGGATGATAGGACCGTCTACACACCGAAGGGGCCTATTGACTAGCCTATTGGTATCACACTCACATTGGCTGCAGGTACTTTCTGGGTCTCTATGAGCATAGTGTGACTCGTAAAGCTGGTCCTTGTCGTAGCCACTGTGTGCAAAGCGTTCCGTCATAGCAGGGTATTTTTGCAGCATCTCAGAAATTAGTTTCGGAATCTTGCCCTGTGATAATAGATGCGCTGACTCCAGTCTCGAAACCGCTGTAAGGAGGATTGAGGACGGCTTATTCAATACTCCAGTACGTTCGAAGCGATCGCCGGCCATTGTCTTGCCATAGTCATACTGCACAACACCACCAAAGTCCCTTGTTGGCTTGCTTACAACAACATCGCCCAGGCGGATATCAGCCTTGTCGCTTGGGATCCCCCACCTATTCCGACCATAAGGAAAATCCGAATGCACTTGAAGGTGAACTGGAGTTGGGTTGCGGACGTCGCTGCTGATGTAGTTCCATAAACCCCCGAGCGGAAGCATGAAATGACCACGTTATGGTCGAATATCCGGCCTAGAATATAGGTATTGTGGTCGCTCGATTGTGTTGGCAGGCTGGGGTGCGTCTCATCCAACATCGCCTCAGCCGCGGTCATCTCCAAGGGGAGGGCACAGAGCCAGACGACCTTATAGTCTTCATGGCTGTACCGGCCGGCTGGCACCATCTCCAGATAAAAGACGCGTCATGGGCTGTTTTCCATGCCGGGTCTCGATAGATCTCGATGGTTTTTGTCGAAGTTTTCTTCCTGTGTTGATTCGGAAGTCGACGTCAACTTCAACGCGTGCTTCCCCTCTGCAGCCTCGCCACGTGAGCGTCAGGAAAGAGCCAATAACGTCGCCGCCGTATTTTAGTCTGCACGTTCAAGCTGACGCCCAACATTTTGTTAGTCAGCGTCTTTTTCGAGTTGCATTTTGTATTTAATTGATGAGTTTATGCTTATCTAGTGCATGCCCCAACTCGGGTGCTCAACGACAACTATTGACAAGTATATCCATCATCCTAATGAACCCTAATGCGCTTGGGTGTGAGGGAAAATTATCCGCATTGCATACCATGTTCCCTGGAGGCTCCTACTAATCTAGTGCATTTGATGATCGGCCAACACCGTCTTTTCTATCAACCATTCAATCAGCCCGTCATAGTACTCAAGGACATGATTACCCATTTTTTTGAGACTACGCTCCTACCGACACTGACTTCGAGTAGCATTTTATGCTATTCTGAGGTAAAGAGGTTTACAACATATGCACAATGTTTGGAAAATGTGAGATCGGGCGTTCTGGTGGTAATTTGCCTTGAGTAATAGCCAAATATAAGCAATATTCGAAGCCCCTGTATTCTTATTCCTCCACAGAGGGTACAGTATCAACCCCCTCCAGCACATCATCCGTCCACTCATGCAGCCTAGTAACGAAAGACTCATCGGCCGCGATACCCGACAGAGTCGCCGGCACGCCCACAGGCTCATAATAATTCCCACTAACCACATCCCCGCTCGTAGCCGCCCACAAATGATTCCTGATCCCGGTCGAGACAGGCACGCAAAACACCTGCGCAATCGGTTTCGTAACCCAGGCAAGCGTACTCTCTTCCTGTAGGCCTCGCGCCATGCCCGTGAGGATTCGTCCAGGGTGGATCGCAACGCATTTGATCTGCGGGTGCGCGCGGCTGAGCGTTCTCATCAGCCCGATTAGGGCGAGTTTGCTTTGGCCGTAGCGTTTGGAGTAGGGCTGGAATTCGGGGATTAGCTTTCTGATCTCTTCCTTGTGTTCTTCTTCTACATGCCCGAGGCATGTAGATAGATTTTTTGTTGGAGTAGGGCTATCTTACCATCTTGGCACAGTCCGTCCGGACCAAATCAAAGTCCACACCCTTCTCCGGCGCAAAGAGATACCCCTCGCTGGAAACGATGATGATGCGTACGTCAGCAGTACTATCAGCAGATCCTCGCTCGGCAACGGTGCGCAAAAGCACCGGCGTAAGCAGCCTAGCTAAAAGCGCATGGCCGAGGTAGTTGATTCCGAAATGGGCCTCGTAGCCCTCTTGTGTCTTTCTGGGAATGACGCGTATGATCCCCGCGTTCAGGATGAGGATGTCCAGGTGCCGTTCCTGCTCAGTAAACTCGGCCGCACACCTTCGGACGCTCTCGAACGACGCGAGATCGAGCTCGAGGAATCGGATGTCCGTGCGAGGCGGGTTGTCGCTGTCAACGAATTCCGAAGAAGAATGCCCGTAGGCTTCGTCATTGATCTGGTTGATCAGCGCTTGCTTCCCCTCGTCGCTTTGCGGTAAGTCCGCGATGTAGATGCGCTTAGGTCGTCCGTAGCGAATAAGCTCGATGGTTGTTTGGCGGCCTAGATCGCCTGCCGCTCCTGTGATAAGGATGGTCTTTCCCGCCAGCGAGGGGATATCCCGCTCTGGATCAAATGCCGGGGCACCGTTGCACGATGCGGTATTGTCTGACCCGAACAGGGTCACCCGGAGCATGTCCTTGATCGTATTCATTGTGGGAAAGAAAAAAGTGGTTCTGTCTGAGCTTGCAAAGGGGGGAAAATGAACCTATATCAACAGCGACAACTCAACATTCACCAGGTGCAGTCTCTTTTCAATAACTTGTGCGGTCGGGAAGAAGTTGAGATTCAGCTGAGGAGCTGAGGCTAAATATGTACGCAGTGGATACGAAGCTAATTAGATTAAGGTCGCCGCCACATCGTATCAGATGCCCAAAAAGATTTCCCTCCACACCAGAAAGGGTTAGCTACACCCTTGTCAGCCCTTGGCAGAGGGCCGAGCTGATAATCCTAGCATTATCAGTCCTCCGTATCCACCAGGAAATCCCAGGTTCTGTAGATTCAACTTATCACCTATTGGACAGAGAGGACAGCAATGCCCAGTCTTGATAGCTTATATATCTGTGGGGCAGATAATCATGTCCTAATACCGAAATTGAAGAAAAAGATATAGCCCCTAGCTGAACTCGCCAAACCTGTTTGCCCGTACGATATGTACATGTGCAGTAGCTAGCCTGCTCAGTTCTAATATCATCAGACTGAGGCATGTGCCCCGGCAGGTTGGCAATATTGTATGGCCTATCATACCAAATCAACATCGATGGTTTGTGAATTGTCAAGTAGCTAAGATGGTACATATTCAAGTGCTACCCAGGAAGTATAAAAAGAGCTATCGAAAAAGAGCCTAGTAGTATTGGGTACATTTAAGTCTCCTAGTCCACGTATCAGAGACCCCTTAGTATGTTCCTGGAAGGATATATATTGAAATCACCACCCTAGCTCCTATTAGCTAGTGTACGAAGGAAAATCCAATGGCAGGAGCCCACGGACAAAGAACCCTGTAAGGCTACAACAGGGAAAATAAAAGAATATGTCCTCAACGAATTAAACAAACAATAACAACTGCCCTTTGGCAAGCCAATGCACTAACTCCAAGTACAATCCCCACTCAATAACCTAACGCCCATGTCACAATGTCAGTGCATGGAGAATTAATATAGTATGAGAGAACCAGATGTACGTCGGGGTCAACCTAGGATCTTTTTTCGATGATGTGGTTACGATGCGGCGAACACTACATTTTGCGCCCTGTTCGGTAATGCTCTTCCAGCCTTAGATAAAGGCTACGGGAGTGGATGGAGGTGAGATATTAAAAATATCCTACATAATGTCTTGCAGTGTGGATTCAACGTTTAAATTCCTAGGCGAGCAGTTTGTCTCTAGATATTTATTCTTGGGTGGCTCCTTCATCTTCCCGGTGTGACATGCGGGTGGAATAATGACAGGGATGGCCCCAGACGCAACGCCGTTTCCGAACCTAACCCGGGAAGTCCAGTCACCAGTGGGCGTAAGCCTTGCCGCTAATAAGGCAGTCATAGATGCTAGAGAGTGTGTATCCTGCTTATCTGCCTGCGTCTATCATTTCTCCTTGCGAGATCTGCAGTCAGCAACAGGCCCCCGGCAAAAGCGGGGCTGATGCGTAAGACAACGGCTGGCCTTGGAGAGGCAGGAATCCCAAGAGAAGCCTAATAAATACGGTCAGCAGCATCTTCAACTATTCATCCGATATTATAGCAATGGATCTTCCCATCTCCTCAACACGGGCGCTCGTCCTCACTCTGCTAGTCGCGGGAATCGGCTACATCCTCGTCCGAAAAAGCACAGCGCACTCACACAGCCCACGGCGACTACCTCCCAGTCCACCCAGAAACCCCATTCTGGGTCATCTCCGCGTCATTCCTAGAGACCACCCCGAGCAGGCCTTTGCGAAATGGGGCAAGGAGTACAAAACCGACATCCTCTACTTCAACGTCCTCTCGCGCCCGGTCATCGTCCTCAACAGCATCGAGGCCGCCCACGAGCTACTGGACAAAAACGGCGCCAACTATGCTGATCGTCCGCGATTTGTGGTGTTCGAGGTTATGGGCTGGGGCGTCACTCTGACTTTCCTTCGCTGGTCCGCGCGGTTCAAACTTCACCGCAAGCTCCTGCAGCAGTCGTTCACCCAATCCGCGTGCAAGCCATACCGGCCCATCCAGCTCGAGGAAGCCCGGCGCGCGATCAAAGCCATTACCCAGACTCCAGATAACTGGGAGCTTCTTCTCCGCCAATTCTCCACCGCCGTAGTCCTCCGGATCGGCTTCGGCATCGACGTGCAGGAGCACAACGACCCCTACGTGAAGATGGCCATCGACGTTGAAGAAGCAACTGGGAAAGGCGGCGTCCCGGGGGCATCGATTGTCGACTTCTTCCCGGTCCTCCGCCACCTGCCCAGCGGCTTCGCACGGGTATTCGATGCACTGCAACCCCTCGCGCACGCCCGGCAGACTAAGCCCTCAATCCAAGCGCTGCACGACGCGCCCTGGGACGCAACCGAGCCCGCGATCCGCAAAGGCACCGCAACGCAGCCCTCGTTCATGCGCACACACTTCGGCCGCTACCTCGAGAACGAACAGTCTAGCACGCCTAACGAAGCGACGATCGCTGACCTGAAGGGCGCGGCAGGCGCAATCTCTATCGCGGGCGGGAACACCACCTGGTCGACGATTATAGTCTGCGTGCTGAATCTGATACGCCATCCAGAGGTTCAAGAAAAAACAAGAGCAGAGATCGAAGCTGTCGTCGGCATTGACGAGAACGGGGACATCGCTCGACTACCGGATTTTGATGACAGGCCGGCGATGAAGTATCTTGAGTGCGTTATCCAGGAAGCTACGCGCTGGGCACCGCTCTCGCCGCTGGGCATCCCGCACGCGTCTCTAAATGAGGATAGCTACAAGGGTTACCGCATCCCCGGCGAGGCGACGGTGTTTGCGAACGCGTGGGCGATGTCGCGCGATGAGCGGTACTATTCTGATCCCGACGAGTTTATCCCCGAGCGGTATCTTCTGCAGTCAGAGGGCGGGAGAGGTGAGCCGTTGCCTGAGGGACCTTTTGGGTTTGGGAGGAGGGTGTGCCCTGGGCAGCACCTTGCGCTTGCGGGGGTGTATATCGCAGTTGCGACGTTGGTGGCCACGATGGAGCTGAAGTGCCCGGTTGATGAGGAGGGGAATGTTATTCCCCCGAAAGTGACGTTTTCGAGTGGGTTGAGTGGTGTGCCTGATAGCTTCACGTGTATCATGACGCCGAGATCGGAGAGGGCGCGGGAGCTGTTGCACGAGTCATAGAATTCATGTTTTGCACCAAGTATACACTACCTTGGAAGGTTCTGAAGGCCAGGCAGGGTCGTGTCCGCCATATTTTAGATGGCCAATATGAGTCGCTCCTTCCCAGCTTGTAAATACTTCTTTACCAAGCGAGAAGGAAGGAAGGAAGGAACGGCCGCTAGTGCACCTTGTCTGAGCAAGTTGCACCTTTCAGATCTGGTATTTACATCCACTACCAGGCAGGGAAGGAGTAACCACCAGTGACATTCTTCCCTACAGCACCATCTTTAATGAAACGAATTTCCCTCCCTTCTATTCCCAAATCCACCCCCCCGCCCCGCAGCCGCAATCCACGTCCTCGACGGTCGCTGGGTATGGACGGCTAGGGGGCGAGTCTTATACTGACTCTTATAATAAAGCAGCGCGATCTGTATCGCAGATCATCGCGCAGAGGACTTTCTCGTCAGAGAGACCTCCAACTGCCCACCCGCCGCCGTTAAATCCAGAGCAGGACCGGGTATATCCCGTAGCTGGGGATGGCTTCGGGTGAACTGTTGTAAAGACGCGGATGGTGCAGATTCTCTGGGAGAGATCGCGAATGCCGGCGATGGGTGTGTGTAGGTGTTCAGTAGAGGGTCAGGGTTGTCGGTCGTTGCAGGAGACATATTGGGCGTCGGTGTCGTGCAAGGCGATGTATTCCGGGTCCAGCAGTGGGCGAATGAATGAGTGGATTGGTTCGTGAATTTGAACGGGACGTTGTGCTTTGCTTACCCTGGAGATTTGGTTCCTGCTGTAATGTATCATGTCGAAAAAGGAGGGAGAGGAAAGTGGTTTTGAACTCCAACTCGGGCAGAGATATGTCGAGGGTGGGGATTTCTGCGTGAAGAGGAGCCAGGCAGTGCTGAAAAGCAGCATATTCTTCCAGCCGTCAATATAGAGACTTGGATGTACAGCTACAACTGTGGAGATGTAGCATAACTAATACTATGGTGGCTGCATCCGTTATTCAACATTCCGTGCCAACAATCTACGCAATTTGATCTGCACCAACATCTCCAGTAAAAATATCATCCCAGCCATACGCCTCGAACTCAAGGAGTATCGCATCCGTCGAAAACGGATCGTTCAACTTCATGGCCCTGGCGGGCCTATGGTACACCCTACCCGCAAGAACCTCATGTCTCCTTGCTCATCCTGTACCCCAGTAGCATTAGGAGAGCTCCGCTCCCGCAAAGATAGAGATAAGGGCTGGTCAGTGCTAAAGGTACTGATTCGTGCAGTAACCTGGGCGAGATGGGAATCCTAATCGCTGTTTCCTGATTGTCCGGCTAGGGCTAGTGGCGAGCGAATGTATAATAGTATCCCAGTCTCAGTAATCGTATAACCCAACTAACCACCCTCATGTTCCAGCCCTGGTAGGGCTCGAGATCTCCCCACTCACGAAAACGACAAGAACGGCAGCATACCTAGCCAGTCAGCTTACTTCATAAAACAAGAATATGGTAGTGTATCATACGCAGCAGTCGCCGCAAAAATCTCCGCCCTTCGTGAATTCGTCATCAGCCCTACACTTAGGGCAAAGACGGCAGTAAATGCAGCAATCAGGGCGAGTTTCACGGCGTCATCATTGACAAGATACAGTGCAACAATAGATCCTATCAAGAGAAATGATGCAACAGATATGCTAATAGCCGCAACTGCGATAGATATGGATGTTTCGTTGAAGCGGCCGATACGGTTGAGGCCGTCGCGGGACAGTTCTGGCTACAGAGGACGTTTTAGTTACAAAGGCATATAAGTTTAGGACATGCGTACCGTTGTCGGCCAGTGACGTCTCAAGATCTTTGACAGGTAGTCACCTTCTGGCAAAGTATTGAGTGCGAGCAGATCCTCCGTGTTGTCCAGCGCAGTTTTTGCGACTCCCCCCAGAGCAGGGTGGGGTTTCTGGAACCAGTGCTTGTATGTCTCAAGGGCGCGGGCGTCAGGCCGATCGAGCCGCACAATCTCGCTCTGAAGAATCAGGGTCTCATCTATATCTTAATTAGCGATTTGTCCACCTGACTAATAGCTCGTGTTTATCAAGAGGAACGCACGATACTCTTTGATGGACGCACGCAACCGCATAACCAACTCCATCCGCATCTGCGCATCCTTATTTCCAATCTCACAATGCTCCCTCATTGTC
This sequence comes from Aspergillus baeticus, assembly GCA_027569055.1. NCBI lineage: Eukaryota > Fungi > Ascomycota > Eurotiomycetes > Eurotiales > Aspergillaceae > Aspergillus > Aspergillus baeticus. The sequence goes on along the minus strand of JAPDEI010000008.1, from coordinate 1,035,101 downwards.
TCCCAGGTCCGGGCCTCATCCTTCAACTTCATATCATCGCTCGCAGCATCGTTTTTATCTAGCTCGTTGAGCCTTTTCTCCAGGTCAAGCAGCTCGCTCTGTAGGTAGAGGAGATTCCGCGCGGCGAGCTCGCGGAATCCGCGGTAGATGAAGGTCTCACTATCCCGGTCTAGCGCTATCCATCTCGCAACGTTGGCGAAGCCTTCTTTTGGCGGGGAGGAGTAGGGCGAGGGTAGTAGGTTTCCGCTCCTAACCATAGAGGGCTTTGCACACAGTGACGCTCGCAAGATTGCGAAGGAAGAAATCTGAGTTTACAACGCTGGGTTTTGTTAAGGAATCTGGCGCAGTCAATGTCGAAATAGCGACAGAGGGGAAGAGACTGCAAAGAAAGGGCAACTCGTATCGAGCGGATGAGAGCGCAGGACGAGGATTGTCAGCCCCATCACTGTCTGACGTGGCAGTGCAGCTGCCCGATCAGCTGAGCCTTTCTAAATCTGCCTTCTGCTTTGTTCAAGCATTCTGGTGCTCAACTTCGTTAATCTTTCTACTCCGGCAGTCCGCTGCCCATCAAGCTGTTTTCTCCTGAAATACGCCCCAACCCTCATCTACACGCGGACTGTCGTATGGAATAAGTGACTATCGATAATTGTGAGTTAATTACCTTGCTATCAGTTGAAGCCACAGGGTAAAGAAACTATGTATTTATACGTTTAGAACAGGTGAGACCAGTTTCAGGAGCCAGCGATATGTTTTTGGACCCCCCGTTGAGCTCATGCGAGCTCTTCGATGCCCTGGAAGTAGTCAGAGAATATGAGTTTTATCTCTTGAAAATCAACTCTTTCATGGGTATGTCGATGGAATATCGCGAAGCAGGCATTTCGTTGATCAGGAGATATTCCAAGGCGTTTGAGCTGCTTGCAGGCTATGCCAAGATATCAGCATCCAGTGGACACCAGTACGAAGATCTGATGAATTGTCTCACCTCATATCTCGCCGTGAGTTGCAGAGATGTCAATACCATTTACGGACTCAAACTCTCGGAGGCTGATATCCGCAACTCCAATTTGATTCCTGCGGAGGCCCTTAAACGAGCACAGTCTTTCCCGTACGATATCCAGTTCAATGCCCATCCCCCGCTAACAGGAGCTGTCAAGGCGGATTCCCCAGGAACAGAGGCGTTAATGCGCCTCTCGCAGAAGCTCCTCCTGCCTGTTCCGTTGTATCCTGACACCTTGAGCGAGGTGCTTTACTGTTCCGTGTCTGGCCTAAGATACCGTTTCATGAAGCTTAGCTACTTCGAAAGACCAATCCTTTCCGGAGCGCGGGTATTAGCCGTGAGGCGTAGGTACCGAGGTGAATCTCTCCAAGAATCGCGAGCAGCACTCGAAGAGCAGGGTAGAATGATTGACCGTTTTGTCAGTCTTAAGTGGTACACCAGAGAAATAAAACCAGCGCAGGAATCATCCAAGTTCTCTACTGGGTCGAAACGGTACTTCGTCAAAGGCCAAATTGGAAACGGTTCGGTAGAGGCTCTACCCGATACAGGCGCCGATATGTGCCTCATATCGAAGAGCCTAGCTTCAGAACTTGGCCTCAGTCCCATTCCCGGAACAAGGAAAAAAATACGCCTCGCCAACAGAAAAGTTGTCCAGTCACCGGGCATGGTGAAAGTGCCGTGGAGGTTTTCTGGAGAGTTCGAAACGTTCACCTTGAAATGCTGGATTCTTCCGCGCTGTGTTCATGATATTATTCTGGGAAGGTCATTCCTCAACTCCACGCAGACACTGACGACCTTCAAGTCACGAATTCAGTCCGAATTCATTCCGCAAAAGCGAAACCTCCGTCTCCAACTTGTCGGAGGGAAAAGCCAACAAATGTGCGGATACCTCAATGGCCAAGTCACCACAGCATTTCCGGATACTGGGTCAGATGTCATGCTTGTTTCAAGGGCTTATGCGAAGGAACTTAGAGTTGAAATTGATGAAGATCTCACAAATTGTGTTCAGATTGAACTTGCCGATGGGACGACAGCCTGGACAAGTGGAATTGTTCGCGACATCTCCTGGAGGATCGGGACGACCGAGGTCTATTGTGACTTCTTCGTACTCGATGGCCTCTGCGTTGATGTAGTCTTGAGCAACGTCTATCTTTTCGAGCTCAATGTGTTCTCGGAGTGTGGGAGGTTTCTTCTCGACGTTAGGCTAGAGGAAGAGCAGGAACTCTGGAAACTCTGCAACATCCGCCTCATTAGCAAGTATGGCCAGAAATTGGACAAATTAGAAGAAGAGAGCCTGCAAGAATGTCAGTGTTCCTCTCCCTATGTTGTTGTAATAATGGACTGTGCTAATGACCTCAATTTAGTGACCTCGCCTGATGCATTCAGCCCCGAAAATATCCAAAGAGAACTCGCGAGGCGAGACAAAATACGCGACGAAATTGCATCTCTGCCAAATGATAGACAACTGGCAGCCAGGCAGGATGAGAGTGAAAGACAGCGTCGGTGGGAAGAGTTGAGGCGAGTCCATCGGGGCCGGTTGAACACAGCGACAACAGCGACGACACAGCCAGTCCTTGCTACTAGCAGCACTATCAATCCTAGGAGCACGTCCGCACGGAAGTCTCGTTGGAGAAGGAGGTTTCAAGAATTGACCTCATCGTGACGATGTCAGCATAGCCATGCTTATTTCTGTTTCTCAGATCTTCCGAGTCTACGTATGATTTACTCTGGTAGGCGAATGTGAATAAACAATAGGTTACCACTGTAAGGACCAAGAACTTGGATATATCATGATGCAATCTACATTCTATAGATCAATGATTAAACACCTACGCCACCTGGGCACTATTGGCATGTCCACTACAGCGAAAGCCGACCCCGTAACCCCTGAACCAACTGTGGCAGCGACACTGATGCCTTCCCGACTGGAAGCGCCGCCAGTCTCTCCCTCAAAAGATGCAAAACAGTGGGCAAAATGAACTGTGTCTGCGGGAAAGCCTTCGTGATCACGACGTATAGCCCAATGCTAAGCGTAGCAGCAGAAGCAAAGGCTGACAGCAGGCCCAGATATGAGAGGATCTCCACGCCGGGTTTCTTGAAGAAATACCGTTTCCTATCCCCGAGACGAGTCTTTCCCTTGAGGCTAGGGATGTACTTGAAGTCGAAGACTGTTTCTTTGCCAAGGCCGTCTTTCTCGTCCATTAGATGTTTCCAGAAGAATTTCTTTCGGGACTAGATACGTTTCTGTTAGTTTAGTATGAATGGAATAGGAGTATGACTTGCGTACCTCGATGATATGTCTATCGACAGCTGGAATCAGAGGCAGTGTCTTGGCTTGCACCTGTACCCAGAAGCAATATCCCCACATGAGCACCTTATAGTACAGACTGGTCTTGGGAATATGTAACTCATCAGACAGCTGGTCGCCGTTGAGTAGCCGCGTCAGAGCATCCATGTACCCCAAAGAGGCATATATGGGAGCCGTATTTTCTAGCCCAATGGCGATGTTTCTCGCGAGAATTCGACCCGTATCTGTCGGCCCAAATTCGTTAACGAGTAGGGACTCCGAGACAATCTTCGTCTTCGCCGCGCTCTCAAAGGGTTCTGTCGGAGCACCCATGTACCACGCTACCAATCGCCACAGCGCGATGTAGTCCTCCTCTTCTTGCGGTGTGAGGTATATCCCCTGTCGTGGGAGGCCGAGCCAGATAACCGTGCTGCTGAATGTGTTGATTGTGGCGAAGGAGTCGAGGTCATTGATGGGAAGGCCGTAGCGATCAACGTCGTAGTAGGTAGGGTCCTGCTCGGCCAGGCTCATGATCTTACGACGAACAGCAGAGTGAAGAAGGCGCACGCGGACCGAAGCCAAATGGCCTTCGCCACCCGGCTTCATAGCCGCAGCGCTGTTGTTGACTTGCACAGTGTGTTGTACTGTTTCGAGGAGCCTACGCCGCACGACCTTGGCACCGAAACCTCCGGTTCTTGAAAGGGTTTCTCCGACGCGGATGGCGCCCCTGATGTAGGTAAGCTAGGGCTTCAAAGATTTGTGGAGAGGAAGCATACATTCCACCCAGCAAACTCACGAACGTAAGCTAAACAATAACCTTGCGTTAGCCGCAGCGCCATAGTCAACGCGGAGGGGAGCTGGCATACCGCATTCGTAATCGGAATCAAATACCGCCAGAAGAGGTCCTGTCCACGCTCAATTTGCTCCCAATCCACCCACTCCGGCACCGTGTTGATCTGCGTCCACAGCTCATCCAGCTTTGGATCACTCGCATGGTTATCCCGAAGCAAGGCATACCGATCCCGCTTTGAGGGGTCGCTAGCGGGTGCCGGTAACGCGTCTATAATCGCATTGGCCTCATCGGCAAGGGTATCGCAGGTTCGGATCCAAGGGGCAAGTTTACTACCAGGCCGATGCTCGTCGGTCCATTCGAAGCTATAGTCCCAGTAGTGGTACTCGACCCTGTTGCCTTTCTTGCCGTTGGCTGAGACCGACATTGCGAAGACTCTTTAGCTAGTGTGAAGTGTGAAAATTGTTAAAGTTATATGATCAACGTCCATCTTGGAAACTTCGATCCCATATATATCGCGAAATAATGCCACAGTTGCACAGAACCTACACCCGCGGTCCGGGGTCCGGGGAAGTGAGCCATCAGACCTTCAGAAAGAATGGCAAGACAATACGTTCACGATGATTTGCCATCTTTTGGCTGATTTCGCTATCGATCCTGCGTGAGGGTAGATTTTCGCATGTGAATCGGCCCTCGGGGTCATACCGACTGAGTCAGTCGGCCCAACAACGATTGATCCTCCGGCACTCATTTTATTCAATCGACGTCAGAGTTTATGCAAGCCTCGAATAGTTATTAAGGGTCTGTGGACCAGAAGAAGCCTCGGGTCTGGCCATCGTCATAACCTGTCACATGTATGGGTTGCCAACTTCTCGCGGGGGAGCACATTGCAGCACTCACGGGACCTTAAACAGGACTCTTATTGTCCTTGGATGGATGAAGCGCATACTGGGTCCTACCCTCATTACAAAGCGTTTCTTATCACACAGAGACTTTAATATCAAGACTCGGATACAGTCATACATGGCAATAATATACAGGACATGACCTCCGATGCTCACTTTGGGCTGACCTTCAGTATCGGGTCTAGAATTAGACAAAGGCCCTTTTGCCATAAGACATGGTAACTCAGGGCCCGAATTTTCCATTAATAGAGTCTACAAACCATTAGACTTTCCCCCGTTCATTGGTAAAGAAACCGGAACAAGGTGACCATATCTGCTCTCATCACCCAAGGGACCAAGCCGCAAGTCATCTTCGTCTTCATTCACATGTGTATTGTCTTGACTGGTGGTCTCCACGTTGTCCCTCGAGCTGCTCCCTCGAACGCGCTCGAAAATAAACATTAGGCCACCAGCTTTTCTCGCCCAGTCACTGGTTGGCGCATCTGAGCGGGATCGATCCGGATAGTGGAACTGCGTTGCCATTCTACCTGATGCAAGCTGATTCGCCAACTGAGTCAACGAGGAGATTGACACGCGCGACAGCAGGAAGAGGATCAAAGCGGCGGCCAAACTGAACAGCCATAGAGCAAGCATCAAAAAACCCGGGGTGGCGTAGCGTATATCATACGCGACTCGTCGCTCCACGACTTGAACCATTCGATCATAGGAGGCGCCGCTGCTGAGTTGCGGTTCAGAGGAGAAAGGACCCGGCTTCGTTCCAACGACCATATTCGCCATGGCATCCGTCCAGATGAGGTTAATTATCTTCCCAGCGGTTTTGGAATCTCGCGAGAGATCTCGCCAGAGTGGATAGAGACCGAAATCGTCTTTACCGGAGTAGTCTCGGAGCCCAAGGCCACTATACAACATGCTGTCAACGTCGTATGCCGCAGCTAACGCCTTCATGTGAATACCCGCGGTCATAGAATCGTAGGTGACGTGCGACAGTCCTGGAAGATAGGTATTGGCTGCTGGGAGCCAGAACTTTTCCTTCCGTCTCGTATACAGTGCATCTGAGTTCTCGTATTTGTCGTCTATGATACCCCAGAGCGGCGAATAGTCGTAAACGGTGAGGTTGCTCCTTTCAATAGCCCACAGTGGCATTTCAGCTTCACTACCGTACGTCTTGCCGGAGACCTGTAGGACATGGATGTCGCTCAGTGCGCTGCCATTGGCCTGGAACCTTACAACCTTGACAGAGGCCCGAGTGGCTGACGAGCAAGTCATTATGTTCTGTACCCAATGCGTTTCAGGCTCAAGTACCAGTGTGTCGGAGCCATCGACTAGGTGAGGAGCCCCCATGATCATTCCACTGGTTATCCCCACCGTCGAGATATTCACAATATCGCCTCCACCAAATCGCCGCGTGCCAATTTCTGAACCAGGCATGAGTATGGGATGAACTTTATTTTCGCAATAGTACTCCACTTACCAAGCGAAGTGAAATTCTCCCTCGTGATATCGCCAGTCGCATTCGATAATATGTCGTCCGGAAGTGGCAGAAAGCCCCCATTAAGGGGACTAATGACAATCTGACTCAGTGGCGGGAGGTATTGAGGATAGGGATACACGTTGCCCGTCAAATTGTACTTCGCTCCATAGTGGGCTACTCCTGGGTCTTTTCCAACTGTCAAGTTGTAAAAAACCGCTGTATATAGGTTCATAAACGCCGCAGCACGGTAGGCCGTGGCGTATAGTTGGGGGTCGCCCTGAGTGTCATTTGTATCGATAAAGGGAAAATCAGGCGACAGGTTCGCCATACCACCGTTATCGACTAGAAAAGATTGTTCCTGGACTCCAACAGGAAGAGTGTACAGCACGTGGTTGAACTCGATGGTCAGGTTCAGGTCCACGCACTCTGTAACGGGCTCTATCCAAAGGATATCCTCCTGCCACTCTACGCCCATCCCTATGTCGACAGGAACAGTGTGATTCCGAAATCCAATGCCCCCATTGATCGTGTCGACTACCAGTCCTTCCACGAGCCCAATTTCATTATTCAGAATTAACGACTGCAATGTAGCGACTGTTCCGACTGTGTATATGGAGTTGTTCTGGAATGGTAAATAATTAGTATAGTTGGTATCGCCTAGGCCGGTCGTCTCGCGTTGATAGGACCGGTATTGTATGTCAAATACGCTGGCGACTGTCGTTCCGGCAGTGCCACTAGCGAATACTTCGGACACATTCCCAGGTATCCTCAAGTCGACCAGGTCAGTGCTTTGGTTAAAGTTGATCCATAAGTCCCTTCCATCGCGCCAGGCTTGATACCCACCATCAACTCCAGGGCAGTTGGAGGGATCGCAGACTCGACTGTAGTTATATCCGGCTCTGACCGGAGTGCCCTGACCCATCGGCCCTACATCACGAGCATATGTCCACGAAACACTCTGAGGATCGCCGACCTGTAGCTCCTCGGAGAGCCCTAGCGGTGTTGAGATACCGACAATGATTAGGAGGATAGTGCCGATAGTTGTCAGCCAAGAGAGCGCCACCACCCTAGTCCGCACATCTCGGACGAGAGTATGATCCGATCGTAGTAATGTCGGCCAGAAAGAACTTTGAACCGAGCGTGCAACCGCAGTCCTTGATATCAGTGAGTATGGCCACCTAGGAAAGAGAGAGCCGCTATACACTACCATGTTGCAGCGCTTTCTCTATCTCTCAACAAGCCAATTATAATAAGAACCATTGCCAGAGGGAATGTGACTTGGACTGATATTCGTCAGTTCTTAGCACGGTCCGTGAGTAAGAAACATGCAAGCGTACTGAGTATAATTGCAGCATTTATCATGGCCGACACTTCCCCTACCGTGACACCGGCCATTTTGGAGCGTTAAGGGGCAGTTATCACTAGTAAACTTTTGCAATCCGGCGACGAAACAACCACCCATGCTGGTGGGAGCTAGACTGATTTATCTTCCACTCGGACATCGAAGAGGTGACCAACCTGCCCCAAAAGCCAAGCCGCTGTCCATTCTTCGACAGTGAGCACCTCATACCTCGCCCTGAACCATTGGTGGAGGTTACTCAAGCCCTTGCGGCTCCGCCGCTTCGCACCTCGTATTCCAGATATTCGACCTATCTCAGCCGGCTGGGCAGGCTCGGCAGAGTTCGTGTTCGGATTCTAAACGGGGGCTCGAAAGATTATCCATAGACCAATGCCGCTCCCAGATGTAACAATTTTCGGGTCTTTTCCCGTTTTGAGGAGGCCAGAGCCTCGTCTTCCTTCTTGGCCAGTGAAGGCTGCATCAATTGAGGATACGGAGATCGTCCCTCGTCCATTTCAATCGAGGGTTCGCGCCCCGGGTTTCTAGGCGCCGCAGTGCTTGGTTCCACAGACAATTATCAGTGGAGACAGATGAAGCCCATCAACGCCAGGCATGCTAGCATAATTCTGTGGATTAGAATCAAGGAGGCGATGGTTAATTCATCGTGGGAAGAGGAACGCACCTTGCTCTCGTCCGGAGTGTGAAGTGCTATACCTATTTGGGCATAGACCGAGTGTCAGTGTGTACGCTGCGAAAATGTGGCATCCCAGGGCCATCTTAAAAACCGCTTTAAATATCCTCAATGTTTGAAGTAACATAACGCATATCATAGCCCGAGGGGAGGCAAGGGCTCGTATTAGCAGCGAGCGAGGCACAATTAGAACATAAGGCATTTAGTCAATCCATGAAGAAGACTGTACGACGCCGAGTCATAACCATTCATCGGAATCGGCCATTCTCAATATCGCCCTTGCCAGCACGTCAGTGATTCGCTCGGTAGATGGATCGGGAATGTTACCGGGTTAGAATCAATGCCCGCAAGTTGAACCCTCAGTGCTCAAGGCAATGGCCCAATTCTCCATCTAGTCTATAGGAAAGAATGCAGAGCTTGGTCCATTTGGAGCTATTGATTGCGTAGGATGGGCCCAGCGGTGCTAAGGACAGTAGGCCAGGAGATTCTCCGGGGTAGTAACATTTGCTCAGACCTTCGGTGTTTTTGGACGTGTTCCTCTCTATGGTGCGCTTTTGATATGACTATAAGACCTTAGGCGCATAAGTGGCAAACCATGCATCACGAGGCTCTTAGATTACTGTTGCCCATGCCTCCACGAGTGCTCGTCGTTGGTGAGCCTCATAATCGCCATCCTCGTCAGGTACACTGGCTGCCGCCCGACGAATTCATCTGTCCAGAGCGAAGGCTAGTCTTATTATATAGAGGGGGATAAAACCCAAAGACAGAAGCCAGGGCCCTTACTTCTACAGAAAAAACCATCCTTTGGCCTTCCGAATCCCCTATCCACGCTTGATGTCACCGTCGACATCTAGCTGGATCTCGCGAGGAATGCACCCTGGTCAGTAAGGCGGCATAGAGGGTGAAGCGACCATGGATGACGTTGAATGTACCTGCCTGTCTCATAAACAGAAAAAGTGATGTTGGCGTCCAGCGCTCAGTCAATCGACAGGCAAGTGTGCGAAATAAAAGCGGTTTAAAGGGAGTGCAATGGATTCTTTCCCTATATCATTCATGTTCCTTTTTATTGGGGTATTTCTGTGTAAGAAATATGAACATGCCAGGCAAGTGGCATTTAACAACATCAATCATGCCCGTAGTTCTGTGAGCCTAAAGGCAATCGTTTCAAGGTTGTTTAGGCGAAGAACGACAACCCTCTTAGTAGATTGAGGCCTGGGATGCCAACGCGATGCTATGCCTAAACAGGAATAGACCCAGTGCCGCTGTAAACGATACGAAAATCAGGCACTGTTGGAGACCTCGATCTCAGATCTCAGCATTGAGACAGGAAGATATAGGAAAGGTTCTGGATATCCTCAAATATGGCCAAATCCAACCTCGATCTCGTTCAGGAATGTGATAGGTCTGCTTATCTCTCCCCCTGCCTACACTCGAACAGTCAGTTTTAACCAAATATAGATTCCCGTACTATCAGGATGACCCCGCAGCCTATACAACTCACATGAAGAAGTATCACTTCTTCCGAGTTACAGGGTACGATTTAGTCCTAGGGTACATTCTGAATGAGGTCGTGGACCGCTTCGACTGGCCGCAAGAGTTCTGGACCGTCGATCCCACTGAAAGAACCGTCACCCTGCTCAGCTCAACGCCGGCAGAGCGAAACCAGGCTCTAGCCCAGACCCTTGCTCTAGCAACCAAGCAAGACCGCTTTGAAGTGCTACGAGGATGGCGCAACGAAATGTATCCAGTCTTCGGGCCTAGTGGGGAATTCCTTCTTGAGATGGAGCGCTGCGCAAGTCCGCTTTTCGGAGTTGTCTCGTACGGTATCCATGCCACTGCGTACGTTGAGGACGAGAAGGGCCTGCGGCTTTGGGTGCCCCGCCGCTCGAAGACGAAACAGACGTATCCTAGTATGTTGGATAATACTGTCGCCGGCGGAATGAGCACCGGGGAGAGGCCGTACGAATGTCTTGTCCGCGAAGCCATGGAGGAAGCGTCCTTGCCAGAAGATGTGGTCAGAGCCAGTGCTACTGCTGCCGGTTGTGTGTCGTATGCCTATGTCCGGGATAGTCGCGCCGGTGGTGAGACGGACCTGGTACAGCCAGAGGTGGAATATGTTTACGATATCAAACTCAGCGCAGATGTCATCCCGAAGCCGAATGATTCGGAGGTCGAGGAGTTCTGCCTGCTTACGGTCGAGCAGACCAAGGCAGCGTTGGCCAAGGGAGAGTTCAAACCCAACTGTGCTGTTGTCCTGATCGATTTCTTCATCCGCCACGGAATCTTAACACCCGAGAACGAGAAAGATTTTCTGGAGATCATAACGAAGATACATCGTCGGCTGGATTTTCCGACCGCGTCGCATGTGACTCAATAGATCGTGATGTTTGTACTTCCAGATATAACTTTGTTCTATTTGATAGACCCAATGCCAAATAACGCCGACGCTGCAATAAAATCACTTCAACAGGCGAAAAAGCAGAGACTTTTCTGTTTCGAGTTGAAGAAATACCACGAACTTTCCATTATAGTATGATGAAGGCAATGCTGTTCCTTATTTCTTGAGGAGCAAATAGGCGTAGTCGATCCTCAGAGGTGCTAGCTTCTTGTAAGGACCTTCCAGGTAAAGCAAGAGTCCACCAAAGGAAACAAAGACGGCCCTACACGACAGATGATTAGCCCAGAAGAAATAGGACAAGGTTGCATCTCAATTCTCCACTCACATGTTGCCAGAAGTTGATCCCTCCTCGAAACGATAGACCTTTCCGTGGCAAACGTAATCGTAATCGTTCGCGAGGGTCTGCTCGCCCATTCCGACTTCTCTCCAGCCAGTCTTTGCGCCGCTGTCCTCCTTTCCATCTAGCGAGAGCGTCGAGGCGAGAGCCATGGAGAGCGACTCTCCGACGGTGCACGGATAGAGCTCTGAGTTGACATCGAGGGTGAATGTGGTAAGGGAATCGGATGAGGTGCAGGTCAAGCGAGAGACGCGGTCATATTTCTGGCTGTTGATCCCCGTGATCGTGAAGGTGTCTTCGAACAGTAATGGGTCGGACATTATGGTGGTGGAATTGCGCTATTTATAATAATATCGTCGTTCGTAGGGTCGCGCAATGCGTCAAGCCGATCGTTCGATGAGCGAACAAAAAGAGACGTAGCGAAGGTCGAGGTATTATGAGCACACGAGGATTGGAGAGTTTCCCGAAGGGTGACTGGCGGAGAAGCTTTTTTCTGCTTAGATTTTAGCGTTCCGCCGCCGCTTTTGTTTCCGGAAGCTGCCCCGCCGCAAATCTTCAAAAGTTGTTTCTGCTCGTCAACAGCTTCAACAACACTTTTAATATACACAAAATGTCGTTTCGAAAGAGGAATGTCGGTTTAACAACAGGTGCCGATCGCATATCTGTCCCAAACGCATCTACACCGCCGCAAGCCGCTACACAATCGGCCCCTCCAACGCCTGGTGTACGCCCCTCTCCCGACGATGGACGGCCAACGACGTCAACTGGTTCCCCGTCGCTAGATAATCTTCTGGCCGGTCATGGCGGACTTCCCATAGGAAAAATGCTCTTACTAGAAGAAAATGGAACAACAGATTTTGCAGGCGCCTTGCTACGTTACTACGCGGCGGAAGGTGTTGTGCAAGACCAAAAGGTTCACGTCGTGGGAATGCCAGAGCAATGGGGAAGAAGTCTTCCGGGGTTAATAGGGACCGCAGAGAATGCAGATGAAAAGTCAGATAGGCGGAAAAGCGAGCGCATGAAGATTGCTTGGAGATATGAACGTCTCGGCGAATTCGGCGCGGGAGTCGCAGGCGTGCGAGGTAGGTTAAGGAGTACAAATTAGTTGGCTTAGTCTCGTACTGATTGTACTAGCTCCTGCAGCGGGCTCGGGAGACCAGGCTCCATCTACAGACGGTGGCCAGGCGACACAACCAGCATTCTGCCATGCATTCGATCTCACGAAACGTCTCACGCACCCTTCAATCGGCAACATGACGTATATACCCATCAGACCGTCCAATGAGCCCTTGCTCGTCTCGATTCAGAAAAAGCTCGAAGCTGTCATTGGCTCCAGTCCACCAAATACGGTCCACCGCATTGTCATTCCCTCGTTCCTCAACCCGACAGTATATCCTCCCGAAGTCAGCCAACCTGAGAACGTCCTACCATTCCTTCACTCCTTGAGGGCTCTGTTGAGCCGACCCGCATCACGCATAACTGCCATGATCACGCTCCCTCTATCCCTCTTTCCACGTTCTTCGGGGCTTGTTCGGTGGATGGAGCTGATAAGCGACGGAGTCATTGAGCTGTGTCCCTTCCCACATTCCGCGGATGCTCTTTCAACATCCGGAGCTGCCACATCCCACGAAGAGCCACCACAAGGGATGCTCAAAACTCATCGCCTTCCAGTACTACACGAGCGTGGTGGCGGAAGCGACCAGAATATCGGACAGGATTGGGCGTTCACGCTCAGTAGGAGAAAATTCGAAATCAAACCGTTCAGTCTGCCTCCGGCTGAGGGAGACAAGGAGGCTCAGGATAGTACGCACTCCGATAAAATGCCCAAAAAGGCGGATCTCGAGTTCTAGAATGGCAAGAATGCTATATCGGATGAAATCGACGACGCATGTCCGTGATCATTCTTCATAATCCGACTCTACCAACATGTTGTCCATTTCAATCTGCTCGGACATGGCGGACCCAGTGTTGGCCATCGTACGAAGGTAGTCTCTTCCATACGAGTCGAGCCCCGGCCTTGCGTATCTCACGAAGCGAGATCGAAATCGACTCCCTAGACAGGAAGAAAAGGCAAGCCATGCTTTCCAGTGTTAGCTACGGGGAATACCAATTGCAAGCGGAGGTACGTAGGGTAGCAACCTATGAATAATATCAATGGTGTGAAGAACACTAGAAAGAGCAAAAGGAAGAAGTTCATCGTGAGTTGACAGTCACCGCGCCAGTAATGTTTTGTTGTCTAACTTGTCAACAGAAAAGAGGTTGCTGAATGTACAGCGTTCACGGTTCGCCGAGCGCTCCGTAGCGAGCTCGCTTGATCAGGCTAGCGCAGTCCCCACCACTACATGAACTTTTTTGTTTAAAAGGCTCCGCTTCCCACCAAATTCTGCCTCCTTCGCTACATCCTCTCGGAAAACTGAAAAGAGCATTTGCTCTCGCTTTTTGACACGGATTTGCTGGCCGAATCCAAGACGGCATTTTGTGCCGTGTACTTCCATTCTTAATGGTAAGTCAAGAACATTTCTTTGCTTTGCGCAACGATCGAATGATTATATGAACTACTATAATCTGTCAATCCCCTGAAGCTCGTTATAATCTCATTAAAAGAGCACACGTGATTGAGAAACGTATTGAAAATGACTCGATCTATATCATGCTATCCATTTAGTTGACATGCCTTGTTTGAGCTCAACGCTAACAATGTGTCTGTCGCAGTAGTCAATTCATGAACCTTATCAATCCACAATGAATACCACACCAGAATTACCAGTCCCGATATCGTACATCGCGGGTAACTACTTTGTCTTCTCCGTTGACGTCGCGACGTTCCTACGGCGCGAGCATCATATATGCGGTGTCCTGGCCGGGACTTTACCCCAAGTACCACAACAGAATGTCTTTACGGGTCTACCGTTGGAGTTGATGCCGGAAGAAGCAAGACTCCTCGTGGAGAAAGGCGTAGCTTGCATTGTAGATGAAGTCAACTTCCAGAAACAAGGAATGCGGTCCCTTGTGGAGGAAGACCGCAAGAAGTATCTTCAAGAGCTAGAATCCCAGGGTCTCGAGACTATGCAGCTTCAAATGCGCCGGAAAGAGCGGCAGCGGGACGCTTCCCTAAAGAAGATCGAGGAGAAGAAAGCCGCCGCCAAGGCGAAGAAGGCTGAAGCGAAGGAGGACACCACTGCCGACGCTCCTACGGCTGCAGAGGATTCGGTTGCCTCTCCCCTTGCAGACAGTGGTGAGCCTTCTAGTCATGTTTCCTCCCGGCGCCCATCAACCCTAGGCACGATTGAGCCTATGGGAATCACCCCGCCCGTATCGCATCCTCCACTCCCTCAACAGCCGCCTGCCAAGCACCTTCTACCTTTGCCCGAAGTCCAGTCCTCTTACCCACTCTTCGCTCATCTACACTCCAAAGGGTATTTTCTCTGCCCGGGGCTTCGGTTCGGTTGTCAGTACCTCGCATATCCAGGCGATCCGCTGCGGTTCCATTCCCACTTCTTGGTTGTCTCGACGGAATGGGATGAGCAACTTGACTTGATGACTGTCATCTCTGGCGGCCGTTTGGGCACGGGTGTCAAGAAGGGCTTCCTCATCGGAGGGGCAAACAAGAACGTTGAGGAATCTGATGGTGCAGGAAGTAATGTCAGGACGTTCAGCATCGAGTGGGCAGGAATGTGATTCCAAGCAACGCACATCCGATGTCGCTTCACAGCGCAGCGACAACTGCATCACGCGTATCGACGGGTACCACCCGCCTCTCCAGAGAGCGATCCCCGATACGAGACCACCGTCTTACCGGACATCAGCTGCCACGTATACCCCAGCTCGTTCGGTTTGAAACACTGCACAGCTCAGGCACAGCGTCACGATCATGCTCTGACTGCATTTTCGTGGGAAATAAACTAAATGAGCCATTGGTAATCAACCTTGGCAGTGTCATTGGTCTTAGTCTACCTCGAATCGAGGATACAGATCTTAAAGACAGGAAGCTAGTCGGTCAATCCTGTGCCATGGCTCTGGTTTGATCCGAACAAGTCAAGCTCCCTCCCCAAGTTTCCAGGACATCACAATAACAATATAACCGAAAATGTTGTCCCAATTCCATATCCTCTCTGTAAGTTATGGTGAGGTAGCGTCGCATTCAGCTCGCTTAATATCTTCGTACTAAAGCGTACTGTCGGACATCTGAAGGCCACCTAGGCTCCGGAATCAGGGCTACGGCCTTGTAGCCCGCGATCGAAGTCGAGGACGGCGCGGCGTGTCTCCGGGGGTTGCACCGGTTGTGTTCGACAACGAGGGGTGTTATGGTGTAGATTTGCAGAACTAGCACCGGGTTATGATATTGACAAAATCATAAGATTCTGCAAAAGGCCAAAGCGATGGAGGGAGAACAGCTTCAGAGGTAATCCACGTTGCGCCACTTGAACTTCTTGTTCGCTCTATCCACAGGACGATTCTCGAATTGGCTGCCATGAAGTTCGAAAACGAGTTCCTTCGTCCCTTCACATGCCTCAACGCCGTCCATGGCATCCTTGCTCTCTATCGTATCCTTTACTTGCGGTAAAGGCACAGTAAATCGAAATACTGTTTGTTCTTTGGGGATAGCTATAACCAGATAGTCAGCTTTAATTCAGCAGCCGTATTAAGCAAAAAAGCATGTCAAAAACTAACTCTTCACCTCATCCTTCTCCGTAACAACCACAAATGTAAACTTTGTATCGCGGACCACAATCCCTCTTATCCCAACCCTTCCCGCACAGCGACTCCGAACAACCTGGACATCTGCCCCATGAAAATCCGCACTGACCAGCTTACTCCCATGCGAAAGGGCCGACACCAATGGACGAGGCCCCTGTTGGCCCTTCTGGTTCTGCTGCTGCTGCTGCTGTTGCGCCCTCCAAGCACCCGGCCTCAAATCCAGTATCTCACACATATAATCCACCCACATGCGATTTAGCTCCTTGAAGATCGCATACTTGCACTCCTCCTTGGGGAGGTCGTAAAGACCGGACTGCCGTTTCTCGCGCGCGCTGAGCGGCTTGGGTTTCTGGTGGCGGAGAAAGTATTCCTTCTTGCGGATACGGTGGAGGCGCCGGCGGGAGCGGTTGTCGGCAGGTGTTGGTGATGTTCCGCGTAGGTAGAGGGGTTTTTGTTTGATGCGTTCTGCGAAGAGGTTCTCTGTTGTGTCGGGGGAGTGGGCGCGGGAGAGGAGAGTCTGTGCGATGTGGGGTTTTGATGTCGACATTTCGCCTTCGCTGTTTTGTTTGTTGGAGATTCTGGTGGGGGAGTTAATGTCGTTTCAAGAGATGCTGCATGGCGAGGTGAGGTGTAGTAGTGAGTTTGCGAGCGGTGATGAAAGTTAGGAGCGCGGAATTTTGTAGGCCTCCTGATTAGGAAATCTGCTATCTCCGGCTTTACTCCGAGAGCCCAGGCATCACCACGAAAACCACACTCATCTCCCAGTGACAGTTTCCAGAACCTATCATTTTCATCTAACGTGATCAGGTAGGCTCATGGTCTGGGGTTACTCTTACCGAGCGTTCAAATTAAGGACATGATCAGAACAATGTGTTCTTATTGCACCGAAGGCTCAAGTGTGTAGTAAATTGTGATCTAAGAATCTAGACTCTGAATGGCAATACAATCTTTCTATAGCATTAGCGCGCAGTAAGTTGCAGAGTATGTAACGTTGTGACTCGTGTGGTTGAGTCTCCTCGGCTCTTGCATTTCCCCGCATCAAGTTCAACTATATATCTGAGACTGTCTCTAGCCGCTGGAGGCAGTAGCTCCATATTCTGCACAGAATCAATATCCACATCGACATGGCGTCAAAATTAGATCAAGACGTTGCATTCGCTGGGCTTCCACGTTTTCCAGAAGATATTCCAGCCGCCCCTCTCCTCCGTCTATCGTTGAAGAAACTGGCCGAGCGGGATGAGGTAGAGATCCGGAGGCTGAATACGGCTTGCGAGGAACTCGGGTTCTTCTACCTGGACCTTCAGGATGCGAGCTCGGTCTCGGATATCTTAGACGACGTGGATAGCTTGTTCCAGCTAGGGACCGAGCTTTTTGAGCTGCCGCTGGAAGAGAAGAAGAAGTACGACCTCAGCGGCCAAAAGTCCTATTTCGGTTATAAGGCTCAAGGAGCTGCAGTTGTTGATCGCCAGGGGAACCTAGATCGAAATGAGTTTTATAATGTTAGTTTTGTTCTCCTCGGCAATTGCTAGACAGCGTACTCACAATGCCCTTCCAGGTTTCCAAAGACGATATCATGGGTATTTCGGAATCCTTGCCAGCTCCAAAGATAATCAAGAACAATCGCAAGACACTCACTTCCTTCATCAAAAGCTCACATTCAATTGTGACACTCATCCTTAGTCTTCTCAACGAGACCCTGGGGCTGCCACCGTTTACCTTTACCAACATTCATCGTCTTGGAGCTGTAAGCGGTGACCAAGTACGCTTCGTCAAGGCGCCTCCTCAGCCCGTCGATGACCGTCGCACGGCTCTGGGCGAGCATACCGATTTTGGAAGTGTGACAATCCTCTTCAACCGTCTCGGTGGATTGCAGGTGCTCCCACCTGGCGCTGATGCAGAGTGGGTGTATGTGCGCCCATTACCAGGCCACGCAATTGTCAACCTTGGAGATGCAATGGTAAAGTTCACTAACGGGCTGCTCCGGTCGAATATACACCGCGTTGTCTCTCCTCCTGGCGAGCAGGCGGCCTGCACTCGATACAGCCTAGTGTACTTCTCGCGGCCGGAGGACGACGTTCCCCTAAGACGGTTGGAAGGTTCTTCTCGTATTCCTCCGCTGGACGAGGGCGTAGTGGAAGAAGATATAAACAGTAAAGACTGGATCATCCGCCGTGCTCTGGGTAGGAGGGTTGATGCGACTGGTATTGACTATGAGAAGTCAGCGGGGACAGAGGTTCTGAGCAGGAGGTTGAAAGTGTAGCGTTTTATCTGGCTCCTACACAGTTTGCTAGAAGCACTACTGAGTAAGTCTAGCCCAATCCGTTTTTCTTTACTGTTTGCGCGTTGTTGAAGATCGCATGAGGAAGCAACCTGCACGTGAGAGAGCCTTACATATCTCTTGCTTCATCTCTCTCTCGCCGTCATCTCAATTTCCTCTTACCTTCACTCTTAGATTTACGTTTTAAACATCTCTTAGTTCTTCCACTTCTTCAAATCGTCGATAATGAGACCTGTCAATAAAATTCTCTGGCTCGATAAGAGCTCCGTGTTCCTCGCTTTTCTGTTCGCACCCCATTTGATCCCTCCCTGCAACACATGTTTCAAGTTCGATGGTCCTGGGTGTTTACCCTGCCTAGCTGCTGTGACTGAGGCAACACCTTTACGCATTAGACCAGTGTTGTAACAGGCAGCTGAGCTGTAGACAAGATGGACCTTCTGTGTTGGGTTCACTCATTGACTACAAGTCACCTCACCTCGTGCCTTTGCTCAAATCTGCGTCACCATAACGTTGTTCGACTTCTTATACTTGGTCTGCATCAATAATAACCAAGATGGATTCGCAATATGCCACAGTTGATAGCGATAGCGATGACTCCGCTCTTAGCACGACTCGTTCTTGGGCTACAGCCCCAAGTACCCCCGCGCAGTGGTCGGAGTCCGCACCGACCACTCCAGAAAGCAGTGGTAAGTTCCCAATCCTGCTTCCAATTGATACGCTCTAATGATTTCAGGTTCCGACTACACTCGATCTTCCCGGCAGGATTCGCCCTTCGTCGGTGGCAGAAGACTGTTTCTAGAATCGCCTGTCCCCCGAACCCAAGCTGAGAATCTCGAAGACATCTCTCAGAGAAGATCAGCATTCTTGCAGGCCAACCAAGATCTCATAAATCCCCTTGTTGGCAACGCCCTTCGCAATAGCCAGATTGGCACCACCGACTCTAGTGTTCCGCTGGCCATACCGTATGTTCTGCGCGGCTCTCAACCTTCTGGGTAAGTGACGCTGCCAACCCCTTCAGAACTATGCAGCTAGCTGATCTACCACTTGGAAGTCTCCGAGCAAACCTCAAACATTACCAGCTGGAAGGGTTCTCATGGCTCCTTTACTTGAAAAGAAACGGTGTAGGAGGTATACTTGGGGACGATATGGGTCTTGGAAAGACCCTGCAGACGCTATCAGTCTTTCAACACATGAAGGACCACGAATCCTACAGGGGCCACAAATTCCTCGTCGTGTGCCCACTGAGCGTTCTTAACACCTGGTTGTCTGAGGTCGCTAAATGGACCACAGGCCTTGCTTCGATGGCATATCATGGGAGCTCCAAGGATAGGGAGCTGCTACGCAAACAGTTCAGACAAAGCACATCCCAGCCAATTAACGTTCTAATCACAAACTACGAGACCCTTTGTAGCGACCTCGTTTTCTTCCAGACAATCATTTGGAGCTACATCGTCCTAGACGAAGGCCATAGGATCAAAAACAGCCAGGCCAAGCGGACGCAAGGGGTGTACAGACTACGAGCTGAGTACAAGTTGGTCCTCACAGGGTACATGCATGTGCAGGAGCCCATTACCCAGGTTGACTAACATATTTCTTGCAATTATAGTACACCCATTCAGAATGATTTGACAGAGCTCTGGTCCATCCTTCGATGGCTCTACCCTGAAGTGTTCTTGCCTTCAACAACTCAAGATTTTGAAGAAGCGTTCTCCTTAACCAAAGGCGCCTGTGACAGCAAGTTTCTCGACAATTTGGCGAGGTTCTTAGCTCTTGTTATGCTTCGAAGGACCAAAGGCTCCCGCGAGATCGGTTTAAACATCCCAGAAAAGAAGCAAACTATCATATCAGTTCCGCTTACCGATCTGCAGCTTGGTTTGTATTACAAAATCTTGACAGGGGTGGAAAGGTCAGTTCGTCCGGCGCCAGCAAGCGAGCTGGCCCGAACAACAAATGCGATTCATGCCTCGTCCGCACAAGAGATCGAAGGACTCATCGACCTGACAATCGACGAATGGGAAACAGATGGAGCGGCTAATTCCAAAAGAAAAGGTCGGATCAGCACCAACATTCTAATGGAGCTACGGAAGGTAAGCTTGGGATGTTCCCTGCTTTGCGGAAGCACGTTTACTAACCCCACAAGTGCTCCATACATCCGTATCTTCTTGCGGACGCGATACCTGAGAATTACCTTCCCGGCCATCATGTCTTCCAGTCTTCGGGAAAGTTTATTGTCCTGCAGAAAATGATTCGTCAGTTCGTGGTTGTTGAAAAGCGGAAGGTCATCATCTTTTCCGGTTTCGACCAAGCTTTGAACCTGTGCGAGGACCTTCTCCAGCTGGAGAAGGCGCATGGTCCTTTCTCTCATGTGCGTCTTGATGGGAGCACCACGAGTGCCTGGAGGAACCTTTCGGTCTTTTTATTTTCAAATAACCCTCGATACAAAGTATTTCTCCTTTCGATTCGAGCAGGAGGAGAAGGACTGAATCTCGTGAGCTCCTCAACTGTCATCTTTTTAGATGATGATTGGAACCCGCAGATTATGCGGCAGGCGGAGGCGAGAGTTCATCGACTTGGACAGACGGGGCCTGTCAATATCTTTCGTCTACACTCCAGGGGCACAGTAGAGGACCAAATGCGTCGCAGGCTGTCGAAGAAGGCGTATTTGTCCGATAAGGTTATGGAGACCTCTTCAGACAACCATGGATGTTCACCCATGGATCTCGATTTTCAGGGCTCCCAAGAACTCGCCTTATCTTCTAGTAATTCCGTCCTCGGTGATCCGCTCGATGTCAAAGACCTAGTGAGTTCAGACTTGCACACGATACTGCATTCTTGCGCTGTCAGTGAAGAAAACGGCCTTGAAATGTCCCGAGCCGAGAAACAGGCATGGTTGGAGCGAGCAGAGAGAGTAAGAACAAACATCTTCAATGGAGAGCAGGTCGATACCAGTTCCAGATCTTTCTCAGCTTATGAAGAGACCGTCATTGGTGTGTCGCGAGCAAGTCGACGGATTGGCAAGTCGAGAGTTGTGACGATGGGCGAATGGGTAGTTTCAAAGGAGAGCATCGAAACGGCATCAAAATTGAACACTCCAACCAATCCGAAGCCCAAGGCCGCAGGAGAGGCCAGCAAGATCAATCAGACAGTGAGTACCTCTTTCCTTCAGCTTGGCGGCCTCTAACAGATATAGATTTGCTTCCTCTGCCGCCGTCTGAACCCGATCGAATGTGAAACGTGCACTAGAGCATATCATAAATCCTGCCTCGACATGAGAGACGACTTTGAATATACCCTAAAGCGCAACACGATCGTCTGTCCCCACCACCACTGCTATGACTGCGGGAAACCGGCATCACAGGTTGGTAGACTTCTCTTCGCGTGCCTACGCTGCCCACGCGCGTATTGCGAACATTGCCTCGACTGGAACCAAACAACCTTTATTGGCACCGATAGCGAAGGTGAGAGCCGTGGGTACTTCCCTACGAGTGCCTACTACATCATCTGTGCCCCTTGTCGGGTCCCGATACGGAAGCGAAAGTTGGACATGATGGAAATGGACGCTGCAAAGCGCGTTGGGCACTGCTAGACGCCGCCACGCCAGATGAATGTCCCGCAGATAGTTATGTAACTCAGGCGAACGATAAGAACTATGAATCAATGACACAATCAGTTTCACAAGAAAACAACCCGTAGAACTCCGGAGTAAAAAGTTGGGTTAAACAAACCATCCCGATTTCCTGCATCATAAACTCCGAACCTTACCAACCCCCCTCGAGCCCCAGTGACCCGATCACCGGAACAGCTCAGGTGGCAACATAAGACAACCTACTGGTATCCATCTAATGTATGCAACGCCATGCATGACTATGGCCGCTCAGAATACCCTGCCAATAGCAGCGTCACCCTAGTTATGCAGTCCAACACTTGACCTTGCCACTTGGTTGGAACCTGAATGACTCTGGGTTTGCTGGGGTTTACTGTAGACGTGGCGATTTCGACTGCTTTGTCTGGTATTTGATCGAGCGAGCGAGAATACAGGCGACAACGGATGAGGCGGTTGATAAAAATTATCGCAGCGAAGAGTAAAATTCCTCTAAGCGCCATACATCCTACTGTAGAGCTCCAGTCAGTCCAAGTCAGGGCAGTCAAACAAGATAGCATCACCATCTCATCACACGCTCACCCAACAAAAAAAAAAATTCCATCTCACCTCACTCACTGCAAGACCAAATTCAAACCCACCGTATCCCATTCGCTCCCGTCACGCCGGGAACAAACAACCCCAGGTAGGAGCGTGAGGTCATCCATTACACATGACATTTCCATCCTGACCTCTTCTCCCCTCCTCCATCTCCATCCCGGCTTTCAAGTTGCTATTCAAATCGTTCCAACCCCTCCCAGTCCTCCTTTTAGCACTGTGTAACCCCTAACGTTCCCAATCGGACCCAGAAAATGGTTGTACAGGTGACGTTGTGTGATATTTCTTATTGATCCCCCATCCGTCCGTCCACCCAACCCTCCCCTTCACCCGCACGCCGAAGGAGTATGGCGCAATGGCTCCGCCCTCCGAGACAGAGGGTGGGTGAGACCGGTGAGTGGTATCCGGGTCGGAGATTTACCGTAGCTGCTCTATGCAAGGACGCGGAGGAGCGGATGCTATGTTCAGGCGAAGGAGAAATTTGAATTTCATCCTTGTATTTGCAGTTGCAGTTGCAGGAAGCAAGATGGGATACTATCGCCGGGGCTACCGTAGACCTGGATCCGTAAAATATACACAAGGCGTACGTGAGTATCTTGGTTCGGATCCATCAGATCCAGAGAATTGTTTCTTGGAAAGGGAGAGGTTGGGACAAAGACCTGCTAGCGGGACGGTCCGCGAGGTAGCCATGGTACGTTTGCTTGTGTTGCTTATGACTTGACGTTTATACTATGGGTTCGAGCATAGGCGGGATATTATGCAAATGTCTTTTGAATAATACATAAGTAGTCTCGGAAGATGCATGCTATTATTTCGAGTCCCAAAAAAGTAGACCGCGCCGGCCGAAAGATAGGGGAAGCGTGCAGACCGAGCGAAGGAAGCATACATACCCCACAAAAAAGGAGGATTTCGGGGAGCATGGACCCCGAGGCCAACATGAAGTCCTGAACATACTGACACAGCATTGGGCCACAGCTAAGAATAACTAAGCGGCGTGTTGCAAGAGCTGAGGTTTGTCCCGGGCTAGCCGAGCGCCTTGGGGCCGGAGTAGTTCACCAAAACAAAGTAGTAGAGAGTCGATACGTCGAGTACTCGGATGCGCTGCAATGAAGATCATCGCCAGGATCATCAAATCCTTCTCCGCAGCATCCGTCGACATGACTCAATGCCCAGATGGAGGGCTAACATTAGTAGCTAGTAGCCCGGGGTTCCACGGCTGTGACGGATAACGGCTAGTATCCCTCCTGAGTAGTAATAGAGATAGTATACAACGGCGGCGAGCGTGTTTCTGGGAGGCTACAGTAGCCTCGCTGGATTGCCAGACTAATCCTGAGCAGCTCCCAAGGATGTAGTCTCGAATCCTGCCTGATCCTGGGTCCCTGGCATGGACGCGCGGGCAAATTATTAACGGTTATATTCCAGATGGAGCACAAGGGCCGGGACGGAGGAAGGGTCACTGAAGTCTGAAGAGTTATGGGGCTATGAGAATCAACGGGGATTCGGGGATTTTTTTTTTGTCTCATTTACTCTCCCCTCACCGTGGTACGTACGTACCAGGACTGGGGTTCGGATGATGATCTCTCGTCGACGTCGTCGTAGTCGTACGCGTCGACCGATTCCTGAAGAAAGTATCAGGCCATGCGCTTGTCGATAATGAGTCAAGGATCAGTATCGGGTCCCCGACCCGGCTCCCAACATGACACTCCCGGCAGAGTATGAGATAGTAGCCTCGTCATTAATCAAAGGTCAAAAAGGCCAAGTAAGGTATTCATGAATCGGTCCTTTTCGCGCCCGCCGTTAATGATTTAATCTATTTCCACCCAATCAGCCCAGCGTCGAGACCCCTGTGCAATCTGAACTTCTAAAGTATTTGGAATTGAAGGATTGGCCCGGAGAAATTTAACCGTTTTGCATGAAGAGCGATGGCGTTCAGCCATTATTGTCCAGGGGAATGGTATGGGAGCTCGGGTGATGATGCGATCGACTTGGATGGCTTCATGATTCTTCGCAAGGGTCAGCGGGCGGTGCCAAGACCAGGCCGGGCCAGGCATGTGTTAAATTGAGCATCTCGGGTCCGAGTTTCGGCCTCGACGTCCAGAGAATGGGTAATTCTTCACTTTGAGTTTGCGGTGTATCCATTCTTGTCTCCATTGAGGCTTGAAGAAGTGGAGAGAGGGGCAATAATGCGATAGAGGAGGAAGAATTTTGGGCGTCAAAGATGTTTGAGGGGACCTCAGCTCGTTACAACAGTTTCTGGCCTGCATGGAGCACGGCTGAACGGCCGAGCGAATTATCTCCATCCGATTCATCCTTCGGCCTCGCCGCGCGCTGGGGGCGGCTGTTCCAGAGCCCAGGATGAGAAGCAAGGCACAATTTCTTGAAATAATCTCCAAGAATATACATACGGAGTAGAGACCGGAGTATGTAAATTGACCAAGATCAACAATAACAAATACCCGTTTTGTCTGCAGCCACATTCACGGAACCAAAACGACCAACGACAAGCAGGAATTGAAATCCCCAAAAGTACGGACACACGAACAGTGCTGTCAGTGTCAGTGTCAGGTTGTCAGCAAAAGAATGCCAGTGTCACCATTCAACGGGCGAAATCCAAGGCTAAACCGGGTCTGGCCACGCTACTCTACGCCACGCCCATTTTGCATTTTTCGGACATTCCATCCAGTATTCTAGCGGGGCCAGAGTGGGGAATGAGTGTCTGTGTCCAACTGTCAAAGTCAAACTCTCTTCTCAATCAAGGTAAGGTCCTGTCCTGTCAGTCGAGACGGGGCAGGCCAGGGCCCGACTCGCGACTGGACCACTGGTTCGATGGCTGACTCGCTCGGTCGCGATACTTGCAGGACTGTGGCTTGACGGACCACGGCTGTTGTCGACCGTTGACGTGTGATGTGTCGATTTGAATCGTCCGAAATCGTCCTCTCGCAGCCGAAGTAGAACCTTACGTTGTTTGAGGTGCTTGGACTAACTATTTACAATCTCGATTTCGCTAGATTCGGATTAAGGTTGTTCACCGCTGGACGAGGGGGACATGTCATATCGCTTGTCTCTACAATGCCGAATTGGAGACTGAGATAAAAAGCAAGATGGAGATAGTAGATAGAGGAGTGTGTAGGCTGGCGCCCACTATTTGCAAATTCAGGTCATAATCATGTTAGGAGGAGAGTTCTGCTCCGTCGGTAGGTATAAACAAATGCTGTTGCCGCTGTGCTAGTCATAGAGAAGAGAGAGAGATGAGATGAGATGAGAGGGCGAGTTCCAGCCCATCAAGGGCGCGCGGGCGCTCGTCTATTCCCTGCCCTACTCCTAAATAACCTTGATGCTGGCAAGTCTCTCCTCCACGCGTTTCACTATCTCGGGGTCTGGCTCGGGCTTTTGCTTTTTTGGTCTGGTCCCATGTTAGTAACACGAACGGAAGATTCATCGTTTATCTTTCCCAGGATAAGAGAACGTACGGGTCACGGATCGTTTCAGGGCCCTTTGCTTGTCCGCAACTGGAGCAATTCTTTTCGCCCGACCGGTACACTGTCGTGCATATGTGACATGTGTAACGTACTCGTTGGCGAGGCTTTTTCCAGGTCCGTGCTGGCGGTTCGACGGGGGGTTCTGCATCTCCAGGATAGCCGTCGGGGTACTTGTGTAACTTGGGTCTGAAGTAGGAAATAAGGTTAGCTAAGAGCGCACACATCGCGTTTCAGAAATCTTTGCGCGGGTCAACGTACGGATCGCGGGGACAAATCTTGCACCGGATATGCTGGCAGCTGCTGCATTCGGTAGCGTGGGCAGCAAAGACCGTATAACAGCGGTGACACGTCCGTCGCACTCGTTGGCGGACAGGCTTGCGGATGAGATCCTGGCCGCCCGTTCGCGAGGGAATCGTGAGCTGGGGTTCTCTCTGTTTCGGTTGCACGGTTTCTGTCTTTTGGGCGATGATGGTCTGGAGCGCCGACCCTGCCTGCTCCTTCTTATCCTTGGGTTTCGCGGGCGGGTGTCGCGGGCACTTCTTGCAACGGACGTGCTGGCAGTTTACACAGACCTTGTCGGGCCCGAAGGTCGTCTGGCAGCGGTGGCAGGTACGGCGGACTCGCATGCGAATGCTCTTGGTAACACGCTGGACGGGGACATCGCTGACGGCCTTCCACTCTCCAGGTTCCAGGGTCAATCCATACTTGGCGAAGAGAACACGGGCCTTTTCCTCCTGAATCGCTCCCCAGTTGGCCAACACTGTCGGCTCGGTAGTTTCAGCAGCAGCGGTGGGTTCGGCGGGCTTGAGAGCCTTGGGTTGAGAACTGTGTCGGTTAGTATATGGACAATGATTAGTAGTAGAGGGGACATCGTACGCAGCAGCCGCTTTGCTAGACTCGGGTTGCGCAGACGACGGAGTCTCTTTCACACTCTTCGTAGTGGTGGAAGCCTTGGTCGACGAGCTCCTCCTCAAAACAGTCTTCATGCGACTAAGCACCTTGGACAGACCGTCCTGCTTCCCCTCGCCGGACTGAGGTTGTGGAGTCGACATATTTCTCGAAAAAATAAAATGATGTATGGTCGTAAGTCAAGTGTCATAAGCGTTGGACTCCAGAATATGTACGAAGGAATAGGTATATCAGGGTATCCTTGTCGTTCAAAAATCGGTCCTCACACGAAGCGTCAGCTCACAGCACCACTACCATGTCGAGCGCCTCGATCAAGCGAAAAGTCCAAAAATTTTTCAGAACGGTCGGAAATCCGAAAAGGCGAAATTCAGGGATAGGTAACCCCAGCGTCGAGTGCTGGAATTAAATCAGATGGTCGAAGCACAGTTGAGAGTGCACGGCGATGTGGCAGGGTCGCACGGGGTTGTTGTGTACCAGAACCAGACAGTTGGGAGACCCGACCAGACGGTGAGGGAGCGAGGGAAAAAAGGACCAGCAGCGAGTTGGGGCCCGCAACAGACAGGGAACCAGCTTGGGCGCGGAGCACGGGTGATTGGTCGAAGAGCGGTCAGAACAGAAGCTAAGTGGATCACTGCGTCTGAGGGTGCTGCGAGTTTGGAGACGGCTTCGTCCTGTGAGTTGGGTGGTGCAGGTGCAGGTGCAGTGGGTGCGTTGAGTTGTCGTGGCGAGACTTGAAAAGAGAGAAGAGAAGGGGGAGACGGCGATAGTAATAGGCCCAGTAATACGACGATTATTCTGGCGAGCAGCGGGAGCCGAGCGATAAATAGAAGCCGAACAAAGTTTCTTGGAGTGCGGATAATGGAGACAATTCCTTTGAATAAAAGAAGAGGAACCTGGGGTTGAGCCATGGGAGACGGTATCGCCTGTACCAGCGTCGTAAGGCACCCACCGCTGGAGAGCAAAAGCAAGTCTAAACTTTGGCCAACTTTTCTAGTCCCGGTCCTGCTGCTCGAACCGGCAAGGTCTTTCTTGTCAAATCAGGTGCTGCTTTAGGTTCCGCCAGCTGATCCTCCGCCAGATTAAGATGGAACCCTGCCCATCTTGACATGATTGCGCTGGTTGGCTACCATATGATTATGATATGACTGGAATCACACCAAAGGATTGCCGTTGGCTCAATCGCCCACCGGAGAATAACAGTGAACTATTGGATTGTATATCGAGACTGCCCCTGTCAGCTTTCCACGGTACTGATTCCAGCTAGGCCGTCCCGGGAAAAAAAATGCCATTCCAGACGTCTTAATATCGACGAGAATCATAATACCAGGCATTGCATCCTGCGCGAATCTCAAGGCTAGCCCTCGGCACAAAGTGTACGCCTACAACAGCCTCCCATCTGCCCATCGCCATCGGGTTTCCAGGGTTCAGTCCCCGCGCGCCGAGGATCAAAAGATCCCCGAGTATCCCTGTCGAAAAGTGGGAAATCGGCGACCATGTCCTTGGTGATTGCGCGCCGGATTCGCCTCCTTGTCGCCTTGAGACAGTAAATCTGTTCCTAGATTTGTTTCCTTTGCTCTCGCCATCCTCTTTGTGATAATCACCAGTGGAACCACGAACCGCCTGGGGCCGTTGGCTAATAAGTGACTGAAACGCAACTGTCCCGGCTAAGCCCATGCATGATGCACAACACGAAAAGGCGGCCGGATTATGGAGTCGCCGTCACGCAATCAGAACGAGCGGGCAACGGCTTCATGCATCCTGCTGCGGGCTAGTCCACGGGATTTCCAAAGAATGACAGCAGTCCAGTCGTCGCCTGAGTTGGGACTAGAAAACGCATGGAATGCCCAATCCTCCAAAGTACGGATGCCGGAAGTACAATTGAGTCAGTTGTTGGGATTTGGTCAGCAGTCAAAGATCCCATATCTGTATCGCTTCACTCTGCAGAAAACCCCCGGTCGACGGGGCTGTTGAACTTCCCCACCAGTTGTCAGTGCTTCCTCGCCTAATACGGAGTCATTAGCGTCGTGCGACCATCCCCGACTGTCTATCAAGAAGGTCGCCATTCAATCGTACCATCACGGCACGGCACTACCGAGGCGTGGCTTCAGAACTGAAGAAGATCAATTCTCGAAGCGAAGTCGCAGCATCGCCACATCTTCGCTCATTCGTCGCCGCCGAGGAGTTCATTGACATGGCCTGGGGACAGGGGTAGACAGTTCACCCCATCGTATCGCCATCGCATCTCGTCTCCACCGGTGGAGCTCCCGAAACGAAGACATGGTCAGTGCAATCGCTCATCACCGATATAATTGGAGTTTTAATCTCCAGAGTTATGCCAACAGCATGCTGTCGGCCTCGGGTTGGACGGGCGTGCGCGAACGCCCTGAGAGAGGGAGGAAGGCGATGAGGCTGCTGACTGGGCAGCGCCTCGTCTTGAATCCTGTTGGCTGATGGGCAACGAGAATTTCGAAGCCCAGCGCTTGCTGCGCTCTGCGATGCACGACTCTGCATCGAGAGCAGCATGCAAACCGCGTAATAATACAATGGGAAGAACTTGTCGCCCGACGACATCGCTTGCGAATTAAACCCCGAGGTCCAATCACAGACACAGGACACAAGCAACCACACCATGCAAAGTTGCAACGGCGCCTGTTGAAGACCCAGTTACCTAGAGGAAGGCAAGTGGACGACGGAGACGTGGGCCCGGGATGGCACCGTCCAGCCGTCCATTGATCCAGTCAAAGCCTGGTGGAGACAACTGGGCCAGATGCAGATTCGCAGGGGCTCTCCACCGGCCGGCCGGTCGGCCTCTCCTCGTGGCCCGTGGCGCAGACTCACCTTCCCAGTTGAGAGAATCCGGTGCCATTCTAGGTTAGCCCTGGGTTACACTATTGTGGGGCATGCGTAATACACTAGTAACCACTTTCATACTGAAGGTTTGAGACTGCCTTGGATTTTAGGTTTTAATTTTTGATTTAGAAATGACTATTTACGGACAGCGTGCTAACTTATTGTCGAGGAGGTTAGTAACGGTCCGTCCCTTCATCCGCTCAGATCTTGGCCAAATCAATACAGTGAAGTCATCGTCGAAGTAACTATACATGGGTCATTGATATATCGGTGCTGCTCCGGAGGATGCCGAGGTATGCCCTAAACGTCTGGCCCATAATCTTGTGTACATGATCAGGCTTGGTCGGAGGGGATTCGCAATGTCCTTATCTCCAGCCGGCCCTCTTCTTATTCCCGCCGAGCGGCATAAGGATCACAATAATGAATGAGTTGGAGTAGCAGTACTTCTGGCCTGTGATTCTGACCTTGACTTGTTTGACTCCAATTTTCTTCCTGCTCTTAATAGCTTCGTCTTGGAGTCAACTCTCTTCGAGATTTCCTTCGATTCGAGGTCGACACTCAGAAAGGCGCCGCTGCAATTGAGCCAGCTATAAGTTGTCTGCATTTGCACCAACCCTCCGATCTGGTCTACTAGATGGCGATATATATCCGTACTACGGCACTTCAATCACTTCTTACTCAATTTCACGAACAAATAAGAGGAAAATTCCGCTGTTTCGCGAGTCGTCGAGGTTACGAGTCCATTTGGTCGAAGTCCTCTGCTGAGCTGCCCTGGCCGGTATGTGTAGATATCAGGCAAGTCTACACGTTTATGGAGCTCCTTGTGTGTTGATACAAAAAAGGGTTGCCTCCTAGACCACGGAGAGATCGATCATAATGGCCAATTGTTCTCCATCATTGGAGACAGCACGACGTTGTAGACTTCCCATTGTCGAAGGAACAGTCTCTCTATAGAGATATATTCTTTTGTCATAGGTAAAATCAGTTAGCTTCGGTCGAGCTAAAAAAAAGCATACTCTATCCGGAGATGTGAGTGCTCAAAGGTAATAAGTATAGAAGGCACGGTCGGTTGTGGTTACTCTTAATATATATTTCTTGTTGTTCCAACCATACCGAGAGGCGCTGATAATCATACATTGCCAAGTTGCGTTCGGCCGTTCAAATTAGGAGTACGCAGATGGTACCCTACCAAAGAATAGAACCTGAGATCCGTGTCCTCTAGGTCGAGAATCCATAGTATCTTCCTCGAAATAGATCATCCAACATTGGCCGTCTGCCGGGTGTAAGCTAAGATAAGTTGACGGTTTATTATGAAATCCAGAAGAATAGCTATCACGCATTATGTATAGAACCAACTCACGCATCACTGATGCTGCCCACAATCTTACCTAAGGAAACGCCACTCCAATATCCAGGATGCCACATAGATCTCACTTAGGAACTTGGTACGTTGCGCACTTTTCGCCAGGAATGTGATCCAATCAATCCTCGCTCTGCAACTTCGACTCAATGCTCGTAATGTCTTCCTCACTCTCAACCTCAATCACTCGATTGACCTCGGCCGTATTCCGCATGAGCTCGACAGCACCGGCATACATCATCCGCTGTGACGGGTTGCAGTTCTCGGGGAGCCAGTATAACAACACATACGGGACGGAGAGACGACCGGAGCCCTGTTGCAACATTAGCATATATATGGTAGAGACTTGGCGTACGGAAGGACAACAGGTGGTGGGAATGCATACCAGTGTCAGAGGATAGCTGAGAAGAATAAACCGGGGGGACGATTCCGGGAGCTCGTCCGCTAGATCGCCCATCTTTGTGTAGACCTCGCCATCTTCGGGGCGGATCTCTTGGCTCTTACCGTCGATGATGTCTGCCAATGGTTCGTTAGCTTGACGTTCTGCCACAGTTCGATCGCGCAACAGTCTGTAATCGCTGAGCGTATGCGCGGCCAGATCCTGGTGGGTTGCATACAGATTATGGCTTGCGGTTCTTTGGCGCGAGAGGTGCCCAAGCGGAACTTGCGGAGCTTCTCCTTTGTCTCCGGAGAGAAAGCATAGAGTCGCGATTCTGATGCCTGTAACGATCAACCAGGAGAGCGGTCTTTGTTAGCGGAATATTTCGCCGATGCGTTGTGGAATGCATGGTGCGGGGCAGACACTCACCATCTTTGTCTTTGCTCTGCGATGGAGATAAGTATTCAAGACAGGATAGACCTCAAACCCCTCTGTCTTATAGTTGCTGCCGTAACCGCAGTTTCAAATAGGAATAGACCGTGGAGTTGACCGGAGCGTGATAGCGAACGCGGAGTTGGATCACGTCGACTGCCACCCCACTCTCACCCTCCCGTCACGACACCGACTTGGCACGCCCCAAGGTTGACCAGATGGAGAAGACTACGCTTTCTTTTCCCCGCCCGCAGTTTCCACATTCCATCTCTCCTCGCTCAATTATCCCTCCATGTTCGCTCGACTTTCACAGCTCACTCGACATCTCTATCGACCCCAATTCACCCTCCAGTCTGCGCCGCTCGTCTCCTCCGCAACCCCCTTTTCCGCGTCGCGTGGGCTCGCTCCGAAAATGACATCATCCGCCCCTGGCCAGAGCAAGATGATCCAGACGGCCGCGGCTCTGATCATTGGCGATGAGGTGCTTGGTGGTAAGGTGAGCGATAGCTGTTCATGCTCCATGTGAGCGATACAATGCAATTCTAACAAGGATGCATCTCCGACATAGACGATCGACACAAACTCCGCCTTCTTCGCCAAGTTCTGCTTTTCCCTCGGAATCCAACTTAAGCGCGTGGAAGTCATTGCGGACGATGAAGACGA
Source organism: Aspergillus baeticus (assembly GCA_027569055.1). Taxonomy (NCBI): domain Eukaryota; kingdom Fungi; phylum Ascomycota; class Eurotiomycetes; order Eurotiales; family Aspergillaceae; genus Aspergillus; species Aspergillus baeticus. The sequence goes on along the minus strand of JAPDEI010000008.1, from coordinate 1,002,640 downwards.
GATCATCGAGGCCGTCCGGCGCATGAGCAACAACTACGACTTTGTCGTGACGAGTGGAGGTATCGGTCCAACGTCTGCATTCCCTACCCCAGGTCCTCACTATCCTCTCACACAATCGCCCCGACTGACATGAATACTTTCTCATAGCCACGATGACATAACCTATACCTCTATCGCCAAAGCCTTCGACCTGCCGCTAAAACTCCACGAACCCGCCTTCGAGCGCATGAAGCGCCTCTCAAAACCCCACCCGAACCAACCACCGCTCGACTGGGACAAGCCCTCCCCGACGCTGACCGCCAAACTCCGCATGGTCGAGATCCCGCACGACGAGAAGCTGCCGCTAGAACCGCAGGCCATCTTCGTCGCAGACGACATGTGGGTTCCCATCGCCGTCGTCAACGGGAACGTGCACATCCTCCCCGGCGTCCCCCGGCTCTTCGAGCGGCTCCTCGAGAACCTGCGGCCGCTTATACTCCCGCGACTCGTGAACCCCGAGGGCAAGGGCATTTACCGATATCTGTTTAGCACGCCGTTACCGGAGAGTGCGGTTGCGCCGTATCTGACGGATCTGGCGAACAGGACGGTGTCGAAGGGGATCAAGGTCGGGAGTTATCCGCGCTGGCAGAAGAAGCGGAATACGGTTACGCTGGTCGGGACAGACCAGGAGTTTTTGGACTCGCTCGTTGAGGAGGTCGAGAAGAATGTGCAGGGGAAGAGGGTGTCGCAGGAGGACGAGTTGGATACGGCGTCGGATAACGAGGAGTATAGCCAGTAGACTAATTGGCCCAGACTGGAAGATATAGCGCCTTCATAGACTTTTTGGCGCGCTACATACTGTAATATCAACGGTCGAAATTTAGATCTGATTGGTAATCCTGTCTTGGTCAGGATTGATGGGACCTCCTGGTGCATATATACTAGAGTGTAAGGTGCATGATTGAGCTGATACGTACGCCCTGTATCAGTCATTCTCGGTCGATCTAGCAACCTGAAAAGCTTTCAGCAGCCCAAATATAACATTCCATTCTTCGGTCGAAGCATATCAAATACCTGAACTGGAAACCAAGCACGCCGCATCGACAGAGCAGTCATCGGCATCTAGCTGGCAGAGCTTGGTAACCAGCGTGAGGAAGGAAAACAACGTCTATTGGTTTGGAAATTGGAAGCTTCAGTACAACCACAAGGTCGGGTGAGATGTAGAATCCACCGGGTTCTACTCCTGCTCAAGAGTGCGATAGATCTGTAGCAAAAGTAGCATTTTGAACCTAAGAAAACGTTCCAAGTTCCGAGAATCACCTCCGTGAAGTGATTGGAGACACAATAGAGGTAGGATTCTTGAGATAGTAATGGAATCGAATTGGAATGTAGACCAGCAACAGAAACAAGGAACAATTTGAGAATGAGATGCAAGGCCTAGCCTAGGTTTATGTTAGGTATATCAATAAGTCCAGCACGGACAGTAAGATGGCAAAACAAAAAGAGGGAAAAAAAAGCAGTTCTGGGATCCATATGCAAACCACGGCAATAGAATGTACGTATATATTTGCACACAGATCTATTGGCACGCTCATTTCCTCGCACTCCGTCCGAGGAAAACCGTCAAAAACTAAATCTTTCCAGAGTAGTAGTAGTAGTAAAAAGAGTATGGTAAATAAATAAAATAGATCAAACAGAGAAACAGAGGGGGAATCGAACATTCGTGGAGACGATGATGGGCGTGATAGGTAAAAAAGCGGACATCGTGCGATGGATGATAGCGAGCCTCGAGTGGTTTGGTATAAAAAAGTCACAACCCGCAACCCCATCGACAAGCGCCCACATATATTTTCCGGGTGGTCCCTTTTTTTTCCTGTCGTTAATATCTCTCTCAAGTCGGGGGTTCCTATGTCTATTGTGAAAATCTGTCCTGTGCTGTCGTCTCGTCTCTCAACTTGCGTGCTTTGCATCCTTTTAAACCCAGCACCCTATCCAATTACATAACAATACACTTGCCGCAGCACCCGGTGCTCTCACCAGGCTCGCTGACGTCCATTTTGCCCTCTGGGGCGCGGGCACCGAACGCACCTGAGCCGGATGGGTAGGATGACATCTCCTTATTGTACCGGCGGATCTCGCGGACGAGGTCGTAGAATGCGTTTTCGACGTTAATACGGGACTTGGCGGAGGTTTCGATGAACTTGCATCCGAATTGCCGTGCGAGAGCCTCACCCTCTGCAAGAGTCAATTGTCAGCAGGCTGTTTAATCAGCGAGACGCCAATGATGGAGCCTACCTTGTTCCGTCACAACTCGCTCCTTCTCAAGATCGCACTTGTTGCCGACGACGATGATAGGGAAGTAGTCCTTGTCCTTCACTCGGAGAATCTGTTGTTGAAATGTCATGATTTCCTCAAATGATTGGCGCGACGTTATCGAGTAGACCAGAAGGAAACCCTCGCCCGTCCGCATGTATTGTTCCCGCATGGCTGAGTATTCCTCCTGACCGGCGGTATCTAAGACGTCCAAAAGAGCGACCTCGTCGTCGATGACGCACTGCTTGCGGTATGAATCTGTTGCAGGGGATCCCTGATGAGCGACACGACCGGCATCGGTGTAGAATGAAGCTGCAAACCTTCGATTGTCGGGTCATATTCATCCACGAAGTGACTCTGGATCAATTGAATCGTCAAGCATGACTTTCCGACTCCACCACCACCAACAACGACTAATTTATATTCTCGTAGAAACTAGAACGCAGAAAGTATGAGCAGCAGTTCCGGATGATGGCGTCTGAGAGAGAAGGGGGTTCATGACGACGTCGGGAGAACCAGATGTCGGAAGGGGGGGAAGGAGGTGTGAAGGCACCACGGGCGAGTACGACGTATGAATTAATAGGCACCATACCTTTGAAGCCATTCTGAAGGGTTTTTACTCAAGGATCTACCTGAGTGGACAAAGGATGGGGTTGTTCGAAATGGTGATCGAAGCTATCTCTGCTCTCAACAGCGACAGCGGGTCGAGAGGAGCAACAGCACAATTTTCTTTTGCAGAAAGGGTCGAAGAGTCGGGGCCCAGCAAGTCGGGAGTTTCGCGCGAAATCAGGATGCGCCTAAAAGGCAGGCCACAGCAACAGCGGGTCCAGTGACTAGGCCAAGCTTAAAGAAGCAGACGGGGGGGTGAAGAGGATCAGGGGGGTTCGTGGAACTTTGCCAGGAGGCGGAATTGGAGGTGAACCAGTCCTTAGCTTCCCTGCCGAATCTGCAAGGGTGTCCGCTTCCGATGGTCAAGAAACGGTTAAAGTCGACAAACACCTTCGAGAAAACCGAATGGAAACAAGACAACGAAGGGGAAAGGGGGAGAGAGAACAGAGTGGAGTTGGAGAGGGGAAAGGGGATGGATGATTAAGGAGAGTGACCACAGTCCAGCCTTTCTTGATGGAGGTGGAGATAGGAGCACACTTGACGATGCCACAAATAATTGGCTGGGAACAACAGCCCTCTCCAGAGTACGATCCGATCGCCTTCACGAATTGATAGTGCCAGTGTCCATCTACAGAAAAACAAATTTCGCGCTCAACACGTTTATGGGCTTGAAGGACATTGTCAATAATAGTGGGCTGCCCGGCTTGCCCGGCGCATAATATTCAAAAATTGGGAGTGTGGCATTTGAAATAATCTCGTTGGTCAGACAAGGCTATTTCAGATTGGATGGATCAGGGATATATCTCATGATTCTCATTGCAAGATCTTCTCCAAGCAGCAGCGGACAGTTATCCGATGATTGATAGGGTATTGTCCTCGCCATGCAAATCTCGGTGGTGAAGACAAAACTCGGCCAAAAGCAAATATGCTTCCAGTCCCGCTCCCTAAGGCTGGAAAAGGGGCCACCCAGCCATTCCAATCAATCAAGTCTACTTTTTGGTTTTTCTGATTCATGATTATCTATTTCTCTTCTTTTGCCTTACTCTGGAAAAGATCCCTTTGGTAAAAGCAACTTAGGGTAAACTCTCTCTGCTTTTATACACTTAATTATACTCTTATTATCCAGCATCCTACACCAATCATCTCCCCTGCTTCCAAACATAAATTAAATCCAATGTATATTAACTTGGACGGCGCGTTGACATCCACATTAAAAAATTCTTCCGATCCACTCGCAGTCCATACAAAGACGAGCGCATGTCCTCCCAAGACCTCTTAATATACTCAAACATTTGTTGGCGCAAACTGGGCGGCTACGCTGGCGTTGCATCTCCAGTCACGGTGCCAGGCACACATGCGGGCGTAGCAGGAAAGAAAGTGATGAAGAGACGCATGCTTGACGAGGAAATTCATCCCCGGCGCAAGCTCTCACATCGTCATTGGATGAGAAATGTGACATCGACCATTAACACGCCCCTGTTATACATGTTGCCCCTACTAGGTTTCGGCTCGTCGGGATGAGCTTCGCCGTGGGGACCAAATCATCGGAGGAATGTCGGACGAGGATTCAACAGGTTCATCCGACAAGGGGGTAAACAATTGGGAGCGGAAATGTGAGGCTCGACTTGCGGCGGTTGTCGGGAGAGATCCCAGCTCTCAACGGTCGAAATTGATATCATGGAAACTGATCCCCATGAGGGGTTCTCCTTGTTCATCTCAAGGGCTCGCCGGGTGTTGGAGATAGACGACTTGCACGCCAAGCGGGCCCAGGGCTTTCCCCACGCCTCCACTTTCCACAATCGAGAATGCAAGATTGGTCGCCGGCCAACAAGGTATCAGCCACGCAGCATCAGAGGCATGAAAGTCACAGTGATCATCACAGCATGTTAATATCACCGAAGCCCGATGAGAATCCTTCCTGTCTGGCATTCTGCCATTGGCTTACAGCAGTCAACTTCCAGGTTCTCGCTAACAAACAGACTTCTCAAGATTCAAGAGGCCTGCTATCCGCTCGAAATCCGTTCTCGTATTCAGGTCCGATACTGGTCATTAACCTTGTCTCACGTCCCCTAACCCTATCAAGCTTATCCGCCGTATAATCCTTGTCTGTGTTGCATCATCGACATCCGCCCACAGATCTACAGCTCCTCCAATTTTGCGGAAACTTTCGAAGACAAGAATATATCTCCCTCAGATGAAACAACCATCCCAACTCCCGAAATGACGGACGTCACGGCAAATGGATGGAGAATGCTTACTCCGAAAAAATGCCTTCAAATGCGCGATAATTGACAGAGTTCGCCCGGCGCTCTTACCTGCAGCTGAGGGAGCCAATGCGCTTAGAACGTCGATCGCGGAAGAATGATCCCGTTCTTCGCCTTATACCGCCAGCAATTTGAGCGAACAGACAGGTACTGCGGGGTATGTGATCCGTGGCATTGGACGATTCCCTTGCGCTCAGGGGATATGTAGTACCTACCTAGGTATCTGCTGGACCATCTTGCAGTGGTGCGAGCCAAACTCGGAGTCATATTGCCACTTCTCTTTGAACCTCCATGGTCTCGAAATTAACCGGAGTCTCCTCACAATTCGTACAATCTCACCAACACATGCACTTATTCAAGGTCCGGAGTCTGTCTATCTGCAGACGCAGATCTTCTGACATACAGTAGCTCTGTCCCTCGCTGCAGCGCATGGCTTCTATCCCAATAGGTGGTACACAACATGAAGAATGACAGCTTGGCGCTTACAGACGAATTGATCCATCGCTGGCTGCTGCTTACCTAGTAAAAAAGACCAGCATGGGGCTGGCTCAAGCTGACGGGCTGTTCCACGGTGCCCAGAGGTCCAGCGCCGCCCAGCAATTCGACGAATCTAACCCAAAGGTGTCATGGGGCGTGCATAAGCCCAGAATCCCATCTCGTACTACCCCGCGTTGCATCACATCCTGTGAGGTCGGACAAACTGCCGTCCGTTCCTAATTTGGCACATACTTATCTAGCTCCCGGATAAGATATAACAAGGATAGATTCTAGATACAGAGTGTGTAAATCTTCTTAGCTGATGACTGTCATTGTAAAGGAGTAGACGCTGTCGGATACGAGGTGATATAATGGCATTGTTTTGCAGATGACAATTGCGAAAATTCTCCACGAAAGGACAAATTATGCGACTGAAAGATGAATTTTCGTCAGCCGCCAGATATCAACCCTGTAATAAAGTCAATGTTAGTATCTAATGAACTACGCCCGATCCTCAGTATGTGCACCGCCCGCTTGTACCAGTACCCCGAGACTTTGTTTAAGTCCGGTAGCGCCTCAAGTGTAAATCCAAACCGACGAACTGTGGTGGCGACGTAAACAGGGATATGCTGGTCTTACAAGCCAGGGGCCTGGAAGGATCAAGAAGCATACATCCTAGTGGCAGTCACTTGCGAACGGCTGAAACTGATTCAGTCAGCTACTAAATACTGCAGATGCGGCTGTACGCACCCCGTAAGTGGTGATTGGAGGAAGATAGAAGCAGGCTAGGAGTATTGTAGTGCGTACAACTTGAAGTAGCACTTAGTATTTCCAAGATCTAAGCCACGGGCTCTCTAGTGAGGCAGGTTTGAAATGCTATCCCCAGAAGGAGCGATCTATCTCGAGCATGCAAATGTGGAAGGCCCCACCAGCAGCAAATATCAGACAGGTAGCACCTTTCTTCCTTTTTGAGGCCCGGTGTATCTCAAATATCCAGGAAGGAAAAGTACGACTCAAGACCCAAGGCCACAACAACAACAACCAATAGAAGCTCCTTACTTTCGTGACCAACTAGGTGCTTTCAGGCAGCAGCCTCATCAACGATGTCATTTCCCTCTTGAACAATGTCGCCATGAGAAACTGCGAGTAATAGCCTCATTGCGGGACACAGTTCGCCCTCGGTCGCTCATTGTCGGGTACATTAAGATTCACACCCCCAGCTTTCTGAGCCCAATCAACAGCCTGTTTCGAAATCTTTAGGAGGAGTGCGATGATCTGTGGCCTGTCGGTATCCCATGAAAGTCTCAGTGCTGAGTACTATATAAGTATAGCAAGGCACGTTAGTCTTTGTCCGAGAAACAAGCTAATCCATAAATAGTCAGAGCATATCAAGAGAATTTACCTCGCCTCCCACACTGAGGTGTAGAAAATGCCATTCATAACTGTTGGTATGAAGTCCATAGATTCCCGTATTATAGCTGGGCAATGGTCGAGCGCGTTGCACCGTTCCTGTTTGGTTTGAAATCAGTGGATTGCCTGTCTCGATCTAGACAACGCTTGGCTTACCCATCGCTGTGAGTGCTTCCCACGTCTTGTCCTGCATGTTAAGCGAGTTCTCTCTAAGAACAACCAGGTTGAAAGCAAGCTTCTCCCGCCGCCCGTACACGAGCGTGTAGTCCACTGGCGTCTCCACAAGCTCACATTTGCCCTCGTGTATAACGTTGGCTTTAAGCTTCATCTGGTTGAGCCATTGAGGTCGGCGCGGTAGATCCTGGTCTCCGATTTGTTGATGCTCTCTCTTTACCTTGGCCAATACTCCGAATAAAATGATAGGCAGCCTGCGTGGAATCAATCGTTCGTCACGAGGTCCGGTGTTGAACACTAACTGGCAGTCCTCGAAAAAGGCCTCTATACGTATGATATCAGCAAGTAAGTCACAGAATATCAGACAACGAAACTAACCCATGTGCTCTAGCTTCGACATATCTCCGGCGTTCTCTTGGACTTGCCATGCCTCCTTGTCCTCTGCAGCCGGAGTGGGAGAGAGGGTCAGTCCAAGCTTGAGGAAGGTATCGTGCGCATTTTGGGTGCGAGAATCCTTCGGTGGCTTCATGGCGGAGGTCGGAATATTAGTATACGAACGTAGTATCTGGAAATGGAAGGAAGAGACAAGAGAATTGAAATGGGGTAAGAGTATAATCTAGACGAGGAGTTTCTTGGGCGTTGACAAAAATGAAAAAAAGTTGCGGATGAGCAGAGACTCTAATGGTTGGCAGGGGCTGAGAGAGGGAATTCTGGAATTTATACAGGAGAAGGGTGGGTGAGTAACACTGGGTAGATACCCACTCCATCATTGACAACAATTATCAGCAACTCATTCCCTCTTCTCCTCCCATTCGATCTTCTTCTTCTGGCTGTTGTCCTTGTCCCCACCTTTGCCTCGTGCAGTGTGCCTGTCATCCTTCCATTTCAGCATTTGATCAATGGGGAACATATCCACCTTGAGTAAAGGCCAGGCGGGTGGAAATATACACTCCAACGAAGCAAGAATTGCAAGCTCTTCAAGCCAACCTAGCCCACAATTCTACAACTTTTCCATCGACATCAGGCGGAACCTGTCGTGTTTCTACCCCTTCTTGATATCGCACCCCGCTGGCGGTATGTGCAGTGTACCATCGATGTCTTCAATTGGAGGGATATCAGGAGTGTCTCGGCTATTTACAAGTTGAGCAAACGCGCAGCCACTAGTTTCTGTGCCCTTAAACAGCTTAGGTCGATATGCAAGCACTGAGCTCCAGCGACTTTGGTCGATTTTCACTACTTTTCTCGAGAATACGGTCCAAGGCATCTAAATTGCGAGGCTCATCTAGCATGATATGTATCACATCTATTTCTCTAGGCTTTTCTCACCTGTCGAACCAATCATACAGGGTACAAGGGTACCATTGCCTATCGAATCGTCAGCAAAGACTGCAGGCAGGTCAACTCTAGTTTTGCCAGAGAGCACTCACCTCCGTATTCTTCGGCTCAATAAACAACGCCTTTGCCTCAGCAACAAGCGTCCCCTCCATTTCCTCAATACTCAACGCATCGTCCCTCGCCATATCTCTGCTGGACATCTCATCGACCGCGAAAGACCTCATACACCTCATCTGACCCTCAACCCAAACCTTCCTCCCCTCCCGCTTGACAATCTCCGCTCGATAGACATATACTCGATTCGGAACTGCAGGAGCGCGGAACTCAACGGACATGCTCGCCGTCATCCCAACCCGGCTCCTGAATACAACAGCCGCACACCTTGCAAAGACATCGTCAAAGAGCACGAATGACAGGCCTCCGTGGACGTGCCCCGGGTGACCGCATATATCCTTGCCAATGTAGCCGGCAGCTATTACCTTGCAGACGGGGTCAGATTGCAGGAAGAAAACTGGGTCTGTTGAGAGCTTGGTCGGGCCCAGGAGGGAGGCGCTGACGAGGTGCGTGGTGTGCGCAGCTAGATGCATGTCGCGGTACGGTCGTGATTCTGTAAACTTGGCCCCTGGTGGTGTGAGGGAACGGAGGTAGCGGGTTATTGGTAGGGAAGAGATGGCGTCCTCAGCCTGTTGTTGGGATTGAATGTCGATGCCCCGGAACGTGGCAATGGAGGATGAAGCTCGGACTCCGCTAGAAGGGGGCTGCTTCTCGCACAGTGCTTGTTTTTGATGGGATTTTCTAGTGGCATATTGTATGATACAATGATGGCGAGTCCCATTTGGAAGCAATCCCGTCGTGGCTTTGGGGCGGGAACAGTACAACCTCTTTGAAAGACACGCATAAGAGGCCCCAGTTGCTTTAGACCTCATTTGGGATCCCTACACGTGTGAGAATTAGGGTAACCAAGTTGAATTGATGCTGTAAGAAGCACTCGAGCGCGAGTTCGCGGTAACTTTGGTGGGTAGAGATCATGGATCGGCCCGAGGCAGTGCGCGAGAGCGGATATAAACACCAGACGGCGGCCGCCAGATCCTGGCCTTGCTGCTGTAAATCAAACCACAAAGCAGAGAGTAGCTTATGCAATAGTTCTAAACTCTAGATTCCATGGGTTTTCCGCATATGAGCTTGCTATAGAAACGCGAGCTATATTTGTCTCATGGCGATGCAGATTCCCCTCACTAGCCTTGGCCAAGCCTGATTATTCTATCACGATGGCTTGAGGAGATGCATTTCCATACCCGCCGCCTATAACCCGATAGGACGCCATTATGTGTATCAAGCCAGCACAGGTTAACACCGTGCGTTTGTGAGAGCACATGTGTAGCCACGAAGGGGTTCAGGCACCGAGGCTGACAAACAACATTGTTGTTTACCCCGCTCGCTCTCCTTTTGCCCGCAAAGTAGTATAATAGGTACACAAGGAATCCATCACAAATATAATTTAGGGGATCGCATAAGTGACGGGTTGGTTAGATCAATTCCATCAGATACACATTTCGGGGTTACAGGTATACAAACTGCGGGGACAAGACGATCTAGATAGTAGGATATCAATTAGGTTCTAACTGCGGAGAGCTACTCTATCGTCCCGCGAACATGGTATCCATTTCTCCGAGAATATGTAAGACGAGAATATGTGAGTCAGAGGTTCCGGTTGACTGGCTAAGAACGTTTATAAATTTGACCAGATGCAGTGTCCGATCCTTGGAACAACCATTTGTTAAGAAACCATCATCAGAGCTTCATCAGATCGCTTCAACAATCCTATTTTTAACCAAGAACATGAGCTCCGACAATTCAATTCCAATTATCGATGATGAGCCCAATGCCGTCGAAATATCCAAAACGCCCGAAGGAATCACTACCATTACCATAAACCGCGCGCAGCGGCGAAATGCCATTGACGGCCCAACGGGGAAGAAGCTAACCGATGCATTTCTGGACTTTGAAAAAGACTCCAGCCAAAAAGTCTGCGTCTTCTATGGCGCAAACGGCACTTTCTGCGCCGGTTTCGACCTGCACGAGGTCGCCAAATTCGAAGAGCAGAAACCCGGGTATACAGGGCCCCGAATCGGGCAGACGGAGCGTGTCCAGGGACGCAATATCGGGCCTATTGGGCCCTCGAGAATGCAGATCCAGAAGCCGGTTATCAGCGCTGTGTCTGGATATGCCGTCGCTGGTGGCCTTGAGCTCAGTCTACTTGGTGATATTCGCGTCGTTGAAGAGGATGCCGTCTTTGGCGTGTTCTGTCGGCGCTGGGGCGTGCCGCTTGTTGACGGTGGCACTGTCCGTCTCCAGGCCATCGTTGGTCTTGGTCGAGCGCTTGATATGATCTTGACGGGTCGCGGGGTTGGAGCACAGGAGGCGCTCACTATGGGTCTGGCTAATCGTGTCGTTCCCAAGGGCAAGGCGCTCGAGGAGGCAACCGAGATTGCACGACAGCTTATCACATTCCCGCAAGGCTGTATGAACACGGATCGCTCGTCGTGCTACTATGCTGCGTACAATGCGCGGTCCTTCGAGGATGCTCTGAGCTTCGAGTACGACAACGGGATCAAGGTCATCGGTTCAGAGAGTGTGAAGGGAGCAGCGAAATTCAGTGCCGGCGCAGGACGTCATGGAAAATTCGATTTTGAAGGGAATCTATGACGCTGTTTTGAACCCGTACGAACTTCGTTAGGCTCCGTAGTATATATAAAAAGGATCTCCGCTCACATGCGGTACATTATCCCCAATGCCTGTACCTTCCTGACTTGAGATTAGGATAGCAAGCGCACCGTCCTACAGGCTCATTTCCATCATTTAAAGGACGCGATCGTTTTGTCTTAGGACGTTCCTTCCGCTTCACTGCACCTTCCTAATTCAGGCATCGACGTCATAAGGAAGGCGCGATAGACCATGTGGGAGTGGACTTCAGTAGCTCCTTCCTGAAAGCGTGGGATACCTCACGAGGCAGGCGCGATCAGTCGCACCTTCTCCCTCAGGTGGAAGCCATTTATATGCCCGTAGGGAAAGTGCGACCGTCCCGTCCCTGCGTCGTGCCTGCCTGACTTATCGCATCTTCTATAAGGCAGGTGCGACGAATCAAGGACGCGTCTGTCGCGCTTTCCCAATATCAACCTGATAGCCAAGTACTAGGTAGAGAAAGCATGATCACCAAGCCCTAAGTCCCTCCTTTTGGGTCTGGCGTAGGAAATCGTACCTTTTTAAACGGCGGGAAGAGGAAGCTTTGCAAGGAAGGCGAAATCGGCGTTTTGGCACTGATTGATCGATTCGTCTTGTTTAGTTTCAGCGTGTATCTTCGTGGGTGGCAGCAGTTGGGTCATACCTGAGAGGCTCTTATTGGTAGCGCCTAGGATGAGGATAGGTATAAACTCTATAAAGTGGCTGAAGTTTCACATACTCTATTTCTTAACGTCTATCCCTTGATGTCTAGGGTTTTATATACATTTATCCATCCTAGGTCCAAATTCCCCTAAGCCTTCTTGTACAAATGGCCGGGCGAAGCCTGTATTCAAATTGCATTAGCACTGACCATACATTGAGAATAATCCGGAATGAAGCTTACCTGGTGGCTAGGGAAGATGAGAGTGTCAGCAATAACGACGTTCTCCCTCCGGCCAGCAGCGAAGACGATAACTTCAGCGATATCCTCTGGCGTAAGAGGCTCGCAGTTTCTGTAGGATTGAGTTAGCGCTGCGAGGTGACAAATGAGTCAAGAAGATCATACGCATAGACGGCATCGGCCTTTGACTTGTCTCCGTAGAAGCGGACAACAGAGAATTCCTGTCCGTGCCCTGTTAGTGCTATCTCCCTAAACGTCATATTTGGATGCTCACAGTCTCAACTTGACCAGGGTCAACCTCAATAATGCGGATCCGTGTGGAGATTAGCTCCTTTCTCAGGGCCTCGGTGAAAGACTTGACGGCAGCCTTGGTGGAACAGTAAATGCTGCCACCTGGGTATGGTTCGCGGCCGGCGATGCTTCCAATGTTGATGATATCTCCACGGCCACCGTCGCTGCGCTTCTTGAAGATGGGAAGGACAGCCTGGGTCAGGTTGATAAGTCCGGTGACGTTTGTTGCGAACATGATGTTGATGTCTTCGAGGGCGATGTTGGGGGCCTGAGCAACACCCTTGACGAGACCACTGGTGCATGTTAGACGAAAGACCTCCAAGCATGTGCGTGGCGCGACTTACGCGTTGTTAACCAGGACATCAATCTCCTGGAACTCAGCAGGAAGAGATGGGACAAAGTTCTTGACCTCCTCCGGGTTGCTGACATCCAGTTTCACAGGCAGAACCTGAACGCCATCACCGACCTCTTCCTTGATTTCCTTAGCCAGCTCCTGGAGCGCATCAATGCGCCGCGCCGTCACGATAAGCTTCAGGCTCTTGGGAGATGTGCGAGCGAACTCCTTCGCTGTGCTTCGTCCGATACCCGAGGAGGCACCCGTGACAACGATCGTCTTGCCCTCCAGGCGCTTAGCCATTGCAGAAGCCATTGTGCGTCTAAATGCGGATCCGATGATCGGAGACGTTCGAAGGGGTGGAGGAAATGCGGAGATTATGCTGAGGGAGGGAGAGGAGAGTTGATGGAAAGCTGCGATTGAAGAGCGAAACGTGCGGAAATGCTTCATAAAGAGACGGAAATTCGCCTGACTCACTCGAGAAGAATTGGAGAAGTAAAAGCGCTAGAAAAGATAAGGGCAGTATATATAGGTGCAGAGTGCGGGGACTTGAACGATTCGCAATAGCGGGGCGGTTACCAGAATAACCAAAGTGGTTTAGTCCGAGCTCGGTTGAACTTTTGGCCGCAGTATGTTCGGAGTTTTTTCCGAGCGTGCTCCCACCTCAACCAACCACATTGCGTGCACGTTTTCTTATACTAGCCCTTACTCTGACTTCGTGTTACGAACTGAAATATCCTATATCGTGACTTATCCAGCATCAGGACCTCAACATAAATGCAGGGTACCTATAATAATGGTCATCTTGCTACACCGTGGCCAAGTTCCTGAAAGCCTCCTGTCAAAGTCATGGCTCGCAACTCGTCAAGGTTGGTTCGGCCTGGAAGCAATGGTGGTGGAAACCGAAAATGAATAAGGTTCACTATTGCCGATATGAAGAACACGCTAGCTTTCGTTTCATTACCCAGCCACGGTTGTGTATACCTCAAAGATGACTTGCGGTTGTTAACTGGAAAGGACGAGAATATCAAGGCGGACAGTGTGGTTGCCGAGGAGCTTAGTCGCTTTGCTATCAGCCCGCTTGCTTCGCCACAGGCTCTAAGATGGTAGCCAAGGAGAAATATATTTGGATCGTAGACTATGTGAGTGGGCTCAACCCCATCCTCACGTATGATACTAACTATGATACTTAGGACGCTCCTCTTGAACTGGGTAAATGCTATACTCACAAGCATCTTTCCAACTCATAAGTCTGCCGTTCTATAGACAACGGGTCAGCTGGGTTATTGGCCTGAGACTTAGTCCTTGGTGGGCCCTGGGATAAGCTAAACAACGATAGTAAAGCTCCAAAAACCCAAACTTGAAGGTTGTGATCCAACTTTTTTCAACATAGCTGACTGGCTGCGATTGAACTTGAGAATTCCCGATGCTGGGGTCTGGCTGTATATGCCTCGCTTCATCTGAGCCTATATATGTAGGCCCCCGGAAGTCAATTTGGAAGGTCTCCAGTTAGGGATTGGACATTCCCGAAAGCGTATTCTAGATGATAAGCTTCGAAAAAAGTATACAGAAAATTTATGACTCTTCTCCCGCTCTCTTCCATTTGATTCATTTCCTCTCGTCTTCAACCCTCCAGAATCAGTACCACTATCACATTCATCGGTTATAGTCTACTACCACTTATCGGTCGTCATTTCATCTTTTTATACCATCCACTGTATCATTTTGCCTCATCACCACCATTCCCAACGAAATAATCACCAAGTCTCGCTTAAGGTAGTCATTCGGCTACTGGATCAGCCCTAGGTTCGCACGCTACGTGCTTTTCCTTTGGTTGCATATACAACCAGAACGCTAGTACTCGTAGCCTCAAATAATAGCATATCATTATTAACTAGCCATCTTTCCATAGGGAACCCACGCTTATCCTTAATTCCTTCGTCTTGGTTACAGGAATGGATACACAAGAACTCATTACTGTAAGTACACCTGAGATATTTATAAGAACATTTCTGAACCAGCTAGATTTCTCCTCAGGGGACTTACGGTTACCCCCACCAAGACTCCTCTGTCTGGGGAGATGAAATGGATGTAGATGAACTCAGCACCGAGAGTACATCTACAGCCTCCCAGGAACATCTCTCGGCGGACCAGACCTCTGGCCGCTGGGGGAATGCCACGGAAGGCCGACAGCGCATCCCCATGCCGCCACCCCCGAGAAGAGAGGATCAGCCGACAGCTAGGGATAGGCTTTTGGAATTCAGATCCGAGGGCCACGGCACGATCTCTCACGCCTATTGTGTGGCAGCCGTCCGCAGAGTGTTTATGTACCGGACCTCTCTCTTGATGCAACCTGGTGGCCACAAGATCCACCATTTCAACTGGCGTGGGGGTCCTGTATACCAGAGCAGCAACACGTCTCCTGAGGTCTCTCTCTGGTTCATGACGATAGATCCCAAGGTCCATGTAAAAAAACATCCCCGAGGATTTCTCTGGAAGGAGCTCCTTCTCCACAACGCACAAGCGTGGATAGACCCTGTTATTGTTCTGTCGAAGACAGGGGGGGACCTACCCCAACATCCAAAAACCCTGCTTTGCTTTGCAAAGGGCCGTACGAGAAAGCTATATACCGCACACGGCTCGTGGCGGCTTGACAAGAACGAGGGGCGAACTTATTGCGACACTGGCCATCCCCAGTCATACATGAACCCGAAGAGGAGGGTAGGGAACGGCTTCATCGAAGGCACGTCGATTCGAACCAGAAGAAATTGGGGCCAATACGAAAATATCTTGATTGCTGTTGCGCATCAGGACAGAGTTGAGACCGAAACAGCGGCTGTGAAGCGAGGTAAACTCTCTGCCGTGGCTCGCCGACGGGACTTCATGGCTCTCAGGAGCTCCTCTCCACTTAGTCAATCCATGACACCGGTAGACCTTGAAGGTGAGTACTTAGACCCCGCATATGCAGTTAAACAGGGAATCATTTAATGCTTGTTGCAGCAGAAGATGCTCAAATGGTTTCAAACGAACTCGTACTCTGCCCCAGGGCCTCCGCGACCCCAACGACTTACACCACCCATTTCGGCTACGATCACGCTTACGACACTTTCAACCCTGGTTGGTTACTTTTCCAACGTTAGATATTTGCCTGGTATGTTCATAGCTGATCAGACTCTGCTCTGCAGTAACGGAACTCTCCGATACTGACGATGGATGGGCATCTGAGCCTTTCCAAGTCTCTTTATATCGACAATATTTGGGGCCAATCTTGGAAGGAGACGCTTCATTGATGACAATTTTCGGAGATATGAACTATGCTTCCTCTGCAAGAGCCTTTATCGACCTCACCGACGGCGATAACAACAACGATCCCTTTGACGCTATGGATATCGATTCTGATTAAAGACTTGCGACCTCTTTCTGTCTTCTTAGCGCATACAACGATACAAAGATACGACAACATCCTTGCTGAAACGACATTAGCCAGGCCAAGGCCTGCATCTTCGCTCATATGGCAATATTTCCATGGGCATACTTTTTGGAACCTTTTCACACATAGCCGTGTGATATACCTCGTGTCATATCATTTTTTTTTTCTTATGATATTGGGATATGAAGTTTTGGCTGGCTCCTTGGCATATTAATGGCCAATTATTTCTTTTAACGCAGGCGTCTGGGATCATGTTTTCATCTTCCTTCTTGCTTGCATCTTTGCTTTCAATCTCTTCTGTACGATAATCGGCAATGAAACTCGCCTGAAAACCATCCTTCTCAATACGAACGTAGATGCCCTAGGTTCATGGATCGCGAAGACCTGTTCTAATTATAGCAGAGGCAGCATGTCACAGGATTGCTGGCAGGTAAATCTCTAAGGGCGGGCTGAGGAGTTCACTTTCCTTCAACGCCTTCATCTCTTTCATCCAAGGCCATCTACCAACATCACCAGCACAACCCTATGCTTCTCCCATCCTCGACATTATTAACTGGCTGTTTATTTCTCACAGGGACAGTTCATACCAAATAACCAATAGCAGCCGCTAGTCATCTATTCGATACACCACTCCAGAGCACGTGTCGCAGTTCCGGACGATCACTTCACGAGACTCCCCCGTGCGACTTCTCAAGCCGAACCCCAAGCAGTCCGTTTGAATCGGTATTCGCAATCTCGATTCCTGCTGCCCGACATTCTTCATCCGAAATATGGAACAATTCGCTAGCAAGATGAACAAAGAACTGAATATCAAAAACAATAACTCGAGAATCCGAGTCTGCAGTTTTACTCTTCTCACTCTTGAAACAACAATTCGCCAGTTTGAAGATTGAGTGGATTGCCAAGACGCCACCAATGCGCCGGCGCATGTTTATCAATCCTGGCTTACCAGGCGGCTGGGGTTCACAGCGCTTGCTTTTTTTGTATATCAAGGGTACTGGTAGCTTTTTTTGAGCTCCGAACTATTCGAGAGCTAGAACGGACACTTATTTCAGGTAAGTTCGCAGAAGACTCACGTTTTCTTCTTGCAATTTGATCAACTGTAAGCGTCGATCCAGGTCATTGCGCCTGACGTCGTGATCTCCAGCACTGAAAAGAGTGTCCAAGTCCGAGGTCCAGGATCCGGCCTGTTGCGGATAATGAGCTCTGTGTTTGAACGGCGCTCATTGTCAGGGTCTACGGATCCCATGTGGTCGAAGTGTAGGTGATGCCTCTTTCACGCTTCGTTTTGACCATTGTTAGGAACCAACCACCTCCTAATAATGTTCGACTTATGCTTCCTCAAATGAATAAGGCATTATTTTTCGAGAGCATCACGACTTACCTCGAATGGGCTGTGTAGGATCAAACTCCACTTTTGAGACACTATTATTGTTTGGCAAGCAACCCCACTGTCGGAACTCAAATGAGCATGTGGTATAAGACCGATCTTGGGTAACAACGGCGTGGCTTTCACGTTTGGTGGTTACAATAACTTTGCAGACTTCCAAGTTTCGGACGCCACTGAGAATGCAAATTCTGTACTCCGATCTTTGTGTTCGGGTTGCCATTACCGAGTACAGTTGTCACTTCCACTGTCATAGACCCGAATGTGACACTACAAATGCCTGGTGGAGCAGCGCTTCCGGGCCCCGATTCGAAGAGACTGAACCCACGAAGTGGCCTGCATCAACTCCCGACCATACCTAATAGGGGAAGTAAAGAATGTATGGAGTAGGATTGGGGCACTCCATTATAGACGAGGCATCTACGCCACTGATCTTGTCGTAATTTGGCCTCTCAAATGCTTGGCTAACGTGCTACTGTGGAGAGCATTCTGCTCCAAGATCATCGATCTTCGCGACCATTGACCACAGCGTCCCCGCTATGGAGCAGGTACCATGCGACAACATCCGGAACCATGGTTGGACGGAAGTCAAAGACGAAGGGATTGCTTGTTGGCATGAGCAGAAAGGTCTCCAGTCTCCAGACAGACCCATGCTTTAAATAATCGCAACCAGCCGCCCAATTCCTCGTTCTTAAGCCCCACCCCGCCGTATCGCCTCTCGCAGGCCTTTGTGCGCGAGCCCTTTGTACTTGAACACCCCCGACTGGCAACCTTGCACCGTTGCTAGCTGCTTCGTGATAGTGTCAATGTCTATATTTGACAGTTCTTAGTGATCTACCTCTTTCTCTCTCCAATAACCATGAATCCGGCGGCGGAACACCTCTTGCTCCCCCGGAACAGCTATGAAAACTCGTCCCGAGGCGAGCGGGCTATGGTGGTGACGGCCGTGCTCACTGGGCTTTCGATCGTGATAGTGGCAATGCGCTTGTATACTAGAATTGGACTGATTAAAATGACTGGTCGAGAGGATTGGACTATTCTTCTTTCTCTGGTATGTATCTGGGCAAATCATACGCGTTGTATAGAACTAACGCGTGATTCTGCCATAGGTCTTTGCCATTGCCTACCTTGGCCTGGTTATTGCCCGTAAGTAATTGAGACTTCTGCATTCATCTTGTGGGAATATTGTTGCTAACCGTACTCAGAATATTACTATGGTATGGGAGTACACTCTGATGAGTTACCACGCCACATCCTACAGGAACAGCTGAAGGTTAGACACCAAGGACCCAACCAGGCAGTTCACGCATGCTGAGAGCCCTATTCTATACAGCACCTATGGGCCGCAATCCCCATGTACAATGCGAGTTTAGCATTGACCAAAATCTCCATCTTGTTCCAATACCTGCGGATCTTCCCCAGCTACCGGTTCTGCATCATCTGCTATATCGTTCTGGGCGTTGTGATTCTATACTCAACATGGGCTATCGTCAGCGGGTTCGTCAACTGTGTGCCAGTCGCCAAATTCTGGGACCGAGAGATGCCCGGCACATGTCTCTCCTTCGAGGCTCTTTGGTTCTTCAACGCATCCATGAACATCACTACCGATCTCACGCTTCTTGTTTTGCCAATGCCGCTCATTTCAAAATTACACCTTCCGAAACGGCAGAAGATGGCGCTTCTTGCGGTTTTTGCGCTTGGTGGATTGTCAGTACAAGAGCATATGCCTCCACATATCAGCCTGGGTTCCATGCACTAACTTCAAACAGAGTCGTAATCACCAGCATCCTCCGCCTCTCCAGCCTCCGCACTGTCTCCAGAAGCAATGATACATCCTGTGAGCCCTAACCATTACATATTCCACCACCACCCTCCTCACCAACTTCACCATCTCACCATCACCACCAACAGAACTAACCACAACCCCTCATTGAAAACAGGGAGCAACGTCGGAGCCGCCTACTGGACAGCCGCCGAATGCAACGTCGCCATAATCTGCGCATGCCTCCCCTTCATCCGCCCGCTGATCAGCCGCATCTTCCCCCGATTCCTCTCAACGAATAGCTACAACAGGAACAGGTACACGCTGAATAACAACCGGACTCGGACGACTGCGGTGGGCGGTTCGAATATTACTAGTGCGAGGGAGCTGTATCCGAACGACCCGGAGTTCGGGCTGCTTACTATTGATGTTGACGCGAAGAGGATGGAGGAGGATTATTCTAGAGATGCGAGAGGGGCGGACTCTGTATTTGGTGCTGGGATTGAGGTTCGCACGGAGGTCATTCAGGAGGTTTCGCCATCGTATATACCTAGTGGGCCGGCCAGGTCGACGAGTCAGAGGAGGAATGGCTATACATAATTTGTGCTATAGAGATAGACGGGCGGCCTTGCGTTATTTTGTCGATTTTACAATACCCACATCGATTTTCTGGTCTTCATTATCGCGATCCTCTGAAACATAAGGCAAAATCTACGGAGAACTGCCAGATATAGTAATGTCTCGACCGTTGATCAAAAATCAATTTATGCCTTCCTATTTTCCACGATTAAACTCCAGTCCTCCAGTCCTCCAGTCCGAATTTTCGAAAGTTTTAAAAATAAGATAAGAGACATATTAAAGCTTTGAGCTACAAAATCCCCCGTTGAACCGTTCTCGCTAATCCGCCAACATTGCGTAAGAAAATAAGAAGACAAAAATAACAAAACGATAAGAGCCGGGTTAAGGGCTTTTGCTTGCCCTGACAGAATCAACTCCGTGTAATCCATTGACAGTGGAACATGGTATCTCGTGAGGGAAAGAAATTTGACGCCGGTTGAACCTCTAATTGATAGAAGAGTGATCGAGTGGAAAGAGACGGCCACAATAAATGAGGGGGGATTCTATTGTTATTGGTTGCCGAGCTCTGCAAGCTCCCGTTCTTTGGCGCGGAGCATTTCTCGCATTTCCTCGGCCTCCCGCTGAAGTTTCGCCCGACGGTCCTCCCTGAAATTTTCCAAGTCGGACACACTCGGCAATGTTTGTGGTGGTTGTTGCGCGGGATGCGAAGAGGGCTGCGGATGCTGCTGACGGCCTAGAGCGGCAAGTGACGTATCCATACGGGCCTCGTTGCGGGCACCCGCATGGTTGAGGATGGAGGAAATCGAACTTAGACGAGCGGGAGGTGGTGGGTTGGCTGAGTTGACAATCGGCGGCAACTGATTAGATCCAGCTTCAAGCGAATTCGGCACAGCATCTGCGTTGGGGCCGGTTTCGGCCAATGTTCGTTTCTTCGAATTACCGCCCGCACTAGGTGAAATCGATCGTCGACCAAATTGAGGGACCGGTGAATGGCCGGGTTCGAGTAATCTCGGAGGTGGTGGGTGATGCGGCAAAGTTACGGCGCCCACGTTGAAACCAGTAAAATCAACGGGCGGCGGTGCGAACCCAAACGGTCGAGTCACCGGAGATATCCGGTCAAGAGAATCCGAGCTGTAGTATCGGTGGTAACGGTCATCCAGCGGGTAAGAGAGCGCAGCCGGAGATGACGCTTCGGGTGAAGCGGAGGAGCCGTGAGAAGAATGTGTCGCAGCCGTCGGAGAATGCTCTCGCAAAGCCGGCACGACACGTTTCCGCCTCTTGATGATGGTCTTCTTCATAGTGGTAGGTCGGTAGCAACCGTGGAGCTTATAGTACAGACCTGTCACAACGAATCAGTCATCATTACGCACGAGGGAGCGAAACACTTCAGGAGCCTACCACACGCATTGCAGATGGGATGACCATTCTCATCCCGTCGCCATAGGGGCGTCACAGTCGTCCCGCAATTCTGGCAAGCAACCAGCATGTTGCCTTCCCCTTGAGTGTTAGTCCTGGTCTGGACCTCCGGCTCTTGTATAGGAGCAGAAGTTTCTGGGATTGCTGTCCTATTCAACGCATGCGCTGGGACGTTTCCTCTTGCCGTTGACTTGTATACGCGATTGTTGTAGGCTGGGCAGCCGTCGCATCCTTCCGCACCGCCCGTACCGTTACAGTTTCCCCCACCAGGACAGGAACCAGTCGAATTCCCACAGCCTTCAGTTCCACCAACAATTGGATCGGCCTGAGAAACGTGGTGACTCTGTGGAAGGGGGGCTTCGGGGCTGGCTTGTGTCCGATTTCTCTTCGTTGGCCTTGCAACGTTCCGCGCTTTCAAGTAGAGGCCGCATGCGTTGCAAATCATGGCTCCGGTGGGTGACCGTCGCCATAATGGCGTGCTTTTCGTTCCGCAATTACTACCAAAAAAAGGTCAAATGAGTTTCCACAGTTAGTCTCCGTAAAAGAAGAAAGACATACCTGCAAGAATGGCCCAGAAATGAGGTATCTTTTTGCGACTTAGGAGACATTTTGTCGACGGGATAAAGCCCGCTCCCCGATTCCGATGACTGCATCACAGGTCTCTCCACGTATGTTTCCAGCTCATATTGACTCGGATGAGCCTTTGTATCCGAGGTCCGAAGCCCCTCACCTGTGTGTTGTCGATCCAAAGGACGTTCTCGACCGGCCTGGGCGGATGAAATAAGCTGTTGAGCGGCATCGAGGTCTTCAGCCGATGGGTGTCGCGTAACCATGTCCGGGTTTCGAGGAATGGATCGCAGCGTGTCGGCGTGTGAGATAGATGCTAGCATTTCCGCCGTGATTCTGTGCCCAAGTGTCTAATCGCCACGGCTCGGATATCCCGTCGAGGAGGGTCAAGGTAGGAAAGAGGATGGCTTCCGAAGGATGGGGTTCGCTTTAGATCGGCAATCGAAATAAGGGGACGGCTGGTCGTGCGAAGGTATGCTGTACCACAGTCGGGGAAAACGTAAAAGTGTTGTATGACGAAGTCAAAAGTCGGTCAAGATGACAGTGCAGGAGAAAAAGAAAAGAGAGGCTAAGGGCGTCTGGCTGGAATGGCAAATCGATCGGTGCTGCAACTAGCGAGACTCCAAGCCAAACGAGGCGGAGCCGAGAACGGGAACGAAGATCTTCGAGAATGGCTTTGAGCTTTGAAATTCTAATTCAAAAGACTATACTTCGAGCGTAGACGATGGTTATTATATGTTCCAGTGCTGAGAGGATACTGCGTTGGCGGATGCGCAAAAGCCTGAGAGGTGGCAATATAGGGAGGAAGGAGATCGCCGGAGATCGCGGAGGTCTGGTAGAACAAATAAATGAGAATTAAGGAAAAAGGGGAATTCTCGACTGGACCAGGGCCAAGGCAAAAGTACGTGAGGATAAATAAGAGCACAGATATAAGGTGCACAGGTCGAATTTGGGAGAAGCGTGAGATGGAGGATCGGCGTTGAGGGAGATCAATCAAGACCAGCGACGGTCGGATCAGATATGATGCAGAAGCTGACAGCAAGGAGGAGATATGATCTGATTCCGCAGCCGGCAGGTGTGTGTGTGTGTGTGTGGCGATGACGGGGGTCAAGGGGGAGCGAGACAACGGTGAAGGGGGGTGTGGAGGACAGGCGACAAGACCCTTGACAGATGCTTAGGGGGTGGGTGTCTGCGTACCTTGGCAACAACAATCGGTGGTGATGATTCTTTGTCCTGCAGGCTCGACTGGCAGTTCTGTGACGATTCCGGAACCCGACTGTGTGGACTTATCAGTGTCGATAATCGTTATCGATCTCCCAGGGGGATCTACAGCTAACTGGGGTCTTTTCCAGACCTCTTTCGTCCCCTATTTGCTTTTTCTTTGATGCAGTCCAAAGGGCGTTTTCCCGGCCGGTTGGAAATGATAAGTTTTTAGTACAAGACGGTGTCCCGAGCGTCTGTTTCGAGAACCCCTCTCTTGCGCAAAAAAAGTGGTTCTTCGACGCTCTTGCCTTTCCTCATCGACGATTGCCTTCTTTCTCCCCAGATCGAATCATCAGTCTCCACCGCTGCCTGAACCGGCCTAGTGACTGGGCCTGTCCAGTTGCCGCCTGCCTAAAATAGCAGTTAGCGTATCCGGCACTGAATAAGCCTGATTGTCGCGCTCGCCATTGGATCAGATCCTTCCCAGCCCGCCAGTCAGCTTATTTTTGCCTCTTGCCATTGGGTCAACCGACCTCGGAAACATTCCCTGGGAGGATTCTGTATGGTAAACGAAAGTTCCAGCCGAGTCCCCGTCCTTGTCAATCAGTCGAGCCGCCTCGGACTTGCGCTCGTTATCTCCCCGATGGAGCTGACGAGGACAGTTTGATCTATCGCCCCTTTGATTGGACCACAACCAGCCATTCCATGCCCTCGCATCTTCCGATTGGTTTTAAGCCCGGCCGTCAAGTCCGAACTTCATCTCGGGAGTACGGCCAGGTAACCGTATTTCTTACATGTCGCTTGGCAACGATTATCTCACTATTGGATGACTATTGCCTGTTTGACACGTTGAAAGACCCGATCTATCCATCCATGGGGTATCGTTTGCCCAATCTTGGACCAGCTCTATCTCTGTTCGGTGGGAGCTCCTGGGTCTGACAATTGTGGCGTGACTCCTAAGAATGACAGGAAAGGCATGACATGACAAGGGCCATGCTATCACGGCTTGTCCAAGGCGAATCATGATATCGATCTATAATAGCCCTGCATTAACAGAATGCCGCGAGCTCGACTTGGAGAACACGCCCACACATCCCCCGGTCCCGGCAAATCCTTGTCCGTACTAAACAAAGCTACACCGTCAGCCTCCGCCAATACGACTGCTTTGAGCCATCTAGCCCAAGATAAATCTCGCACAGAGTGCATAAGCGCGACGGGGCCATGAGGTATATTTCAAGTTTTTCTCCATCTGGAGAATTCTGGAGACCAAAGTTGAGTAGGAATTCATATCTTCGGTGTCCGCGTCTGTCAGGATCGTTGAACCAGGATTCGAACCCCTCCATTTATGATCCCGAACCCGGGCCTGACTTTCCTTGTCTTAGGGGCCAGCAGACACGAATCCAGCGTGCTCACCAATAATCTCCAAGATCAGATAATTCTCTCTGGGTTTACCCGGACACGTGTTTCGACTTTCGCTCACGGAATCTGTCCTTTGGGAAGTTGAACCTTGTACTTTGACGCCAGCCAAAAGAAATGGGGCCAGAATTCAAATGCTGGACTTGGGCCTTGAGTCGTCGATTCGTATTTACAGTTTGCTTACGCCGAATCAGAACCTGGTGGGTTGATTGATTGAAACTCAATACCAGCGTCCACAAGTAGTTTCTTCAGCGTCTTTTTTTTTTGTTCGTCAATGACGACATCACGGCGAGATGAGCTAATGTTGGGCTTGGTATAATCATCAAGGAAAGCTCGTCACTGGTTCAAAGAATGGCTCATCTACAAAGAAGTTTCATATAGTACACCGCCAGTGAGCTGACCAAATACAAATCAAATCATCCTTGCAGCCTATTGGACAGGGAAATCTGGCATGGCAGAAAAGAATAAAATAACGAAAGATCTCTCAATAATAGAACCCGAGGTTCCACCGCCCTTGGTAGAAATACGTAAATAGGAATAGTGTATATCAGCGACCTAACGTCCCTTCTCACCTGTATCTTGCTTCAATCGTTTCAAATTCGTCATCACACTCGTTGAACATCGTCAATCGCATTTAAGATTCACGAGTCGTCAGCCTTCATCCTGTATCTTGATTTGAATACTCTAGCGGACCACGATCGGCCGTTCATCGATCGTACACGCTGCCGAGAACACGATTGAAAGTCATATCGCGTACTGCGGCCCTTCTTCCACAGACATGTTATGACGCGTTTAAACTTGCTCGGCGCCCCAGCCCTGGTCGTTCTCGCGCATGTTTGAAGGAGGCTCGATGGAGGGAACGAATTCAAGAGCAGCATAGGCAAGTCCGAAGATACCAATGACGGAACCGGCAATTATCCGCAGCACATGGTCGTGGAGAAGAATGCTGCCAACGAAGATATAGACTTGGGATACTGTCAGCGGACCCTCGCAGGGAAACGTGGCTGAGAGATACTCACAAACTCCACGGCCGAGGAAGGAGAAGAGGAAAGAACCATAGCGGTAAACATAGTCAGGTACCTGGGGCAAGAATTCCAAGCCAGCAACAACTACACCATATTAGCTTCCAAGCGCAACTTTTACACGGATGTTTGCGCGCAGGGTAAATTCTTACTGAGTCCGAAGACAATCACATATGCACCGATAATAATACGTCCAAATTCCGCAGGGAAGAATTGAGAGATGCCACCGAGAACCATAAGGATACCAATACCGATGTTGGCAAAGCGGCTAGAAATAATCCATATCAGTCAGCGATCAACTCGCTCGATGCGAGATGGATATGCGCTAGGGCACGGCGTACAAGATATTGGAGAGATCCATTGCGAATACTGTTCGAAATCGGAGGCTAGGAGGAGCGGTGTGTCGGAGTTGAGCTGAAAAAAGGCCAAGTCAGTGCGATTCAAGAGAAATAAAGCTGTACAACTCTCCGTACCGGAGAAGGATGTTTGTTGCCTAAACGGAGCTCAAAGAACTACCACGTAGCTTGTTCGCCGTCAGGGGAGCTAGGTAACAAGATTATCGCGACTTGAAGGTTGGACCTTTGGGGGCTAATCAAGCAAAGTAGTATAATAAGTCAAAAGGAAGTCTATGATGAAGCGGGTTTGGAAAGAAACTGAGAACTGAGGGAGATGGAGATGGAAACGTCGGGGAAATGAGCAAAAACCCCAAGCACCAAGGCTTTGCGATGCGAGGCGTAACAAGCGGGTCTGCCAAGACCATCACAACAGCAGATGACTCAGCGGCGCACAGCCTCTTCTTGAGCCAAGAGTGATCATCGACTGCACAAAGCTGGAACTTTTCGAGCTTTCTTTATTGAAGCTTCTTTGGAGATGCAGCTTGGAAATATATGGCTTATCAAACAGTTTGGCTGACACTAAGATAATGATTTAGAGATTCGATGGCGATGTTCATGTGGCGGCGGCTGGAACCGTTCCAGAGTCTCAGACCCATATCAACTGGAAGCTTGGACATTTAAACGTCAATTCATTTGCAATCAGGATGCCATTACTCTCGTGGCAATATATAATACCAGGGACATATGTGAACGATAATGAGCGTTCATGATGTCCTGGCAACATAGAACCGCTCAGACAGGTTGTTCTAGATCGCCATAAGATCTCCCACTCTTCTCTCCAGCCTCGCAGCCGAAAGCGCATTCGCTAATCTACACATCCTGACCGAGTCTTTCTCCAAATCAGTATAAATGGCATCCAAATCTGTCCCAAACCCAACATCCTTTGCCGCCTGCAGGCTGCGAGAGTCGATAAACGGGGCAATTGAGGGCCAGACGCTTTGCACATTGTTGAAGAACAGCTCGACCCCTAGGTCTCCAAGACCCTTGACCTCATGGACCAACTCCTTTGTTTTCTGGCGGTCATAATCCGCTTTCTTGATGAGATTATTGAGATCACCGTCTGTGCTATTGCGTTAGCCGACAAAGTTTCCTAAAAAGACGCCTGGGACCAGGGCTATACACACCATATTTCTCATTCACAAACTCCACCAATGCCCCCAGGTTTGTGGATCCCTGCTCTCTATATCGATTGTACCCGCCATCCTTGAGTACCATAGCTCGTTCTTCCCATGTGGCATCCCCCAACTTCTGGATATTGTGGTACCCGACATCGATGAGCTTATGGATCGTCCGATCAGTGAGATCGTGGGATATCGGCTTGGACTTCAGCATGGCCTCGAAGAGCATGGCAAGAATCGTATCAGGTGAACCCGTAAGAGCCTTCCCCTCGATAGCGGTGCCCTCGAGCGGCCCACGGCCATACTTGTCGATGGTCTTCTGTAGTTTCTCTCCGCTTGGAGATTTGCCAGCCTCTTTGTTGTCCGTGTCCTCCTCATTTTCTTCCTCCTCTTCTTCGTCCTCACCTCCCCGTTCTTCTTGCTCTGCTTCCTGAATCGGCTCATTACCCTCCTCCTCACTCAAATTCTCGTCAAGATCACCCTCGTCAAACTCTCCATCGTCATCAAGGAACGCCAAGTCATCATCTACATCGTCCAAACCAGAGGTTTCGTCGGGCTTGGCCGCTTTGTTCGGCGGCTGTGTTTCGGCTTCGTCGGCGCTCTTCTCTTCCACCGTTGGTGTCTCTTCGGCTTCTCTTTTGCGCTTAGAAGTGCTGGCCACGTCGTCTGTGTCCTGGCCCTCTTCGACCTCGGGGGGTTTGTACTTCATTTTGGCGTGTATGTGGAGAAATATGTGCTTGTAAGATGCTTCAACAATATAAGTTTGATCTGGTTCATGAACCTGGGATGTTTAATGCTCCTGCTTATGTCTAGGGTAGCTAGAGATAAGCTTGGGGGTGGTCTGGGGAACTCCAGATTAGTGGTGACGCAATCGCGACGTTTACAATCCAAGGAAACATCCTTTCCGAATCTATTTACGAGGGCAAGAAGCTAGTAATAATACGTACACTAAATGTTTCGTAAGAGCATACTCTGCGTATTCTCGTATCTGGGTGTGGTAAATTTGAGGTCCTATGGGGTATGACTGAATGCGTGGGACCCCTACGAGTCTATAGGACCTAGTTTATAGGGCTCACAGCTTCGCCTGAACTTTCTTCTGTAGCGTCTCCTTCACCAATCGAATAGCTTCGGCCGCACAGCCGTAGGAAGACTGGTATCCAAACCCGCCATGACCGTAGTTATGCACCACCGCCACACCATCTACCTTCTCCGCCTCAATGCGCGGCCCGCCGTCTCGCAGAGGTCGTAGTCCAACACCATGTCTGACGATATCTAAACCCTCAATCCCCTGGCCCTCGGCCACCAGTTCGGGACAAATTTCAATGGCCCGCTTCATGATGCGGACTGCCAGGTTGGGGTCTGGTAATGGATCCCACTGGTGCTTCTGATAGCACCCACCAAGGATGGTCCCGCCGCCTGCTGCGCGGGTCATCATGTAGAAAAGCTCCTCTTCTCCATCGTCCGTACCAGAGATGCTAGCCATTCGACCGGGGTCGTTTCGCACTACGACGACCTGGCCGCGGGCTGGGTACAATTTATTGTCAAGGACTCCACCCAAGCTCTTCGATGACAGGCCTGTGCAGTTGACAACCACATCGGCATGTCGGCCAGAATGGTGGGCGTTGACAGCATCTGTCACATGTTTGAAACTTGCTCGCTTGAAAACCGTGCCGTTCTTGCGACTCTGCCCGACCAGCCAGGGTAGGTATACAGCAGTGTTGATACACACTGACTTGAATGTTTGAGCGTTGTCGATCCCGGGAGCTAGCTGCTCTTTTGGAAGGTTTTTGAACTGATGAAATCATTAGCGACCTGGTTGAACCCACAAACTGAAAATAGTGGTTATATAGACACACATCAAGTACAACATCCTTGTACCAGGGTTTCGCATCCATGAGAGCTGAAAACCACTGGCCTATTGCAGTTTCCTGGTCCTTTTTGCGATTGTATATGACAGTATCCTGAAAATGGATACCAGCCTCGGGGTGCTTTTCTGTCAGCTCTTTTAGTGGTTGCCATGTTTGCTTTTCCCATTTTGCGTGGTCAGTGCCAGGCTGACCCATTCTGCGCGTAAGAGTCAGCAATCGTAGAAGAAGTAGCAGCATTTAACATACGGGAGATAATTAGCACCAGCCCATGGTGAACAATACTCTATATCGTAGTCTCCTGGCATATGCTTAGCCACAACAGTGACGGAATTGGTAGGATCTTGGGACAAAAGGTATGCTGTTGTTAGTCCAGACACCCCGGCCCTGTCGAGCGTCCCTGTTAGCTCAAGGTTGTACAGTGTTGTAAGTTTCATCGTACCCAAGTACCACAATATTATTTGTCGCCATTGTTCGGTCTATCTCGGGCAGGAACTGGAAGTGTTCAGACAGAATTGGACTGTGATACAGTGAATGAGGGGAATTGAGTCACACAGAATGCAAAGCGAGAGGAGAATCGAACCACTGCCAAGGGCTGCCATTGACAGCTACCCCAAGCCATCGCGAATTCCCATTATCAATCGGACCGATAGCGATTGATTCGCCGCAATTGGAGTCGGGGTAGTCGGGCAATGACGTGGGGCCCGCCTAAACTTCCACTTGACAGGACACACAGATAAGAGTCTCTGATAGCCAGGTGATACTCCATGGTAGGAAGACTCTCCCCAGATATAGAATAAGGATGACCATTCGCACCTGCAGAGGCTCTCGAGCTAAGGTATTCAACTTTGCAGCGACCTTGAATGCGGGGTTCCTTTCAATTCAGGTACAATACAAGACATTAAATCATTGATTCACACAGTGGCCAGTGTTCACCGCCTCATTGACAGGCATTGAGAATCAAGAACAATTGAAAGCATGGCAATGGTTCCGCCTCAAAGGAGTGCGGAAGATGAAGATATTTGTCTTGAAAATACAACAGCTCTTATTGAAAAGTCAAGGTTCCTCGGTGCACGAGGATCGACTCGGCTTGAGATCTCGAACAAAGCGCGACGCGCCTCGAATATACCGCGTACTTTACCATATTAGGAAAGGGTTCACAATACAATACAGGGAGGTTACATACAAAACGCGGAGGCAACAATTTGCAACTCTGCTCGAAACCGAAGTCAGTTGTGTGATTCATCGAGTCAAAGTTATGGTCAAGAGAAGCTCTCTTTCTGGCTTGTGGCTCGCAGGGAGGTCTGGCATCCTTATAAGCTTTCCGGTAGAGCCAGCCCTGCGCCCAGGGCACGTATTGCCCTACAATTCCCGCCTTTTCCCAATTCCTTTCCGAGTGAACCCTGGTACTATTTTTTAAGCTCCGTATTTCTTTTTCTCCTCTCCTCCGAATCCTCGCTCCACCTTGTCTTTTCCTCCCCATTTTCAGTCCTCTCCCTCCCTCACAATCTGGCTCGACGAGCTCTCTTATCTACCCTCCTCAATGAGGGTCCTTCGCGGGCAGACATTTTGCAACCATGGCAGATGTCCAGAAGGGCGGCAGAATCGTGCCTATAATTGCCCCTCATCCTCACAACCTCTCTGACGGGAGCCTGGTAAACGAAGTCAAACACGAGAAGCAGCAACCGAAAGAGCTTCCTCAGGACTCCCAGTCTCGGGAACCCAGGAATAGACGCAGCAAGATAGACACGGAATGCCTGGAGCTTCCGTGTCTCAGCCAGTTGGGGCTATATGCCCTCCCTACCGAGGGCGATGGTAACCTCTCCCTATACTTGAGCACTCGAGCTTTATCTACGCATTTACCTTGGGTGCGATCTATTCAAGTAGCATTTCTGACTCTCAATTCGTAGGTAACTGCCTATATTACGCGCTCTCAGATCAATTGTATGGAGATTTTACCTATGCCGACCGCATCCGAACACAACTCGCGGACCATATCTCCGCCAACCGAGAATACTTCATGAGCTTCATAGCTGCTGCTGGTGGAGAACGTAGAGCCCCGAGACGGGCCGCAGCAGAAGCCGCCAGGAATTCGTACTGCTCCTCTTCGTCTGCCAGCCCTGCACCCCCTCCCTCAAGCAAAGATAAAGACCGGAGTTTTGATTCCAAAGTGGCCGAATCGCGGAAGAACGGTGTGTGGGGAGGAGCGGAGGAAATACAAGCTTTTTGTCAGTCGTTCAAGAAGGATGTCAACGTTTATACAATGTACGGCATTCAGAATTTCCGCGACGTTCATGCACCACTAGATGAGGAAAGGGAGATTCTACACATTGCTTTCCATGTAAGAGGAGCCGCAGCTTCTTGTGCCTTGCGTTGATAACTAACACTTTTTCCAGGATTTCCATCACTACTCCTCAGTACGCCATTCTCATGGTCCCCACACGGGGCCCCCGTGTATTCCAAGATTTGACAAAGCGACACAAGTCAGCGAAGCCTCCTCCGACAGTCCTGTAGTCAGTATGGCCTCTCCTTGGAAAATATCTGTCATTCAGGAAAACCTCGGTGGCAAGTATGACCGAGAAACCATCGTAGGTGTACTCGAAGAATGTCGAGGGAACATCGACAATGCATTCATGAACCTACTTGGTGAGGATGCCAACACAACACCAGTCGAAGCCACGGCTTCCCGGGCTATCATGAAATCACGGTTTCAGCCTTCATCGCGTTCTTCATCTCCCTTCAGCACCGGCAGTAAGCGTTCTGCAGATGACAGTGACGAGGAAGAGAATCCTCGGCCAGCGTCACGGCGCGTTCGCGCACGTGAACAAAAACGACGTATACTCCCGGACGTCACCGTTGGTATTGCATTCAGAGACCATCAAAACGACTTGGTCTCACTTCGTCTTCGGGTGAGCCCCGAGAAAGCTGTCCCTAATCCTTCAACAGAAGATGGTAAAGAAGTGACAAAAACCAGCTCTTCCGAGGCCCAGGAAACCAGCTCAGTCCAGCCCAAGAAGGGCAGACGATTAAAGCCGAGAAGCAAGCCAATCGCAGAGTCTAGTGAGACTGCGTCAAGCCAGCAGAGCGAATCCAACACGACTGAGCGAAAATTACGCCGAAGTCAGCGCGTCACACGAAGCCGTAATGGCTCACAAGCCCTTTAACATCTATCACTTCTCTAACTCGACCACCTCGCATCACCTCACGAGCTCCCTCTCTATCTTCGGTCAAATCTCATCTATTCAAAAATTTTCTGTCATCCTATACTACATCCTCGGATCGAATTCCTCCCCTGGTTTGCATTGCAAGCGCGTTGGCGGCTCTACTACTTCTTGTTGCTTTCTTCTAGAGTACATTTGTGTCAGCGACTTAGCGGCTGTTTCTGCAATTTCTCCGACATCTGACAGCATTTGGAGCCTCCTTGTGTGACCCTGTCCACAAATGAATTTTCTTCTCCTTCCCTTCCTGCCCCCACCAGCATCCGTATATACACTATTATTCTTCATGAGGCGTTAGTTGACGGCATATGCAGAGGATGGCCTTTCTTGCATCTTACACGCTATTTTGGGCTTGCATCTGGGTGACCGGCGACCTTGGTGTATTTTTTTTTTTTTCCTTCGAAGAGCCCTATCTGTCTCCATCGCATCTATTTCTCTTTTTTCTCTTGTTTAATTTATTTGCACAATCGGACTTTTCCGCAGGTGGTGGTTGGAGTTTCAACTGACGCATGTTGGCTTGGCTTGCTTGATTTGATATTTTGCTTCACAGATCTAGGAGTTTGGAGTTTGGCTTGGGAAAAGAAAGACATGGCAAGTCCGCCCTGTTGAAATCGGCGGATGCTTTAGACTTTAGAGAGACTTTTACTCCTTTTCAATTCATCTCTCGCTCTCTCATTTTCCTGAGGTCCGGATGACCTATCTCGCTATATGATGCTATTTGTCACAAATCTAACCTCTAAGACGTATCGTCTTCTTGGGTACGTAGGGTTAAAGGCTTGGTAGGTTCCCAAAGTGTCCATCACAACCAGCGCCAGAGGTCAAGGACATTAAACACAAAAGGGTCCGGTGTATTGGAGTCCTACTACTTTTCAAATCGCATTCTAGACATTAGCCACCTAATATTACCAATGCCTCAATAAACATACATGCAGTGCTGTATTTTCATTATATTGCATTATATATCTTATGCCACATATCCTATCATATAACTCGCGGCCCTAAGTCCTCATAAAACATCGCCGGTGCCAACGCCAAACAAAAAAGGCCATAAAAAGAGATAGTATAATATGTACAAAAAGGAAAGAGATCCGGGTTTCGGGTTCGTCTATGGCGATTTGTGCTCGCTCGGAAGATAATGCGCGGGCGTCTCTATGTTTCAGATTTTGATATTTGTCTTGGGGGGCGAAGAAGACTGCAAGCCGGGTTTGGAAAACGCGATCGGGTTGATGAGCTTGTCAAGTCTTCCATTCGGGAGTGAGGGCGTAAGAGGCGAGGGGAAGGTGGAAGGCATGCTTGCGTAGGTTATTTCGAAAATTGAGATTCGGGGGGCCCGGCGGGGAAAAGGGAGGAGAGAGAACAGAGCAATGCGAAGGAGACGCACATGGTCATGAGCTACCAAGAATCTCAAAATGCCGAGTCCGGTCGTAAGCGCATGCCAGGGGCGTAGCAAATATTATAGAGCTCGTCAACATAGGTTTGTGCAGCGGCGTCGCCGGCCTCCACGACAGTTATGGAGGTCTGTCTTCCTAGTGGGTTTTCAACCGCTGCATCTGTCAGTTTTGCAACATCAACTTTGACTTCTCTGCGGACAACAATATCTCCCAGAGGAGTACTATCAGTGAGGCTCTCCTGAGACACAGTTCGATTCCGCTCACGCAACCGTTTTCGCTGTGGCCATATCTTGAGGATGGATCGGACCGAAGGAGAGATATCGGAATCGGTAGTTGATCCGGACCGGATGTTCGAGTAGAGGAGGCCTTGACTGAGTTCCTTTGCGAGTCCGTCTGCATCGGTGACGCCGCCGTTAACCTGTTGTTGGATGCGGAACAACCGCAAGGGGGCAAAAACATAATCGGGATTGTCGACGCGTGTGTTCAAGGAACCGACTGTACAGAAAGCAAGTATCATACATGTCTTATTGTCGGATATTTGTGTGCTGCGGCACGGTGCACTAAGGGGTCGAGGCCAGAAACGAGATGCTGAGTTGACATCCGGTGGCAGCGAAGAAGCAAGGGAAGACATCGCCTGGATCAAATTTTCGACAAACGTGCCCTCGTCCTTATGGTTTTTCGCTTTTCCGGACCTCAGCCAGTCTAAACATGTTGCAATAGGCCAGCCTTCCATATGCGAGAGTATCTCAAGATGCGGCACTAGTAAACGTTTCGTTTGCAGGGTCATCGAGGGTAAGGGATTTTTGGTTCCCTTGGCAGTTAGGACCTCAAACCGATCATGAACTGTAGGGCGAATAATAAATGAAACAAGGTGAAGACCAGGCTCAAAGTTCCGGCCAAAGGCAGCAAAGTCTCGCATATCTTTGAGGTGCACGTCTAGTGTACCCGATGCGACGTTCATGCGGCGGGCCAGAAGAGTGGTGACATTTTCGATTGAGGCAAATCTGAAACCCGAGGCTGCGAGTCGGGAGGCGTCTTGTTTATTTAGCTGACGTACAGTAAACATCAATTGTCCTTTGCCAGCACGCAGCCTGGAGTATCCGATTGCACGCGAAAATGGAGACGAGGGCGTTGATGTAGTTAGCACGTCGTCGTACAGCATGCCCAGTTCCTCCAGAGGCTGCCGAACTTCATCGGCGAGATTGTGAGCAGCAACGCAGAAGTGGCGCTTGAACCGGTCGTCAAAGCCTGCAACTAACTCTGCCTCACGGTCGGAATCCAACCCCTTGGCCAAGTAGTCCTCGCGCACGGTGTCCTCTATTTCTATCCTATCCCTCATATACGGAACGACCTCTTTCACAAGTTTCCAGTTTCTACTCGCTCGAAAGGCCCACAGAAATGCAGGATGGGTTCGGGTAAGGTCATCGTCATTGAAAGTCTGCAAGGAAATGATTTTATAAGTTCAGAGTAACGGCGTTCCGGAACACTTCGGGGCTCACCTTGCCAAGATAACGGTCCACAACCTTCTTAGTAGGAAGAAGAGCAAGCGGTGTGACCATAACCCGGCCTTCAGGGTCGAAGAAGACAGAGGCCAGGACCACCTGCTGTGCCTGTAATCTTGATCGCCGATATTCACCGCTGGCAGCTATAGCACACGCTGATAAAACGGCACAGGAAACACAAGCCTAGATTGAGTAAGCATTTAACGGATATCCAAAGGACCGCAAGATAGGTACTCACCAGGACAGAGCATATAATGACGGTCTGAGTTCGAGATAATTGACCGCCGAGGTTTGCGGACGGGTCATGACCACTGTAGCTTGTTCCAACAGCAGCAGTCCAATGCATGCCAGATACAGCCACACCGAGCAGCAAGCCGCAGACTCCGCGTCTCCACCAGCGATTCGTCCAAGAAGCTCTCCATCGAAAAAAGACTGCAAGAGCTGCAGTGCTCGCAAACACGGCGATTATGGCAGCGCCGACCACATTTGCTGTTTTGTAGCTGCATGTATAGTTGCTAATACCTAGCTGGCCAACGTAGTGCATACCGCACACGGATCCGCCTGTTAACATCCCACCCAGCAATATGCGCAAGTACCCTGCCTTTTCGCCGGTCCCAGCTGCGTAGAATGCCGTAAGCAAGACACACACAGGGAGAATAAAAGAGACTCCTGTGAACGACATGCTGTATACAACCTGGATGTTGTTGTCTCCATTCCCAAGGACAATGGCACGATTTCCAATGAAATGCATGCACCAGATGCCAATGCCGCCCATAGAAATTGCCGAGGTGAGGAGTAAGTACCTAGGTAGGATACTAGTCAGATCCAAAGCCCCTTGAAGTGGATGGAGCTAGAATTCATACCAGTTATAGAATCCAGCCGCTGAGGTTCGTCGATGAAGGAGTTCCAAAGTAGTTGTGCATCCCATAACGCTGACAACATAAGACAGAATTATATAGCCTGGCAGGTACGAGACGGAGATGCTTCCCACGTCGGAGAAGCCGTCTATACCCGACATGGCTGGACGTGGAAATATGACAGTGACAAAAATCAGGGGAAAAGATTTAGGTGATGAAGAATAAAAGCGTACACATGGTGCTAACACATTAAAATGAGTACAGCGGGAGCCAAGCGGCTTCCAATAAAGACAAAAAAGAAAGTGTAGCAAAAAAGGTACCAAAGTAGTGGTAACTGTGTTGACCAGAGAGAGGCGAATGCTACTTGTTATAATCGATCTGCGACTAAGACTCTCCGCAATGCCTTTTTTCTTCCTAATAGTGGATTAAGCCAACGGCCCCTCAATTTCAAGAGAGCCAGGGTATCAAGGGCTACGAGGAATCAGGATTGGTATGGCTGATGCGCCTTCCTGTATTCGTATGCGTTTTGCCTCGGCGTGGAACCCATGTTCGGACCATGCATATCAGGTTTTTTGGAAAGCATGAGTTGATGAACCGTGGTTCTGGGCATCACCACGAGGCTCGAAGCAGACTAATTGGTCCAGATTCGTATTTTTTCCCCCATCTCAAGTGCCTTATCGTGTCGCAAGATCGTGGCGGGAAGCAAGTCTGGGCTGGGGCTTCCATTCTTGTTGAGTGGTGTGATGGCAACAATTGGGGCGCGCTAGGTTGGAGTCCAGAACCAAGAACTCCTCTAAATTTGAGATTCGGCGAGCCAGAGAGCAGGCTGTCTGAACTCGAACACTGACCTGCTAGGCTAGCGGAGCCGAACTTTCTTCTGGAAGGACATCAAGAGCTGAAACTAGCGTGCATGAGATGATTCGCCCCTGCGACATTGGTCGGCGGGATTGGAATCCTTGCACTCAATTAAAAGCAATGTCTGGGCTTGGTTAACTAACCATGGGCCTAGCCTTTTGAGTCATGAAGGGCCATTTCCCGACGCGAACCGGGGTGTCCGAACAACCACGAAAGAATCAAAGATAGGGTTGTTGGCTTGCTTGAGCCTTCAGCACGTCCGTTGTGGGGCCGTTTTCGAAGAAGCAAAAGCACCTCGTGGACCCCGGTGGATCATGGGTGGAATTTGAGGGTAAGCTGGTGTCTGCGAGTCTTGAATCCTTGATAACAGCAGCGGCAGCAAGTGCCAGCAATGGATTAGTTGAACTTAAAACCTGAGTTAGGAATGGTGTCACCTGTCGCAGGAAACAGCTGGAATGCTCTGCGAGAGCACCTACGTTTCAAAGGGCGAAAAAATCAATTCATGGTGCAGCATTGAAGGTGAGAAATTATAAGCGAGCTCAAGAAACAATGGATTTGTTTCTATCGATCCACTCGAAACAGCTGCAAGCCCTCCGCACCCCTCTGTGGACAACCGATCGAGATTTTTCCCTGAGCGGGTTAGCGCGGAATCCACCAGACTGACACGAGCACATGTCAAGGAACTTTTTTTCCACACGCGAACCGATCCCAAATTCTAGCTCATGATATATCATGTTGCTCTTTAGATCCTGCAGACTGCAGATTCACGTTAAACAGCCTCAAATGCCCGATATCTTGCATCTACCGACCCAAAAATTAGACAACTTAGTTTTATATCAATGCCAACTGATAATACCTCAGGGACCCACGATCTGACGACACCCAAACCTCCAACCATAAGCGAGCTCCTGATACTCCGTACAACCGAACAGTCTCAGAAACTGAGGAAACTGATTGAACAGCAAGCAAAAGCCTTAGTAAATTCTGATCTGATAAGTGGATCAGAAAACGACTCCACGATTTTGTGGTCCACAAATCCACCGCTGAGATCCGATCGGATCTCAGCGGACCCAATCCATTTATTATTCTAGCAACAGCAGGATGCATTCCCAACTACCAAGCCTCGATACGTCAGAAACAGGAGCATGTCCTTCGCCGTTCACCAGTGCGTTTATTCTACTGAATGTGGATGTCGGCCTTGATCCAAGATTTCCCCATGATCTCTCGGCTGAAGCGCCTTTGGCTAACTCGGCAACCAATTTCGCTCACGTGGCGTTCATGACTGAGCTGCGTGCCTGACGCTTCAGCCAGCCTCACCACCCACGCGCGGCCGAGTTGATTAACTTAGATTAAAAATGGACCCCTCCTTGACATTTTTGAAGCGAGCGCGACATTTCCATGTGGAACCTTTGAATATTTTCGTCAGGGCTGCATGCATAATGCAGCCCTGACGAAAATATTCAACATAAGAATTCTAAAATTCTCCGATCCTATGGCGCATAAGATGCTCATTGCTTGATACAGAAAGACCGATCACCTGCATCCAGTCAAAACGCCCCATGGTCGCCGCAAATTCAGAACCATACCCCAAGGCTGTAAGAGCGCTCGGACCAAATCAAGGACCTGTACCCTCCAGAAACAGCGCCCACATGCACGGGACCGTCTATCGGTCCAACCAGATTCCTTAAATGAAGCTGAAATTCTATGAGGTTTGGACGGGTCGCTGAGTCTACGTAGGGCAGATTCAAAAACACGGAACCTCTTATACTTTGCCTCTGCCGAAATACATGTTCTCAGAACGAAAGAGGTAAGTTGAGACAGGGCTCGTTGACGCCCAGCAAGCCTAGAAAGGTCCCTTACTTGTGCTCCATTTTGTCAAGCCTTCACATGGGTATCCGGCGATATTCAAGTGTCCCGAAACGATGGTTCTTCGCAGTCTTTGCTCTTAGGAGTACGACTCCTGATTTACGGCACGTCCCATGCCCTGCCGCGAGGGAACAGCCTACCATGACCCATGGTACCGACACCACTGTATCTCGGACGGAATTCCTTCCCACCTCAAGACTCGACGAGGAAATAGCCCTAACTTCATCGACAAACAGCTCCAGTGCTGGCTTTATTATATGGCATCTCATCATCAAACATTTTAGATACTAGTATTCAGGCAATAGCTTCTGATTATAGAGCCAATTTCATTACGTATTCTCCATGCTTTTCTTTTATTCTTCTATTCTTCTATCCAGAAAAATTGCAGCTCAAAAGTGCCACCTCAACCTGAGTGACCCTGTAAGTAACCATGTGCATACAGGTGAGATGGAGAGAGCGCGAGAGAGCAAACACAGTGCTGCTAGGAAGTACTCAAACGTCAGGGGAATACCAGTCTACCTTGAAACAACTTATCGACCAGCATAATCCTCAACCACAACCTTGGGCAGATCCTTAGGCAATTCCCCATCCTTAACCATCTTCTCCCTCACCTTCAACAACTCGACCATACTCACCATCCCATCACTCCAGATAGGATGCCACTTCTCTCTTAGCATTTGCACCCACATCTCCACATCCAGCAATCGCCTCCACGTCACCATCCACCGCATCCCTAGGTTATTGTCCCGATCGATGTCGCGGCAGCTCAACCACAGAAACGACTCGGTGTAGGACGCCCGATTCTGGATTTTCACAGGGTGCAGCTCCGTCCAGGGGCCCCACGCTCCGCCCCTTGATTTCGGTAAGGAGGGATCGGTCGAGAGCATGAAATCTGGATCCCCCTGGGCGGGTGGACCGACCTTCAATTCCGGCAGCCAGGGCGCTATATCTTTCTTTGGCAAAAGTGCGATCAGCTCCGTAACATTCTTCTTCTCATCTTGGGAATGGTGGAAATGCGCACCCGCAACCGGATGAAACCGATGCTCCGAGTGCAGCAGCTCCAAGCCGCCCTCGTTCTCTCCCTCACCCGTCCCCGCAGTGCGATCGATATGCAGTTCTACGCACGTTTTAGATTTACACTGCGGGTATCCAGCTGCGACGAGAGCGTTAGTAGCGGCTTCTAGCTTGTCATCTGGGATCACAAACTCGATTTCGGGCTCTTTGATTTCCGTCACGTGCAGAGTTAGGATGAGCCAGCCCCAGAGGAAGTAGGGGATGTCGGCTTCGTCAAAGATCTTGGCGATTTTGTTGGCCATCACTGCGCCGGCTGGTGGCGTAGGTGGTTGTTTCGGTGGTGCAGGGCCCATTGGAGGGTTGTTGAGAACTCGTCTTGGGGGGCGTTGGTAAGACATGATTGCGAGGTATAGTGTTGGTTAAGGATGTTGATAGGATTTTGATGTCTGGATGGATTGAAAAGGGTGAGTTTATCCTGTGGAGGCAGTGTTGTCAGTGTTGATGTCTACTTGGAGGAGATCATGCCTAGCATTTATAGCCATCGCTTTGTCAACGGATAACATGACGCCTTTCAGGCCTCTTGTAGTTAACAAGACCCTTTGTTGCATTTGATGAACAACTTCAAAGGCACAATACAGGGTATAGCCTGCCGGTTGAATGATTGTATTAGCAATGGTTTTCACTGCGATAAGGCACTGCTTGCGTTCTGCGAGTCTGCATAGAGGCCGCCCTTCCATTGCGTTCTGGCAAGTTGCCGATGGGCTTGACCACCATGGCTAGCTATCTCATCAACCGTGACGAGAAACCACAAGGGTCGCGGCTTCATGTGGTCTGTAGTCAAATAATCTAATAATCAGCCGTAGTTTCTATGAGCTCCCCCAAGTAATAGCCTCATAAGACCCACATAGCAAAAGACAAGATTAATCCGGTTGCAACATCTCGTATTCTTCTTCTAAGTCGGTGCGTATTGCATTATACATGTCCAAACCAATGCATCACAGCAAAGGTTCGTTTGCAGAAAACCAGCCCGGAAAAGAAAAACAAAAACAATGCTTTCATATGAAACAGAAACACAACAGGCGAATTAAATCCCAATTCCTATCTATGCGGTGATCTCAGAAATAGACTTGATGGCAGAAACAAGAGCGGGAGGGTTGGCACCAACGACCTCGCCGACCTTCTCGCCCTTATTGAAGAAGATGAATGTGGGCATGGCGCGGACACCGATCTCAGCAGCGACTTCGGAGAGCTCATCGACGTCGATCTGGTAGAACTCGACGTCGGTGTATTGCTCGGCGAACTTGGCGACCTGGGGAGCAATGGCCTTGCAAGGACCGCACCATTCGGCGAAGCAGTCAAGGACAATGGGGGCCTTGTTGTTGACAATCTTCTCGAGGTACTCCTCCTTGCTATTCGCGCGACGAAAGGTTAGCCACCTGCAAGAATTGAACCTCAGAATATTCTCGAAGGAAACTCACGTCTTGATGGGTTTGACGAGCTCGCTGGCACCCATTTTGGCTGTGGTAGATGTGAATTGAGGAGTGGGGGTAGATGAAAAAGCTCGTCGGTTGACAGAAGCAAAGGGCTTGTTTGCGGTAAGGTGCGGAAGAGCGGGGCGCGAAAGAGTCGAGGCGAGAGTAGAAGCTTTGTTCAGATGTCTGGTAGAGACGGAGGAGAAAGAAGAAGAAAGACGGATGGATGGCTGAGGGCTATGGAGATATGGAAAAGTGGTCGATTAGCTTGAAATGAGAGGCTGCAGAAAGGAGGGGCAGGATAATCAAGGCTTTATAGTGGGCGAAATTCCCGAAAAATGACGTTGCAGAGCCCGGATGGTGTAGGTGACTAATCGGTGTGGTTGCTTGTAGAGCAAAGGGAACACGGTGGGAAGAGGTGGGGGGTTCTATCGATTGTGCTTACCAACGTGGACGTAAAGCCCGTAGCATATTAGATTGATTTGTCAACCCCCGGGAAGCCATCTTCAATATTCTATTACAAGAGCAACGGTCAATTGGTTAGTTGATGGTGCTGGGCTCGACCTGTGTTGCAGCAAAGAGCCTTGAAGGAGCGTTGTTTTCGCCCCAACTCTGCCAGAGAACGGAAGCTTAAAGCGGCGGGACCGAGATGACGTGATTTGCCGCTTATAAAATGGAAGCGGTCTGGAGCTTTTGGCTGCCTCAGGAAAATATATTTTTGAACTTGCACAAAGCTTCAAGTCACGATTACTCAGCACGATCACTCATCAAGTCGAGACGCCAGAATAGCAACAAGAGGCAATTAGCATGCTTTGGTACCGCAAAAGTACTTATAGCAGTAATGAGCCCAGCGGGTGAGCCGGTATGGTATTCAAAAGGGGTATATGTGTAACAAAATGACTCTAATCCTAGCAAGGTTATGCTTTAGATTACATGTAGCCTGCGTAGGATAAGATCAGACCAAGAAGACAATATACTGCAAGTCTATCAAAAACACTTCGCGAATATACCAATTTGGGCCGTAAATCAAGGGATAACGCAACTCATTCAAAATCTCGCCGATGGGGGTATCAACAAACTCAAAAAACCAACACCGGAAGCACTAACAATGCT
Organism: Aspergillus baeticus; assembly: GCA_027569055.1. Lineage (NCBI taxonomy): Eukaryota > Fungi > Ascomycota > Eurotiomycetes > Eurotiales > Aspergillaceae > Aspergillus > Aspergillus baeticus. The sequence goes on along the minus strand of JAPDEI010000008.1, from coordinate 960,384 downwards.
TTCGCTGCAAGGAGGCCGTAACCAGTGCGACTCTGGATCGCAAGGCATATCCAAGGTATAGTCGCAGAAAGACAGGGACATAGGGATCACATAGGAAATGGTAAGGAGCGGCTAGGAGTGCAGACTCCAAAGAGAAGATATGCAAGATTTTGAGGGAAGAAGGGTAGAATTGGCGAGACTTTCGTGAGTGGAAGCGCTATAGCATCATTGGGCATGTGGCTGGGTACTGTTGACCAAGTCGTGCGCAGGCGAGAAGAGAATCTCAGCCGAATGTTCTTCAATCGGACTAGACTCCTCTTCGGCCGAGATGGGGGAGAGGGATTGAATGTTATTGAGAAGTCCCTGCGTCGATTTGGGCCGCACCGTTGGATTGACAAGAACAGGTCGTTTCCCAATATCATCATGCCAAGTTTCCTCCAACGGCGGCCCAGGCTGGTGAGGGGTAACATGGTCCCCAGCTTGGTCATCGGCAGTACTGGAGGTTTCCCCGCCCGCTTCGCCCGGGAGAGCACCAAAAACGAGAGACTGCGGGTCACTCGAGTTCTCATCGGTCTTGCTCAACTTGTCAAACCCATCGTCCGTTTTGTTGCGAGATGAGTTCAGACTCTGCCGGGCAGAATTGCTCGGCTTTTGAGAAATGCGGCGCAGAAACTGGCCGGACATCCACGACCCTTCCGAGTCAATCGATGCCAGAGATTGTGATAGAGGTAGATGCTCCGGATCATCTTCAGGATCACCTGTCAAAGAATCATGTCGGTTCTTGCCAGCGCCAGGGATGGGGTAATATGACCCGGAGTTTAGGTCAGGCACTTGGTCTTCAACCATAGCTTCGTCCTCGGGGATATCAGGAGACTGAAGACGTGAATCAGAAGGTGATAGTGGCTCGTCACCGAAATGTTCGGTGAACTTGGATTGTGAGCGCTTGAATGAGCTCGGTCCAAGCAAAACTTTCGGAGGCACGTAAGGAGCAGGTGCTTGTGGATGTGTGTTGACCTTGAAGAATGATTCATTTGAAACATTGTTCAACAGAGGACTACGATCTGGGAAGCGTTCTCGATAGCTGCGCTTTAGGCGCGAGCTGCCACGACGGAAGATAGAGGTGATGGTGCTAACGCGTCCACCGCTGGCGTCAGATAAACGTCGCTCAGAGTCGACGTTTCTCGAGATATCAGAGGCAGACTCTCGGTTCATTCGGTAGAACTGAGACGAGCCCTGGCTGCTCAGTCCGTGCCTAGAGGGCGAAAGCGAAGGAGACAGTGTGCTGCGGGACATAGCCATATCTTGGGAAGGGCCAAAACTGAGGCGCTGGCCAGACTTCAGCTCGCGAAGGGAGCTGTCATCAACGTTGCCGACCACATGCACGCTTTCCGGGGTGTCGCGGCCTTCTCTGTCGGGGCCTCTCGAGGTGTCCCGTAGCCACGAGCCTTCGGGCTCACCTGATAGGAACGCCTCGGTCTCCTGGGCTGTGGGTTGTGATTCGGAATGCGTTGGCGGGTCGGAGCGGCCTCGTTGAGGCTCTGGAAGGTTCTCATGTTCGTCTTGACGAACCTGTACTGGAGTGTCAGGTACTGCGACAGGTTTTGGTACTTTCTTAGCGTTACGCTGCAACTTGCGAACAAGCTTCTCGTGGTTCTCGATTTCTTTTCTTTCGCGACGTCGCCGATCTCGCTCCATCAACTCTCTCAACGCCCCCGCATCAAGATCATCAGCCAGCTCATCGATGCGCTGCTTCGAACGCAGGTTCTCCTCGGACGTCTCCAAAGTGGGCGACTTCGTCCCCCGCTCAGCGGGCTCGGGCGTTCTCTGGTTATTCCTGGAGTATGATGTTCGGGGAGCTTCCACATAGCGAATGATAGGGCGTGGAGTCCAAGCTGCAAAGCCGTTGATTTTAAAGGCATATGTCTCAGAGAAATCAGAGACAGATGAATGCGGGGACTCTTGGATTGACAGGCTGATGTCGGAACGGTGTCGATCTAATCGGCGATTCAAAACGCTATTCGTTTGTCGGCCATCGAGCTGCATAGGATCGCCATGTGCAGGAGTAGTAGAGCGACGAGGGATACCAATCGGCATCGACGCCATCAAGCGAATCTCGCGCTCGCGAGCGATCTCATAAGCTTTCCGCTTGCTAAGTCTCTTTTTCAAGCGCGCAGGGCTCTCATTGCGTTGTGGTTTCCGAAGGGAAGGCTTTCGGGCGAGAGTCTGCGAATCAAGGTTTGGGGCAGTGTAGGAGTGCGAAATCGCCTTCACGGGTCGGTTCTTCTCGCTCTTCGAGGCCGACGGTGGGTAGTGGGTAGAAGTTGGAGACAAGACGTCGCGCAAGTTGTTTGGATAATCCTCTGCGGGGAGGGAGTGTCGGTTCTTTCGACGTTTGGACTGCTTGCGAGATGGTTTCCGACTTAGCTTTCCCTCGTCGAAGCTATGGCGAGCGTCATGGGGCAAGGCGACATCTCCTGCAGCTTCGGTATCCAGCTGCACGGTGTGTCGCTTGCCCCTGCGACCAAACGGCCATATCGCCATCTCGTCTGTTATAGGGAGCCGTCTGGTCAAGCGCTGAGGCTCTATTGCCGAATGATCGAGCTCGAAGCGACGGTGGAAGTCATGTCAAAAGGGCAAACGCACGCGATCAGAAGGTGGGTGAGAGCTAGCGGACGGAGAGCCGAGGGTAAGCGATGGGAAGTAGTAAGAACAACTCAATAGGGCTGGATTCTTACAAGAAAATGGACCGATAGGCAAATCCGTATAATGCAGGTGGTCAGAGAAAGCGAGGCAGAGCTTAGAGTCTCAGTGAGCGGAAGAAGGATTGCAAAGATAAGTATTCGTCAATGGAGGAGGCTATCGGGGTCAGCCTGGTCAGCGGGAGCTTTGGTCGTAGTACAAAGTCAAACGGTCGAGAAGAAGTATGGCTAGTGCGTCAATGGCAGTGGCAGTGAGATCCGACGACCATTTGGGTGGCAAAGATTCCCACGGCTACAAGCCTTGGACACGACGTAGCCCAAAACAAACAGAGGCCGGCGTGGAGGATGCAAAATAAAACCGAAAGGAGGCTTGAAAGGAGAAAAGATTGGAAGGGAGAGAGGAACGGTGGATGGGTTGAGAGGGAAATGAGCCCAAAGAAAGTGAGACCCAGCGATGATGTACGAGGGATGACGGAGTTCGGTGGCCTCCTACGTCGACTCGGTAGGGTATGATTTTATTCTTATTTAGGCTTATTATTGTTGTTGTTACCGCCGTACCGTTCCTATTCGACGCTAGACAAGATCCTCTCGATTTCCAGGCCCAAAAAGACTCGTTTGGACCCAGAAAGAGTCGAAGAGTGGTCCATGGGACGAGTTACACCGTTGACAGCGGGCCGGCGGAGGATGTTGTTTAATTACAGGTCAGGTCCAGAATGTTCACTGATCCTGGCTGCATCCACCCGATGTCTTAAATTATTTGCAATTGATGCCCGTTCTAGGTTCCTTTGTCTTACCTACTCTTGGTTGCCCACCCCTGGCGGCTGAGTGTCTCAAAGAATACGGCAGCATCGACTCAGGCAACAGACGCGATGCAAATCGAGTCGAATCTCCATGATCGCCTACCGAGGCGGGATCTCATCACCACAACAAGGTGATGATGGTCATGAAAATTTTCTTCATGGGTGGGGAGACTCCAGCCTTCAGGGAGATTGAAGCCCAATCGAATGGCATTGTTCGTACCTGCCTTAGGGGCCGCCTGGCCATTGATTGACGATGATTCTATCTGCCGTACTCCACATTGTTGCCCCATACGGAGTACTTAGAAACGATTTATTTAGCCACATCCTGGAGCAGAGACCGTAATACGAATACCAAAGACACTCAAGACAATAGCACGCGCTCATATACCCGGCAGGTAGGCCGACGTGATTTGCAAAAGGGTTGCTTGTGATTCGCTCCATCCCCAGCATTCCGTATCACATGGTATAGTCAACTGCTCTGCGCACTGCCTTCTTTTAGCTTTTGGGGCGCTTCAGGAGGCAAAGGGGCTTTCTTTGAGGAGTCGAGAATATTCAGGCAGACAACGATTGTATACTTGTACGTTGTGTGGATGGAGGGCACTGTCGAAGTTGGCCTTGAAGGTCAAAACGTAGTGCCACAGCATACCTACTCCGTACAGACTATGTCGACAAGGGTGGTATATTTCCACCGTCCGTCTGGGGCGGAATTCGAATGCTCCGGCTAAGAATAGGTTAACTCGTTGCACTTTTCGGTAGATAAAACCTCAATATTTTCCGTCTTGTTACATATAAATATCGAGTACATACCCTCGAGTTCCGTACGAATATATTAGCGAGCTATAACCCCACAAATACAATAATACAATCATTCCTCGAGGACCAGATCGCTCTCCTCTCGATGCAAAGCACTAATCGTCATTTTATTGTGCATTTATTGGCGGGGGATGTCTGGGTTTGCAAGAAGGCTGCATCGAGGGTCCATCATTAATGCCGCCAATCGAGGCAGCGGTAAAGTATCAGCAGCTGTATTGATAATACATGTCAGATCCCACCAGGGAACCAAGAGATATCCATCACGAATTAATCTCTCATGGCTCGATCAAGACAGGGTTCCGCAGAGTTTGAATTCTACGAGTACCACTTGGCAGCCGCCTATTGTTGCGAGAAGTCGAGGTACCTACCTCTACTACGACCTTGGGAAATGCATGAGGTGTGAGGGGATATTTTGACTTATCAGTGCTCAGAGGTACTTTCTTCCATAGTGTTGGACGGTTGGAATTTTCTTCACGCACTCCGTAGCGCAAGGGCAAGCCGAGATGCCATTTGCTAGGTGTGAGCTTGCAAAAGCCCCGGAATCGAGGTTGCGGTTGTAGGGCACCACGTCTGATTTGTGTTGGCAGTTCTGCTCTGTGACTGGTATACTAGCACACCAAGGCTCCGCATACTGCAGACGCCTTCACTTATTAGTTACTATATGCTCCCCTCTCTAGTTTCTGCTGCGCGCTGAGATGGCAGCATTTTCAAGTCGCAAACCGCGGTGACATGCTCTTCGTCTATAGGACTTTAATGACGGAATCTCTAGCCCTGGATCCTTTACGAAATGAATCACACAGCTCATCACTGCCGATGGCACGCGCTATCTACCACGCTGCTTTGATGGAGGCATGACAACGCCGATATGTACGCCAAGTTGCAATGTACTGTTGTTCAATATCACAAGTCACAATGTACATATGACCCGAAGACTCCGTACCGCATGAAGAAGGATGAAAAGAAGACATCGGACCTGATGACAAGCAATTGACACATCCGCCCTCCCCAGAACGACCTTGAGGCTGTAAATGCTGACAAAAAGTGACTCTCTAGCGATAAGAAATAAGAAACTGTCCAATGGGCTGACATACGCATCAGAGCAGGAATTGCAGCCAGACTCTCGTCACTCCAACTCCTACTCCGACCCCGGCCGGGGGGTGCCATCACACGTGGCGGCGCCTTATCCGGGCGATTAAGAAACGCCTTGCCAATGCCTCGAAGATAAAATGGATTGTACAGAGTTTATGGCAATAGTTTAACCGAACGAGAGTCGATCGAGCCGGTTAAAGTACGGTGGTAAATGCTTCCTCGCTATTATTGGGTCGAGGTCGAAGAGCGCTTCCGGAGTCTGTTCGGCTCTCGCTCGAGCACCCGATATCGCCGGCTCAGTCGGCGGCTTAGAAGCCTCTTTATAGACCAGGAACTGTGGCTCTCGGCGCGGTCCTTTTCTTCTCTTGCATGATCGCCAGCTGATTCTCGTCGGCCATGGTAGTGGTGGGGTTGGAGATAGAAATCGGGCTGCTGTTCCGATCGCAGCGTGGCCACCAATGGTTCTGCGCCCATGGTTTCGAACCAAAATATATACTGGTAGCGCTATCGACGCAAGGAGTCTCTATAGTCCAGATGCAGCCGCGGAGAAGGTAATTTCGGAGAATTTGCCGGATCACTCCTCGAGTACAGATTAGATTTGTAAGGAAAGTTTTTCCTCGATGTTGTGAAAGATTTGGTGGAGAAGAAAAAAAAAATAGAAGTGAAGCCGAGCGGGGTTCTGGATACGGCTTGCGTGTATAAGGCTCCAGGATGGTTGAAGCGAGATCTCCCGGGCGGAATTGACAAACCTCTTGCTGTGATACCGTACAGTGTGCTGACTGTATGGCTTGCCTGCTATCCAAGGCTGGTGACTACGAAAACTTCTCACAAGAAGCTGAGAGATACTACGCTCCATGTGCTGCCTCGTGAGTCGTCCCCATGCTCACCCGAAACGGTCACCAGCATCAAAACCACCTTACTTGGGCAGCGGGGGGAACGGTCTCCAAACCATCGATATCTCGTGTGATTGGATGACTGGTGAATATCACGTGTAAGTGCCGGGCACTGCTACGCCAGTTCCTCGAGACCAAAGAGGCTCTCAGCAGGAACGAAAGGATGGTCGAGGGAGGACTTGATTCAAACGGAGGGGTAAACGGGAGATGCGATGCTAGTCTTGGGGAAGAGACTCATTCTCACCGCATTGTTTGATCTGATAAGGATAGCCTCACCGCTGGATTCTCAATGCAGTTGTCAAATGACAGCAAATTTTCCAAGCAAGTGTAAGCATGGCGCAGAATCAACAAACATTGTCACAAGACTCGAGGAATGTTGACTTCTCTGCTGACAAGACGAAGGCAATTAAGGACATCAAGGATTTAAACCTCTCAAGAGCCTAGGTAAGATTCCTCACATCCAAGGTAAGCACCTCGACATGGAACTCGAGGAACTTCAACCTTTCCTTGTTTCGGACATGTTGACGCGCCAATAAAGATGCCCATGAAGCAACGTTTTCTGTTATAACATAAAGTTTCGCGGGGCAAACCCTGTATGCTGCTGTCATTCCATCCTTTTTTGGCGAATTGATCAATGGATCTGACTCGTACTGGGCGGCAAGCCTTATTTCTGGTGAAAGGCACAAGAACCAAGCGCAAGCATCATATTCTTGGGTTCCCATCAGCCGTAGGTGGGTACTTAGTATAGGGATAAAATGTGGTGTTATAGTACGGAGTGGTACTAGAAGACTTTTTGGGATAGAGGCAAAAATGGCCAACCGATTCTTAGGTACAAAAGCCTCAACCCCCACTTAAAGCCTCTTTACTGTAGAGGTGGGCTGGCACAATGAAAAGTGTGCCTCAAATTTTGGGGTTTATCTACTAACCAAGTCATTGCGCCCTCCATAAGACCGCATAGATATACTCTCTTTGTTTGTTTAGAGTGTCAAGACTCAAAGTCTAATATAAATGTGGAAATGTTTCTTTCTCTCACCCGCATAGTATACCAGTTGTATCAGCCCAGTGTGTATTTGCAAAAAATTGTTGTTGGAAACTTCTGATTATCTATTATCAAGTTGCAGCTGAAATATTCGAGAAGGTGGTAGATAAGTTGTATGTACTATTAGCATTTTACGACTTACAATAAGACACAAAGAGGTTCCAAGGTGAGATTAGGGGAACTATGCAGGACCCTTGCACAAGGCATCTTGTTCTGGTCGACATACAGCCTTGTCTGGCGCCTACAATGATCCAGTTGAGTAGAGTCTGCAGAGGAAATATCCTTATCTCTATACCCTACTGGGGTGTCGCGTGAATTAACAAGATAGCGCTGGGTGAAAATTCCCTTGATAAGGTTATGCAATGCTTTATGTTATTTGCAACCCCCGATGGTGTGCCATAGCCAGAAAAATATGATGTATGGCGCATAATTCGTAGCTCATATGGTTTGATATTCTGTACAAAAACTAGCGCCCGTCCAATCCTTGCTTCTCTTGGTGTCCCGATGGATGCAGTGGACACTCAGCATGGATCGATCATATGTACCTAGGGAGAGTTCGTAGAAAATGCAGAGACCTAAAACCAAAGTCATCAGATGACGCTGAGTAGTTGTACATGATGACTGTAAGTGGCCTCACAAGGCATAAATGACAGGTTCAGAAAACGGTGGAGGGATTAGGGCACAACCTCTAACCAAACGCCTGAAAACCCCTATGCTATCAAGACTTTTATACCTTTAGAACCAGATTTTGATCAGTTCTTCACTGACAGCACTCGGTGTTAGAACACCGCTGTCTGTGATCAATGCAGAGATTAAATGAGGCGGTGTGAAGTCTACTGCATCGGGGTGGAACTCTGAATTCAAGCCTTGAGTCGTACCGAGGGAATTTGCTGAGTTGCTTTGCTGCTGCTTAGCTGTATCGACCTCTTCTTGCGTCTTGAAGTCGATAACATGTTGCTCGATGGGAAGATCATACTGACCGAGTGGGTAGACTCGGACAAATTTGTGACTTTCAGCCACAACGTAGAAAGGCTTGCCCATAGCCTTCGCAAGAAGACCGATCTGGTAGGTGCCCATTCGTGACACTATTCCACCGTTCTCCACAACACCCTCAGCACCCACGATCACGACGTCCGCTTTCCCGAGTGAATATGCAACGGCTGACTCGGGTATTGTAGCAACCGGGACACCCTTGGCCCGGAGCGCGCGTACTGTCTCCATCCCTTCTGGCTCTGCGGTTGGGCTCTCAATGTCGCCCTTTGGCGATGAAAGAACGTAGATCACGTTAAATCGCACGGCCGAAGGCCCTCCCTTTTCGTCGGCAGCCTGCTGCAACAACGAGGCGACAACTCTCGACCCTCCATTCGTCAGCACCGTGCTTCCGTCACGAACGAAGCCCCTCCCGAAGGCTGCAATCTTATCTCGGCTCTCCTTCGCACGTCGAATGAACAACCGGCTGTTGGAAAGCAAATGGGCCCTGATCGCATTGAAGTCCCCCGCTGGGCCTAGCTGACCAGGCCTTTGAAGCGTTGTAATCAAGTATCTTTGGAATAGATCGGTTCCGGCAGACAGTCCAATAGGGTTTGGGATGGATTTCTTCAAGTGTGCGGTTGATTTTTCTAATAAGTCGAGGGTTTCTGATATCGTGGAGGAAGGGGAATGTGTGAGAAGTAATACGAGAGCCTCAATAGCGGCGATTGGCATGGTCAAGTCGGGGTCCGAGTGAAGCAAGTCATTGTACGTTGCGACAATACTGAAAACGGACCATTAGTACTGGAAGCTAAGTCAAAGTTGGAAAACACCTACTCGAATGGCTCGGAAGCCTTTGAACTTCGGGGGTCGGCAGTTGCCATGCTGTATTGCAGTAGCCCAAATAGCCGTGGCTTATTTGAAGGCCTTGATTCGGCTGTACTAGTAGACTTGCGCTTGTGTTAAATGATTTCTTTGGAATGAAGCATTTGAGGAGTCATCAAAAAGAGCACCGCGGAGACTTTGCACTGTTTGCATGTGAGCCCCTCCAGAACAAAGCTAGTGCCCTTTGGGTCTAGAGGTTGCCGTGTAAACAATCGCTCGACCGCCCAACCAACGCGGGACTGTCGCATTCTCTTCGCTGCGACACAATTTCTTTCCTATTCCTCGATTTATCATCTGGTAGACACAGCTTATCTCATGATGGCGTACAACCATCGAATGAGCCAGCAATTCCATAGCTCCCAACAACAAAACCGCGGAGGCCGCAAGAAAGAAGATGAAAATGACGCCATGATGCGCCTGGTAGGCAGAGTCGGCGTCGCCTTGATTTTAAATCCATTGCTAACTTATAAGTGTAGCCTGATAAAGAAATCGCCGGATGTATTAACGATATTGGCATTCCTTTCACTGCCGCCGATCTAATAAAGCCCAACCCACAGCAGGTCCAAATGGTCCTAGAATGGTTTGCGGAGCTTATTATGAATACGACCCGCGAGACCGTGGAGCCGGCGATGCGTGCTGCTGCGGATGATATTTGCGGCGATTTTCCTGATATTGTGCCGACAGATACGCGGAACCTCATGGGTTTCTTCGTTAACCTGAGGATGTTGATGCTAGAAGTATGTGGTCTTTATTGCCTACTTCTCACCAGGCTCTTATTGGCAAGAAAGAATATGCTAATGGTTACATAGTGCGGCGTCAATGACTTTACTTTCACCGATCTCACAAAACCTACCCACGACCGTCTTGTCAAAATATTCTCATACCTCATAAACTTTGTTCGTTTCCGCGAGTCCCAAACGGCTGCCATTGACGAGCACTTCAACAAGACAGAGAAGACTAAACAACGCATTGACACTCTGTTTGCGGAAAATCAAGAGATGGAACAGCGCCTTGAAGAAATGCGTCGAAGCCTTAAGACGAATGAGGCGGAAGTCAAGGAGAAGGTGCGAAGAAACGACGAATTAAAGGCTCGTCTTCGAGCACTGGGCAGTAGCCAAGAACGGGTTGCCGAGACATTGGAGCGAGTCAAGGCGGACAAGGGACGACGGCAAGCTCAACTGAAAGAGAAGGTGGAAAGGTCTGTACGAAGCCGACAGGAGGTTGAAAAACTTCGGCCATATGTGATGGAAAGTCCTGCGAGTCTCCAATCCTCCCTTACTGAATTATCGGAGAACCTTATGCGGGAGAAGGCCCAGATCGATGCGATGGAGAAACGAGCACGAGCACTGCAGACATCGTCAGACACTTTTGCAGTTGTGAGCAACGATGTCCATGCATGTGTTAAGCTTCTCGAGGACATTTCTGCGGAGTTGAAGAAAGAGACAGACGAGGAGGATCGAGCAAACAGGAACAAAGAAGCTATTTCTGAAAGGGGAAACAATGTCCGAGAAGTTGAACAAACCGAGCAACTGTTGCAGCGACAGCTTGCCCATTTGAATAAAAGGATCGAAGCGCTGCGGAACAATGCCCGTGAAAAAGCAGAGGTGGCTCAGAAGCGAATGGAGGAGCTTCGAAAAGTGCAGATAGAACTTCGGGATGAGCGAGCAGAAAAGCAACGCGATATGGAGCGAAGACGGATCAGGATCGAGCAAACAGAGAAAAAGGTAACCTTCCTGTGGACTGCTTATATTTGACAAGATGGGCTAATTCTCGTTTAGATGATGGACCTGAAAGAAAACATCGAAAGTGAGATTCAAAGTGCTCACGGCGAATATATTAAGATGGAGTCACATATCAAGCTCTACATCACTGAGATGGAGAAGTGCCTGTAATATTAGACATTTTGTCCTTCATCCTTTCTTTTTCTCTTTTTGGCGGAGTTTAAAGGTCAGTTGAGGATACCCGGATGTTTTTGAGTGGAGTTGTTGGCATTTAGCACTTGATCTTTCCCGTTACTCATGAAGTCATGATATGGTCGTTTCGGTAGTTGAATCTTCGAGATAGAACCAGCGTTCCACAACCCTTCTGACTGGCACGGTTCGTCCAGTCCAGCCGCTTCCCTCTGTTCCAGTGCGCATGGAGTTGCCGGTCAATGGCACATCCACATACCATAAAGCTTCGCCACGTTGCACATTGGTTGGCTCCAGCGCGTCCTGACATTCACAAAGTAGGATGGTCATATTTGCCCTGTGAGAGACCTCCACTGCGCTGGATAGAGTCCTGGATAAGCCTTGAGCGGAAAACTCCCCAGTAGGGAGATGTAAGCTCAAGGGATTTAGTATCGCCAGCAAAGACCACGAGTTCTGCTTTCCCTCCGCGTTTGAATTCTGCGACTGCACCCCGACTGCTAAGTACGCTCTCAGATGCTCCAAAGTCGGGCAGAATACGGTTTTGACCTTGTGAGATCTGGAGAGTGGGCCAAGGGATTTGGAGAGTAAATGATGATTCCCCGCGGTCTCCGTTGACTGAAGCTGGACTGTAGCTAGAAGTTGTTCGACGAACGAGTCCCGCGTTGCACATACGATGATAGTAGCGGAGCTCCAGTCTTGGTCAAGGACGGTTTGAAGGAAGTCGGTCACCGATCGAGCATTAATGATACGCCGAACGGGCGCCATGGACGCGGTGAAACTGTAGTCTCAATCGTTTTGTGCGCTGTATCACATTATTGAAGGTCTCTTGCGTCTTGTGTCGATAGTCAACTCAACCTTGAATGGGCTGGGGAAGCAAGTGACGGAGGTGCTGATGAAGCTCCGGACGAATGAGGCGAGCAGGAGCTTTTCGTCATCTGCCCGTTGCCAACTTCCACACACTTGCTCTCCCCACATCACCACCTCAACTCTGTTTACCCCTGCTGCGCGAGTTTTCCAACGGAGGAGTTGAGGGCTGAGATGGAGACAATCTCCAGGATCTCCTCGATGCTGGAAACAGGTGTGGATTTCAAGAACTCCTCCGCTCACTATTTTAACTGGCGACTGACTGTCTACAGCTAGGGAGCTCACGCTCGAAGCGGCGCAGTCAGCCGCTATGTCTAGGGGTACCGGAATTGGCGCGTCATCACGAAATCTCAGTGTATCGCATATTAAAAAACTTCTCGACTCCCGCAGTGACCGTGATGTCCTCGATGGCATGCGACGGATCATCTCCGTACAGCCCCCCCAACCTCCGAATATTGCCGCTTCTAACCCACAATATAGTTGATGTACCGATCCGAACCCTCCTTACCTTTCTTTTCAGCGGTTGTAAAAAACGTCGCGAGCGCAAACCTCGAAGTTAAAAAACTGGTTTACATCTACCTTGTCCACCATGCCGAGGCGGAGCCTGATCTTGCCCTTCTTTCCATCAATGCGATCCAGAAATCCCTCACGGATCAGAACCCCCAAGCTCGAGCCATGGCGCTGCGCACGATGGCTAGTATTAGGGTGCCAGTCATAAGCGCCATTGTGTCGCTAGCGATCAAACGTGGTTGCGGCGATATGAGCCCGCATGTGCGGAAAGCAGCTGCGCTGGCTATTCCGAAGTGCTATAGGCTTGATCCTAGCACCCAGCCACAGCTTGTTGGGTTCATTGAGACACTTTTAGGAGATAGTCAGTACTTTGTTGCTGGTCCGGCGGTTTCCGCATTCCTAGAGGTCTGCCCAGATAGGATCGACCTGGTACACAAGCACTATCATGGGCTAGTCAAGAAGCTTGTGGATATGGATGAATGGGGCCAACTGGCCACTATTCGCCTTCTTACTTTCTATGCTCGACAATGTTTTCCCTTAAAGACCCGCAAAGTACAACGGACTCAGGCGAAATCGAAAGGGTTCTATGACGACGAGACGACCGACTCCCATAACCAAGTCGGCGAAGAAACCTATGATGTTTCAATTGTTGATCCTGACCTAGAGCTTTTTTTGCGCTCGTGCAAACTACTCTTGCAAAGTCGCAACTCCGCTGTGCTCGTGGCTGTTGTACGCTGCTTCCTTTACCTTGCTCCCTCGGAATATCTTGCTGCAGCCGTTGGTCCGCTGGTTGCCTTGCTTCGGAGTCCTCAGGACATGCAGCTCATCGCGTTGTACAACATTGTTGTGGTCGCTTTACAGTACCCCAAGCCATTCACACAGTACCTTTCACATTTTCTAGTTCATGCATCGGATCCATCCCACATCTGGTTGCTAAAACTCGAAGTCATCACTATACTTTTCCCTCACTGTGGCAATCATTTTAAGACTCTAATAATCAGCGAGCTGGAACACTTTGCGCAAGGAGCTGACCCGAGCCTGGTACGCGAAAGCGTGCGGGCATTGGGACGCTGTGCGCAGGGTGACCCTAGTACCTCGGACAAATGTCTACGGATCCTGCTGCAGAAGATTACAAGCCTTGACGACAATCTCGTTTCAGAATCACTGACAGTTATTCGACATCTGATTCAACAAGACCCTGGATCGCATGAGCGGACCGTCATTCAGCTTGTGAAGCATCTCGGGTTAACGACTAACCCGGATGCGAGGGTGACCATTGTGTGGCTGGTTGGTGAGTATGCGGGAGTTGAACCAGATAGGGATTTCGCACCGGACGTTTTACGGGTCCTCGTGCAGAACTACGCCGACGAGTCAGAACCCGTTAAACAACAGATCCTCCTTCTCGGTGCTAAAGTTTACCTTCATCATATTCTGCGAAATCCTCCCGAAGAAAAGGCAGAACCGCCGGAGCCTGAGGTTGAGGTCCAATCGGAGCCACAGAACGAGTGGGCTGATAGTCCCAACGGCGAGGCAGATGACATCAACGGCACTGATGCGAAACAAGATGCGCCCGAAGAAGAGGACGCGATCACTCTTCTCTGGCGTTATATACTGCTTCTTGCCAGGTACGACACATCTTATGATCTCCGGGATCGTGCCCGGTTATACAAAGCTCTCCTTTCCTCTCCATCGTCAACTCAGATCGCGAATTTACTTCTCCTCGCCCCAAAGCCGGTGCCCCACACTCCCAGCCCGTCCGATACTAGGAAGGACTTGCTGATTGGGTCCTCGACTCTTGTCCTCGGCCCAGAGGCTGGAGTTCACGGGTTACCGGGTTATGAAAACCTACCTGACTGGGTTCAAGCAGGGCGGGAACCGGATCCTCGCCTTCGGGAGTCAGAAATTAAAGCCGACAAAGCAGGAACGGTGGCTACGACTGCAGGTGAGCAGCTTGACAAAGCGCTCAGGGAGCACGAGATGAGCATCGCCGCTTCCAATAAGGCTCAAGCGAGCCGTGTAAAGGCAGTAGCTTCCGCATCCAAGAGCAAGACGCTGGATCAATGGTTAGATGAGCCAGAGGCTGAAACAGAAGAAGAATCCGAATATGAAGAAGTAACAGATTCGGAGGAGGAAGAGGGATCGACGGAATACGAAACAGACTCTGAAGAGGAAGAGGAAGAAGACACGGACTCGGATGACCGCGAACAAGTCCGACAGCTTCTAGCATAGGGTCGCTGTAGGTTGCCAGGGAAAAGTAGGAATTGGCTAACGTAGAGCGAGATACTCCCTACGATAAATATAGAGCTGTGGTATACATTGTCGTTCGATGGCGGTGAGCATAAACGGGCAGAATAAGGAAATGCACCTTTGGCGAGTAAGCAACTTTGTAGTCGTGATTTTCTCCTCCTTGAACATGGGTTTCGCTAAGGCAACAGCAAGCTGATTTGGTCGATGAAAGCAGCTAAAACCCTTCCAGCTACATCCCCTAGTTCTCTTACTCTTGATGTGTAATACGGACTTGGTTCTTCACACTTATCCACTCCGCTGGTCATGATGAAAGCTACTGCGGGAACTTTCCAGACAGACATATATCCTTTCCAGCCAACCCGCATATCATTCGTCTTCGAATCTCTTCAATCGAGCGTATATTCTTGATTTTTATTTATTGTACGCGCTTCGACATTTCCTTTCTTTGCTCTCATACCTTGAGCTCTTCGCATATTCAGTTGTTCTGTACCACTATCTACGCGGCATTATTAGACCCGTTCCTTCACTATGCCTGGCCTACCGAGTGAGTATCTTCCTCACGTCTCTTGAACATGCCATAATTGCCGGCAGGATCTGATGCCTCCGGCAGCTAGTATCGACCTCGATGAGTGCATTGAGCGGCTGTATAGAAAGGAATTATTGGCAGACTCGGTGATTGAGGCTATATGCGCCAAAGCAAAAGAGCTGTTGATGAAGGAGAGCAATGTGGTTCACATTGCGGCTCCAGTCACAGTAGTGGGAGATATACATGGCCAATTCTTTGACATGATCGAGATCTTCAAGATTGGAGGCTTCTGTCCCAACACCAATTACTTGTTCCTCGGTTCGTATTCCATTTGCCCCGCGGATGTTGGGGGCTGCGCCAGCTGACGATTTTGCTTTTTAGGGGATTATGTCGACCGAGGGTTATTTAGTGTCGAGACCATTTCCCTCCTCGTATGTCTAAAGCTTAGATACCCTCAACGCGTTCACCTCATCCGCGGTAACCATGAATCGCGCGGCGTGACTCAATCCTACGGCTTTTACACGGAATGCGCGCGGAAATACGGCAATGCCAATGTATGGCACTACTTTACAGACATGTTCGACTTTCTCACATTGAGCGTTGTCATCAACGATCAAATATTCTGCGTACACGGCGGCCTCTCACCCTCCATCCACTCAATAGACCAGATCAAAATCATCGACCGATTCCGTGAAATTCCACACGAGGGGCCCATGGCTGACCTTGTTTGGTCGGACCCGGACACTGAACGTGATGAATTCTCCTTGTCCCCTCGAGGCGCGGGTTACACGTTCGGAGCGCAAGTCGTTCGCAAGTTCCTCGAAGTCAATAGCATGTCTCATATCCTGCGGGCCCACCAGCTGTGTCAGGAAGGGTACCAGGTACTTTACGATGACCGACTAAGTACTGTCTGGAGCGCTCCAAACTACTGCTATCGATGCGGGAATCTTGCGAGTGTGCTCGAGGTCAGTGATACCGGTGAGAGGTTTTTCAATATATTCGATGCGGCCCCGGAGAATGATGTTCATCGCGGGGAGCAACAGGCGCAGCAGAACAAGGACGGACAGAGTCCTGTGATCGACTACTTTCTGTGATACCCCTTCTTTATATCAGATCTTATCTTTGCACTTCTCATTTGTTGTATCTTGTTGTCATGTGAGCGCTGCCTTTTTTTGGAGTTTGGTCAAAGCAATTCATTTATAGAGAGATGGAGTGATATGCATGTGCACAGAATAAAGATGGACTGTTATTCTTAAATTCACGGGGCATTTGAGCTAGTCTCGAACATGTACTCTGTTCGTTTTAGTAGGTAGTGCCCAACCCACCTTGACATAAAAATGGGGTTTCGAAGCAAGTTGACGTAGTCCCCAAGCCACATATGCCTCCTCGGTCCAACGCTTGTAAATAAAGGTAATATATTCTTTCGCCCAATGTACGCTTCCACCCAAAAAAGGCGCCTACCAATCCTTTGCGAGGTTGAACGACCACTCAAACTGGAGGTGAGTCTTGCTGTCGTCGTCGACGAACTTGGAAACGGCATTGTAACGGTCGCGCGCGAACATCCCCGAAGGTGCCTCTTCCTTGTGGACTGGATAAGTTGAACGACAGGTCGTTAGCCGCAGTATAACTATGCGTTCGATGCAGATGCAGACTCACATTTCTTTTCGTAGAGACGCTTTTCCGTTGTGTTCGGAGCGTAGCTCCCCTAGGAGGAGTTAGCATACCCATCCCCACCAGCGAGAGCACACAAAGACCTACCAGCATTTCTTCATCCTTGCTCACCCGGATACCCTTGCGCTTCACGACTTGTATGTACTTGAGACCGCTGAGGACATCGTGGTGGACTTCGAAAGTGACTTTGATCCGGAAGGTTGCTCCCTCCTTGATGGTGAATGGCTTGTTTTTGAGGGTGTCGACTGCGCCGGGGGCGGAGACATCGATCACAACGTCATCGCGCCCCTCGACTTCTAGCGCGAGAGACTTGATAATGCATCGCCTGGGATCTTTGGGATCTCCAATGGGTTCGCCGGCGTTGAGACCGAGGGAGGCCTTCCAGCGGTTCAGGGATTCGTCGTTCTTATCTATTGGGTATAAATGGTCAGATCCAAGTAAACGATAAGAGAATATGTAAGCTCTTCAACTGGGAAAGAAGAGATCTAGGAATTGAGTATTGCAAGGTCGGGAGGTAGGTAAGGGGGTGTACCCCAAGAGGCAGATGCAGTACAGTCGGACAGATCGACGACAAACAGTTCCACATACCGAGTTCATTGTATTCAGCAATTGTCTTCTTCTCACCAACCTTGAATCCCTCTGTCTTGGAGGCAGTCAGATCGTCGTCGTGGTCGGCCATTGCGCTTTAGTTTTAGGAATTGATATGGCGGGGTAGTTCGACACCGACAATTGGGGGTGGATGATAGCTTGGATAAGGGTTGTTAAAGAGATGAGAGTGCTGTTGGACCTAAGCGTTAGATAAACAGCCAGAGGCAGAGCTGAAAATTGGACATACCTGAGTGAAGTCCTAGATGAAAGAAAAGAGAAATGAGAGGCCTAGGCTGAAGTTGTCTCCTATTAAGGAGGATAGAAGCTTTGTTGATGTAGCGGTGGATAACTGAGGGGATTCCCAATCAGGCATAGCGTCCAAGCTCCCAAGTCCTTTCCATGGACTGATTGCGAATCCTCCTCCAAGGCTCCAACAACGATTATACTCGTCGGTCACTTTCCTGGTATTATTATGGCAGACTGAGGAAGCCGCATCATGTCGCCAAGAATGAGATAGATATGGGTACTAGGTCTTAGACTGATGTGGTAAGGACGTGCTTGATGGATCATTTTGTTCTTGAAGCAGGGATGATGGGATCCAGACGGGTTTAAAGCAGTTCGGAACACGGAACGAAACTTCAACTTCATTCTTATTGGAGGTTATATGAGGGCGCTTGATGTGATCCTTGACAGTCGAGGAGGGAACTCGGGATTCCTCGACCAAAATGGGTTAAGAAGCTGCTGCCGTTGCTGCCCATTCTGCTAGGCGACAAGGCATCAAAACAACTCAGGCGTAATGCTGGATACCGGGGCATTGATCCGC
Organism: Aspergillus baeticus; assembly: GCA_027569055.1. Taxonomy (NCBI): domain Eukaryota; kingdom Fungi; phylum Ascomycota; class Eurotiomycetes; order Eurotiales; family Aspergillaceae; genus Aspergillus; species Aspergillus baeticus. The sequence continues at coordinate 942,079 of JAPDEI010000008.1, read as the reverse complement.
GCTGGCTGATCTGATCTGATTCTGGCAAGCGTCTCACGCATTCCCAGACATTTATTGGATAATTACGGCGATAGTAGGTTCTTGGAGGTTTAGTATAATACGAGGGGTTGAAAGGTATGGTAACAATGCTCGAGACGAGAGTGCCCCATCCTGACGAGGGCTAAGTGCCGTGGACTATTCATTCATTATTTTCCTCCCCTACTTTATCGAGACCTGTATCGATTTTCGTCGTTTATCGGAGGTTTGGTGTGTCGCAAACCAGTTCGTGTGCTCACAGACTCTTCTAAGCGATCGCGCTCCACTTAGTCGCGCGCTCTGGGTTGCTACACCTGGTGACGTCTTCAACAAACCCTCGACCTTTTCGGACAGACGCGCCTGCAACGTGGCCGACGTTCCGGCGTCGCAACCAGCTTCAACCACCCCTCTAAGCGACCAGATTATCCCCTGCGAAGCCTCTCTCTCGCCCTCTCAATATATCTAAAGGCTATCATCATGGTGCGCTCGCTGCCGAAGAAAAACAACCCGCACGTCCTACCTGACGCGGCACCTGCCTGTAAGTCCTTGTTCTCCCGGAGCGCGTCGCTCGAGAACTAGCGCCTGCGATGGCCTTGCTTCGATTACCTCGAGTATTCTGGAACTAACCGGTGATTTATTGGTCGTCTAATAGATGAGGAACTCCTCACGCGCCGCCGATTGGGAAAGACGAATCTTTCCGTCAAACCGACACAGGTGGGCACCTCCAATGCGACCAAGCCAGAAAACCTTGGCCCTTTCGAATATGCCCACCTGCGTGCACCTCTTCCCAAGGACCTGAAGGGCTCCGAAATCTTCCCATCGCACTCGCCTCAACAGCACCCTGAGACATATTTTTTGATGGTAAGTGGACTCGAATTGGGCCCATGTGGAGCGGATTCTAACTCAGGATGTTCTTTCAAAACAGAGACGAAGCAAGGACGGTTATGTGAGTGCGACTGGAATGTTCAAGATTGCGTTCCCTTGGGCCAAGCTGGATGAGGAACGGTCTGAGCGCGAATACCTCAAGGCGCGAGATGAAACAAGTGAAGATGAAATTGCCGGAAACGTCTGGATTTCTCCAGTACTAGGTGAGGATCAGACCAACAGTTTTTGCGCCATGTTTACCCCTCTAACACACGAAATCATAGCTCTCGAACTCGCAGCGGAATACAAGATGTACGACTGGGTCCGGGCCCTCCTTGACCCCGCAGATATCATCCAAAGCCCATCTAGCGCGAAAAAACATATCACACCTCCCCCCAGGTTTGACATGCCGCCGATCCAAGCCCCTGAGGTGCTTGCACCTACATCGCGGGGGAGAAGAGGTCGCTCTGCATCACCCAGCAAGAAGGCCAGCACTCCGCGAAAGCCTAGACAGACCAGGGCACAGAAAGAAGCCTCTGCAGCTGCTACTAGCGCGGCCAATGCAACTCTCCAGAGCGCCCTGGATGATACAGTATCCAATGCAGATGGTGAACTGAACGGAGATGTATTGCCTAGCGTGGAAGAAGAGAAAGACGAAGTCGAAGTTGCTGCTGTCCAAGAACTAAAGGCGACACCGAAGTCAAAGAGAGCCGCCCCTAAACCAGAAGCTTCAGACGAGAAAGTCAAGATTGATATCAAGTCTGATACCACTGAAGGTAGCAGTGTACAGACTGCGCAGACGAAATTTACCGTCGAGATGCCTATCTCTCTAGGGGAGGCCCCAACAGCTGAGGAGACGCAAGATATGATTGCCAAAGCCAAGGAAATGGTCAAGGAAGCCGTCAAGGCACAAGAGGAGGCTACAGAGTCATCAACAGCAGCCAAGAAGCGCAAGACTGACGAGGCAGAGCTTAGCGATGGAGACGAGGATGAGGAAGCCAGAGCATTACGGACAAAGAGGGCCAAGGTTCTCGAAGAGAAGCTGAAACGTGAGCGAGTCCGTAACCGTGCTCTGGTGGGTGTAACTGCAGTTTTTGCGCTTGCGTAAGTGATCCTGGCTGCCAACTGCGTGAGGGTACTTTCTAACTTTATCTTCATCACAGAGCCTCAATTCCCTATTTCTTCTAGATTCTTCTACCTTCAAAGCCTTCAGGACCTATTTGAGACAGCCATGCCACCAGGTCGTGCTTAGCTTCTCATGGATATTTCAGACATTTCTTATTTACCAACCCCATGAGCCTTTTCCCTGATTCCCACATATCATACGATTCAGTTTGGCCGCTATATTCTGGCTTATCTCTCGCCCTTCATGAAACCCTCCCCTCTTCCCCTGATGTCTAAGTGGAAGCTTTGGTCCGCTTGATAACTTCCCCAGAAAGAATGATGTACTGTCTCGGCTTATTATCCCTTTATAATATCTCCCCCTTGGCGTCGGCATCGCGCTTTCAGAAGAGCTACTGCTGGCTGGATTGGCGGTTCAAGGGATCGAAGTACCTATTTCTTTCTTTCCCCTGTTCCATCTCTTGCCCCCTGGATCCCTGCTATACATTCCTATAATCCTTTATCCTCATTTCCTTGTTCCAATTTCCTTTCCACCATTTAGCCGAAGAGACTCGTACCTATCCGAAGACAGATCCCACCATTAGGTTATTTAAGGGCAATACAAATCAGTCAACACTAACCCTGGACCCTGGAAACTTACCACAGACTCTCCCAGTGGATCTTAATTCACAACAGCGCCGATGGTGTATTGGTAACATTATGTAAGCAAACCAACCGATTCTGGTAATATCTTCAGAGGGCTGATTTCTCTGTGAAGTGCCTTCCAACATGATAGCAATAGCACGGGGTTCGGCTCCCCATCGGCGCAGCGAAACTAGATTTTTTTGCCAGCTTCCAAGGTTCTTGTATTGTTTTTGCGCAGAGCTGCTGCACCAATAGTGCGGTATGGTTGTTGACGCAATGCAAACATGCGAAACTCCGTCATCGCCAAGCCTTTTAGATCGGCCTGGCTTGGAGCTCCGAGGCGAGGACCTTTATTCTATTCTCCTACGTCTCCCGCCCGTGTACTCTGTAGCTATAATATAAAACTAGAATTTTCGCCTTTTGCGGCATTTCTTTAAAGGGTTGGCTATGCAATGTCCCTTCCCGGTCTAGAGCTCACCCAGCCTTCAGCGGAGAGAGAATTCGTCGCTGCACCACCATCGCAAATCAACCTCTCTCCAGGCTCTGAGTGGAGGTTCGAGGTTGCGCACGGGACAACTGTCCGGGTAAAGGTGAGTCGCTCTTCTTGAACAGAAGTCCTCAAACATCATGCACTGCTTTATCTTTATTTCCGATGGACGTGACTGATCCAAGGGGAGGAATGAATTCAGCTCCAAACCGGCACAGCAGAGCTCTTCGGCACCGAACTCGCGCCCTCACAGACCTACACATTCTCCGGTACAAAAGCCGCGATCTACACATGGCACGGATGCACACTTGAGGTGAGCGCCGGGGATGCAGTCACCGGACTAGACGGTATGCCTGCTTCCCCGGCCCACGGCGGCTTTGGCGCAGGAGGGTGCCAGAGCGAATACACAGCGGAGGAAACGCCGATGGTCGAATACGCCAATATACACTTTGCCCTGGAGACGTTGCGGGATGAGGCCAAGGCCACAGGGAAGGATGGGCCTCGTGTTCTGATCTTGGGGCCTGAGGATGCAGGGAAGACAAGTCTGTCGAAGATCCTCACGGCATATGCGGTCAAGGTTGGGCGGCAGCCTATTGTGGTGAATTTGGATCCGACGGAGGGCATGCTCAGTGTTCCTGGAACGCTTACGGCTACGACTTTCCGGGCGATGCTGGATGTCGAGGAGGGTTGGGGGAGTAGCCCCATGTCCGGGCCAAGTGCGGTGCCTGTCAAGTTGCCGCTGGTATATTTCTACCCTATGATGAATCCGCTCGAGGCGGAGGGATCAGTATATAGGCCGATTGTGTCGAGGTTGGCGCTCTCGGTTATGGGGAGGATGGCAGAGGATGAGGACGCGAGAGAGACGGGAATTATTGTTGACACGCCGGGGATTTTGAGCCAGAGTCGAGCTGGGGCGTTGGAGATGATTAATCATATTGTGACTGAGTTTTCCAGTGGGTGTCTGCCTTAAATTGGTGTGAACTGATACTGACAAGTTTAAGTTACTACAATTTTGGTTATAGGGTCGGAGCGGCTATACAGCCTTATGATGAAGAACTACGATAACAAACCATCCTCAAGTGCATCAGCCGCAGCGTCGGATGAGCGAATCACTGTCGTGAAGCTTTCAAAATCTGGTGGGTGTGTTGATCGAGACGCAACATTCATGAAGGCAGTGCGCGAATCCCAGATTCGAACATACTTCTTTGGCAACCCAGTCCCTTCAACCGGCTCTTCGGCACTGTCCCTCGTAGCATCCACAAACGTCACACTATCACCACATGCACAACAATTAGACTTCAATACCTTGAACCTCTATAATTACACGACTCAATCCGCCGAAGACGAGCAGGAGGAGGATGACTACGACCCTGCACAGCTGACAACTGGGGACTCATTCCTACCAGGGGGGAATAATGACATCGAGTGGTCCACACAGCGGCAGAGCGAAAATACATCCTCCCTTCTCCCAGGAATCAGCTCCACAGCCAATGAAAGTAATCCCGCTACCGCGGCCGGCAACTTGCTCGTGCCGATGAAAAAGGTGCCGGCCCCAGCGCCCTCTGCCTTGGCAAACACGCTTCTCGCGATAACGCACTGCGCGCCGACCAGCAATCTCGCGGAGATCCGCGACGCGAGCACAATGGGGTTCCTTTACGTCGCTGACGTCGATAACGAACGAGGCAAAATCAGGGTCCTAGCGCCAGTGGGGGGCCGCGTGCCATCACGGGCGATCATATGGGGCAAGAAATGGCCGGCGGAGGTTGTCGGGCTTGTTGGATAGATTCACACAAGATTATCCATAAGGAATTTCCAGCTGACATTCGGGAAACAGGGATGCAAAAAGGGAAGCTACGTAAGTTGTGACGAAGCAGCTTTAAATCTAAAATTAATCTAAACCAATAAAGTGTCAGAATGATCAAAGCGGAGCATAACCAATGGAGACTGATGGGCGGATGGCGACTCTCTGGCGAAAGATCAGCTCCTGAGGGCCCCATAAACGGGGTTCTTTAGAATCTAGTCTGGTTTAGTTTCAGGGGGGCAGAAAAGCCGAAAAAGCCAGGATTTATAAAAATATAGACCAGAAAGTCTAATTCTGATACGTCGACCCAACAGCTTGGCACTCCAGTATCACAAGAGTATGGTTGTCTTGTCCACGATCGACGCCCGATAAAACAATAAGTCGATCCACCAGCTTTCCACTCTCTTTCACCCACACTCCTACGGAGTCCTTCCTCCTCTTTCTCCAGCAGGTCACATCATGACCCTTCCCCTCGAGGCTCGCTCATCCCCATCCTCCTACTACCTTTCTTCCTTACTCGCTTCCTCACCTCTCCAAACCTGAATAGAACACTCCCGTATCCGTTCCCGGCTACAACCGGGGATAGGGGAGTCCTATACATACCATGTTCTTCTACCGCTCCTACCGCCACACCCCACGCCGTCGCCGCCAACGCCTCTTAACACTCGCCCTTCCGATCCTCGCCTTCTTAACGCTAACACTCCCCTTCTACATAATCTACAAACCGCCACACCTCGTAATATCCTACTTCGCCCGTAAATACCCCGATATCCTCTGGCATGTCCCGCACCTAAAACCGGGCAGCACATCGCCCATCGTCGCTTTAACAATCGACGACGCACCCTCGGAATTTACACCGGAAATCCTCGACATCCTCAAAGAGAACGATGCGCATGCAACCTTCTTCTTGATCGGCGACCATATCCCGGGTAGGGAATGGGTGATGCGCGATGCAGTGGACCAGGGGAATGAATTGGGGAACCATGCAATGTACGACGAGCCGAGCAAGGATCTCAGTGACGAGGAGCTGGCTGCTCAGATCCAGGCTGTGCAGAGTCGGATCCAGCGGATCTATGCAATGGCGGGGCATCAGGCGGAGGCGCATGATGAGGTGAAGGTCAACGATGTTGAGCAGAATTCGCTGTTTGCTGCAGTGGTGGAGGCTGGACCGGTGGTTGGGTTGTCGAAGAGTGATGGTACGACCGGTGGCGGACAAGATTCGTCGACAGGGTCGACGACAACAACAACAACAACAACAACAACGACGACGACTCTGGAACCAGGGCGGTATTTCCGGCCAGGGTCCGGGTTATTTACGGAGCGGATGAGGGCGCTCGTGCAGCGCGAGGGGTTCCGGCTTGTCCTGGGCAGTGTCTATCCGCATGACCCGCAAATCAGTGTGCCATGGGTGAATGCGGCACATGTGTTAAGCATGGTCCGTCCCGGGAGTATCATTATTGTGCATGATCGACGGCCGTGGACGGCGCCGATGCTCAGGATTGTTTTGCCGGAGCTGAAAAGGAGAGGGTATAGAATTGGCACGGTATCGGATTTGTTGAAGGAAGGGGCTTCCTCGGTTTAGACCTTCTTTCTCTTTCATTTCATTGTAAATTCGGTGATATCCATGTATTATTGTTATATATTGTACAGGTCTCTCTATGAATATAGAGCGATGGGATGCATGGTGTACGACACAGGACAGGACAAGACGGGAAAGGCAAGGAAGAGGGTAAGGGACTGGTCAACCCAAATGCAAATAGACTAATATGAAATACATCAACCACAAACAAGAAAAACATGAAACATTGAAACATAAACTCCACACAAAACTCCTAACAGGAAAAGAAATAAAAAAACATTCACTCGTATCGCTTCCAATCCTCCAGGTTCTTCCGCAGGTCACCAGACCTGTCGTAGCCCCTATCCTGGTCTTCCAGCAACTCGTCCTGGCGGTCGCGGAACCGATGCTCGGCGTCAAAACGTGTCAGCGCCATCCACTTGATGAACTGCAGATCGTCACGCCGAACTGCATCGTTGAACTTTGCTCGAATTCGAGGCGAGTACAGCTGGCAACTAGCCTCACGACTGCTCGACTTGTCGCCAGGGAGCAAGCGTGGAACTGTTGAGAATTCGCGTGCGATTGGGTGTCGTGCCTTGCAGAGGGGCCAAACAATGTCGTCGTAGCAGTCCTCGCATACGGTGAACTCCGGAAGCTGTGGCATGTAGTGCCACGTGTTGAGAATCAGCCGGCTCCGGCGGCAATCCCGAAGAACTACCTTGCGTCGTGCATAAGCCAAGAATTCGTTTAGGTCGGGGGTTCTATCATCCTGTTCTGCCCGGTTTGCTGCAAGATCCAGCGCATCAATGTAACGAATGAAACGTGGACTGTCTACCACAAAGTCACATACGCGCTCCTGTGGGGTTTCACAGCGTTCGAAGGTTTCTCGGTGCGCTGGCATCAGAAGTCGAATGTTTCTGACGCATGTTGAGCAGACGTTGAACTGCGGTAGATACCCACCAGTGTCGGGGTCAATGATGCGGTACCAGTACTGATCACTGATGATTCGGCTTGTACAGGTTTTACCTCCAGGGGTTGGTGAAGTAATGTCAAGGAGAAGGTCGAGCTTGTCAAGCTTCTTCTTGAGTGTCTGCATCCAAGCTAGTCGAGTCCAGGGCTCACTCATGGCGCAGCGGACAGGCTCGTTGCGGGATTTCGGTGCACTTAGCATAAGGCGGTCACGGAATATTGTCTTGCGCATCTGCTTGACACAAGAGGGACAAATATCAAGGTGGGTCAACCCGTCAATTGTGTGCCAATCTTGGTAACCCGCAACAGGGACTGACCTTGGGCAGGGGGAAAGAGTAAGACCAGCGTTGGGCGACGATGAGCGGCTTGATTCCGGGGACACATCCTGCTTTTGCACTTGTGTGAGAGCGGTTTCGTAGTCGACCTTGACCAGAGCCTGGGACGGAAACTCAAGCGGCTTTTCTGCAAAAGACACAGTCCGTCGACGGGTAGGCTGTGCAGGTGCAGGTTGGTCTCGATCTAGAGACTGAGATCTGAGGGCTGACTTCAGTGGCATTGGCGTGGGCCCCTGTGGCTTTGCTTGCCCGGTCGACCCTTCAAGGGCAGGGAATGGGCTAGTACTAGAAGATTCACCCGAAGGCAAATCCGAAGGCCACGCACCAGGGGGCTGTGGTGGAGCAACCGGTTTCGCCGGGCTTCCAGAACCTGAAGAATCCGAGGCATTGTGCACAGAGGGATATTCATGGCCAGCAGCAAAGTCACGTTGCTCACGACGGATCTTCAACTTTTCCTCCAATCTTTCTGCAATACTCAGTCCCGGGGAAGGCGGGGAGTTCTTGTCGGTTTGGATAGGAGGGTTGTTGTCCGTGGTGGTACCCTGGGATTGACGAACAGCAGCCGAAGCGTACCCGGAAGTCGGACGAAGATCAACTGGCGAGGCCTTCGTAGGAGATCCGTATTTCGCACTATCTGGTCGCTTCGTAGTAGGCGTGGAAGATACGCGCGGCCCTTGTGCTGGAGGGTTTGGCAGGGATTGCAACGGTACAGTTTGGCTCCTTTGTGGGACCTCCAGCACTAGATTTGGGGTAACAGTAGAAGATACCTTTGGTGGCGTACTCTTCGGAGGAACTGGAGGATATTGGGTTGATTTGATTGTCTGTGAAAGGTCAGGCAGCGGCCTTGGCGACATCTTGTCAACACGAACGACAGACTCCGCCACAACTGTCTCTGGCCGGTAAGAAACAGTGGACGAGCGGGTTCTACGATGCCCGGTTTCTTGTGGAACCATAGGAGGGCGGGCAACAGATTGGCTTCGGTGCGGCACCTCGGGGTCTCGCTTGGGAAGCTCAGGTCTTCGCAGATCCCTGTCCCAGGCAATATCCGGCTGAGGAGTGTTGAAAGCTGGAGGCCTGTTTTGCTTCTCAGAAGGTACTGGGAGAGGGTGGGGTGGAATAGGTTGGATTTTCTGCCCCGACGCTGGGGCCTGCCTCGATGGAAGCGCCTCAATTCGTACATTGATATCCCGCACTGGCTCCGGGTGTTGTCTAGGAGTCGGACCGCTTGTCTGGTCTTTCTCCCTACGCACGGAAGGGGCGCGCGACGGAACAGAGGGAACCTTCTGTGCCTCACCAGGCATACGCTTCGCTGGAAGGCTGTCAGCTCGTATGTCAGTATCTCGAAGGTGGTCAGCTCTGGTGGGGGAGCCAGACTTTTGCTCCCTTTCCCGACGAATTGATGGTGTGCGGGAAGGCAAGCTTTGAGTCTTCGGTGCCATCTCCGGAAACAGCCTTGGTGGAAGAGCTTTTTCTCGCATAACAGTATCCCGGGCCGGCTCAGGCCGAGGTCGACTAGGTGAGCCAGACTTCTGCTCTCTAGTACGGGAAGAAAGGTTGGGACTCTTCGAAGTCACATCAGGCACTAGCTTCGGGGTAGACATGTCTATTCGGTCAGGAATCCGAGGACCCGGTTCCGGCTGCCGGGAAGCAGGTTTCTGACTGGGGTTGTAAGCATTGCTTTGGGGCGTAGGAATCTGGTGCTGAACGGGCTGCAATGGCTGGGGTGGTTGAGTCCTGGGTCGTACATCCTGTGGCTTGGTTGGGCTCCGTGAGCGTGGCCTTCTTGGTTCCTGAGACTGACTCTCCCCGGCCGGGCGGCGCAAAGGGTTCTGTTTTGGTTCCTGTTTGTTATACAGTCTGGGGGTACGACGGTTTGAATCAAAACCAGGCAAGTCGATTCCAGAGGACTTCTCTTCGACATTTGAAGAGGCTTTGGAAGCAAACAGTATCTCAACGTCTAGGATCATTGGAGACTGATTGATGGTTCCTCGGGCTTTGACACCTTCAATTCCAGGGAGTTCTCCACGGTGGGAAGTTCCATCCAATTCCCGGGACAGGGAATCGACTTCATCCTCAACAAAAGGGACGGGAGGGCGCTGTGGCCGCTTGCGCCAGCGCAAGGGCATTCCGAGGGTCGCAGAAATAAACATAGCAAGCGGGAAATATCAACCAAAGGCAATCCAATAAAAAAAAAGAGTCCTGGGTTCGGTCCGATTGGGATCTAGGCAAATCCAAGCTATCCAGTGGCGGTGATAAAGTAAATTGCAGTCAGTCTCCAGGCAGTAAGCATGATAGAATGGTGGTTTTGTTTGAAAGTGAGTTGCTGAAACGCCGTGGGGCCAGAAAATGGAGGATTGTTAAACTAAGAAAGAACAGTGCGTAGAAAAACAGGTCGAGGCCGTCGAGTGTTATTAGATATAAAGATGTAGTAATACAGGGGTATCTTGATATACAGAATCTCAAGAAAGAGAGAGCAAGAGGCAGCGAAGGGGCGATGAAGCGAACATATAAAGCTCCAAGGGAGCGGACCTGTCGGGCAGCGTCATTGACGTCTTGGCCCTATGAGAGCTTCAGCCTACACGTTGGGCGGCAGAGGCAACGAATCAGTCCCGTAATTAATAAAACAGAACGATGGTGGCTGAGCACTGAGCATTGCGAATGGTCGAAATCTCTGATCAAGGCAGACTTTTGAAACACATTGTATGTACTCCGTACATGGGGCCTGCGTCCAGCGAGAAAAAAACGAACGATTGCCCTGAGTTTGCATACAACAGCAGAGAACGATGTTGTAAATGGCCAGCAGAGGGCGGAGAGGAAAAAGAAAAACAATCACAGCCATTGCCACAATCGATAGGGGGCCAATGTTAGACGCAGTTTGGCACAGCGCGACCACTCAGCCTCCGCCGACGCCATTTCGTATCTATATTGGGCGCCCCAGCCCCATGCGTTCAGATCCCATTGGGAAAGAGGGCTCTCATGGGATGGTTCAGTGATGCTGACGGTGAGTTGTCTGGTTGGTATTTCAATGTACCGTCGTCATTGACTCATCGATGTGTTGAGCATTGTGATTGAGGGGGCAATCGACGAAGATCCCAACGACAAATGACGATGTTGGAATGAAGGATTCAAGGATTGCATATCGGCGATGCAGTTGGGCAGCAGCTCCAGGGCTGTTAGTGTCACATGTGCGCCTTGCCTGTTTTTGGTCCGCCTGTTGTAACTACTGGACATAAAAAAGATGACTCAGCTGTGTTCGCTTGTTTTCAGACCGCGGAATTGCCGATGAAGTCGGAAAAGTTCCGGACTTCTGGCGCGCTCATCCGACGGAATGTCAGTAGCTTAAACCACTCTGATGCATCGAACATCGAACTGTAAACAATCACCATGGGCTCAAGGTGATGTGGTCTGTTGAGAGGAAGCTACAATCATTTGCATGGCGCTCTGTTGATTGTCCATGGAATACTTGAGTCCGCAGATATGTCGCGAAGTCGCAATACGAAGAAGAGATCGCGGGAGAAAGTGGCCGGAATCCAGCAAATGAAGTCATGGCGGGGACGCGCATGAGGTGGAGGGAGATGTCCTGTACAGGACCGATGACAAATCCATAACCTTAGAAGCGACCACCTTCTGCTTGAGCGATATAATCCTTCTATTCATCAATGTATCGCCGGAATCTCGCTCGGACAGCCTCTGTGACGCCTGTCTCTCCCTCAAATCGCGCAGTTGCCCGCCTTTCTTCATTCCAATTTCATCTCCAGCCCCGCGATTTCCCAGAAAGATTCCCAACCCCACGCTCATACCACCAAAGTCCCGTCACCATGTCCCTCCCAAACACACAGAAAGCCATCGTCATCGAGAAGACTGGAGGCCCCGAGGTCCTCGAAGTCCGATCCTCGCACCCCGTCCCCACCCCGAAAGAAGGTCAGCTCCTCGTCAAGAACCAGATCTGCGGTGTCAACTACATCGATACCTACTTCCGCACAGGCCTTTACCCTGCTCCAAAGCCCGAAGTACTAGGTCGCGAGGCCGTCGGCACTGTCGTTGCACTTGGCCCTGGCGAGAATCCTTATAACTTTCAAGTCGGAGATCGCGTTGCGTGGTTGGCTACCGGCGGATATGCGGAGTACTCGGCTGTGCCTCAATCGAGGACGTTGAAGGTCCCCACGGGAATTTCCGATGAAGACGTCATAGCCTCGTTCTTGAGCGGGTTGACGGTTCTATCTTTCGTCAAGGAGACGTACCCTGTTCAGAAGGGCGACTGGGTCTTGCTTCACGCAGCTGCTGGTGGCGCCGGCTTTCTTGCAACCCAGATCCTGAAATCTATCGGGGCCACTGTTATTGGAACGGCCGGTGGTTCGCAAAAGGTTGAGTTGGTGAAGAGCCTGGGTGCGGACTACGTGATTGATTACCGTAGTGAAGAAGGTAAGGATTGGGTGAAGAAGGTGAAGGAAATTACCAATGGTAGGGGTGTGGATGTTGTCTACGACTCTGTTGGAAAGGACACATGGGAAGGAAGCTTGGAAGCCGTTAAGAGAAAGGGAACAATCGTCTTTTTTGGAAATGCCAGCGGTCCTGTTCCGCCACTGCCTCTACCGTGAGTTTCCTGGATGCAGAAATACTGTATAAACGATTGGTGCTAACTAAGGAAACAGTAAACTAAGCCCAAAGTGCGTCAAGATCGCCCGTCCAACCTTGTTTGGCTACATCGAGACGCGAGAAGAGTTCGAGTTCTATGTCAATGAGCTATTCAGTCTCCTCAAGTCGGGCAAACTCAAGGTCAAGATTCACAAAGTCTACCCTCTAGATCAGGTCGCACAGGCGCACATTGACCTGGAGGGACGTGGAACTACCGGGAAGCTGCTCCTGAAGGCATAGATAACCGAGATCAAATCAACCTTACGTAGAATCCAAATAATGGCAAAGCTTCAATGTATTTATTTAGCTTAATACCCACCGATAATCCTTCAGGCGGCACAAGCTTCCCTCCACTTACTCGGCTTCGGACTCTCCGTCTTCCTGGTGTTCGTCTTTGGCAGCCAAGTTCCGAGGCTTCTTCCATCCAATCATGAGATCATTAGGGAGCGACGTGTAGATGGAACAGTATACCCTGGTGATGTCCTCAAAGTAGTGGAATCCGTAGTTCAGCTCCCATATAGGGGCGATGATCTTCATTCCTGAATAGCAATGCTTCAGCAGGCTCTCTTCCAAGAAGAACGTGAATTCCTGGGTAGGACGGTCCGACGTAGCCCACCGCGCTTGTTCCTCGGGGGAGAGATCACGCTCAGGCATGTCGGGATCGTAGAAGGTTCTTCCGAGTAGCTTTCCGACGGGATTAAGGTCCGGGGCGTGGGTGAAATAGAATTCGCGATCTTCCTCACTGGGAAGACACACTTCTATCACCTCGAAGCCGTCGAGATCTTCAAGCATCGTTGCCTCCAGACTGCCCTGCGAGTTCATTTGTTGAAACAACAAGGCGAGCTCATCTGAACCGGCAACAGCCAGCCCGACTCTCATCACCTTCTGCGCAATGTCTTTAGTCATCTGAATTTTGTTGTCCTTCGGGTTCTTCCACTCGTTCTTCTCAGAGTACACCTCGTGCTGGAGCCCACCAAATAGAGTAGAGCAGGCTGTATTGAAATCTCCGGGTCCATCGGTTGTCAGCTGCTGGTTCTTCCACAGCTCCTCTGAAGCGATATCGCACGACTTTCTCGCCTCATAAATGTTGTCTTTATGTTCTGGGCAAACATCGTGGTATAGCAGATAAGAGAGGAAACTACGGATGGTGACAGTGGCTAGGCTGATCATGGCTTCGTTCTCGGGGTTGAAATAGAAGGGAAAGTAGGAGGTCCTGTCATCGTCAGCTAATGTTGCGGGGCTTAAGTGGCATCGATTCTTCTTACAGGAATCCTTTCACCACAGCGTCAAAGTCCATGGCCAGATGCGATTTTTCCTGGTTGATTGCCGTTCTTGCTCTTGCCAGAAGGACCTGCTCCGAGTCCATCTGCTTGAGGTCACGGTCGTCGGATCCTGCAAACATATTCGGGCCGACGTCGACACCACCATATCTAAGATATTTGTGAAACACCTCCAAACGGTCTGTCTCGATGCGGCGATTCTTATGGAATCTGAGGAGTGCATCTTCGATTCGACTATAGCAGTGTTAGCATTGTTTATAGCCAAGAGAAGCTCGGCAATTTACTGAATGATAGGACGAGATCTTTACAAGTGTCCGTTAATAGACGCCCATTATTAGCCCAGGAAAGGCCACTTACGCATGGTAAAGCTCCAGCTCAAGCTGGTGCTCTTCGACTGTAATGGGAGCGTGGACGTAGTACTCCTCGAATCCAGTCGGTTTGCCCTAAAAAGGTCAGCCAGAAGGGTAGAGATGATATGTCCAGTGGCAACCCACCTTTCCTCTTTTGCCATTGGATCGCTTGTTATTCTTCTTCTTTGGAGGGTTCTGAGGAGGAGGAGGAGCAGTTTCTCCAGAAGCCTCTTCTGCGATGCCAGTCTGACCCTCCATCGTGGAAATGACAAGTGAAGAGGTAAAAGAACTGCTAGCTGTGTTGTGTAGAAAAGACTTCATGAATTTGAAAGATGGGAGTCAGGTTAGGGAGAGAAATATCGGGAGAGAAATATGATTAAGGAGGATGAAGAGGTATAAGAAGAATTAGGAGAGGATTTGAGGGCAAACAGAAAGTTGCTGCATGTTCACTGTTCAAACGGGATAAATTCAATGGAAGATATTATACATATATGTGAAGGCTTGCATTCATGAAGCACTAAATCAATCTAAAAAAAAAGCAACTACTAGTAGCTGGGTAACCAAACGGAAGTATATGGTATTTACTAGATAACAGGAAAGGTGATGTGACTGAGGGCCTGATGAGGCAATGGGCCTTGTCCAGGTGAGAGGCCTGTGAGAGCTGAAATGCGGGAGAGTATGGACTGCCTCGGTGATTTTATATGTAAGCCCCCAGTGGCAAGGAACTCCAAGAAGACATAAGAACAATATCTTCTTCCCTCGTAAGCTGAGATTGAGAGAAACACGGGTACCTAATTTCTTGTCATTAAGCACAGCCTGACGCCAGTTGAGAAAGGTGTGCTGATCCGGTCTGCTTCTGAGACAGCGGCCGTTGCAAGAACGTCCTTGTCCCTGTTTCGGTCGCCCGTTTTCTCCGCTTCCTGCTCATGAATTCTCTTATATCGGGTCGTTTTTGCTCATTTTTTATGTCGCCTTTTCTCTAGAATATTCACTTGTCCTGTTACCTTACATGCCCTGGCATTTTTCTATCATTTTGCAGGGCTGTCGTTCTCAGTTGTTTGTTCTGCGGCTGATGCGGAATGCCGTCTAGTGTTCGGTGGAGCCTCGGACTGTTGATGAGCTGATTGAGCTATTGTTTTATTCTCTTACCACTATCTTCTGACCTGGAACGACTCAAACGATTCGCAATCAAACATGCCCTCTTCGTCGAGGTCGGATAGCTTGAAAAACCAGAAGCTGGACAACGATAGCTTCGTTGCTTTCGACCATGCTGCGGCTGGGCAGTAAGTTGACTTCCTAGATTCTTCCCCTACGACTCAGCCCTGTGAAACGCGCCAGAAACCCCGTATTCCTTGGATGACTGGTTGACTGTGTTCTGGGATTAAATTTCCGCTTTGACTTGTCTCTCGTCCTCTTGCGGTTGCTTTCCCCGGATTTTTGGAGCTCGTAAGGCTGACTTTTCTTTCTTTTTCTGTCTCAGTGACGGCGTCCGCTGCACCACCTCCGGTTCTTTCATCGCGAAGCCATGCACCGCGCAAGAAATCGCTTTCTACGAATCAACTGCCCTTCATCCTGCTTTCCGTGAATTTATTCCTATTTACGTCGGAACATTAACAACCGCCGACCAAGACCAACCGGCCATCTCTCTCGCCGCCACTGCAGCAGCTCAGCAGGGAGCTATCGTCCTTCCAGACTCAGATCCATCGTCGACCTCAGAACCTCCGGCCCCCAGCGCAACCACTCGACCCAACGTACCAGTCAGCTCAAGTTCGGTTGCTGCGACATGGACTCCCTCCGGTGGAAAGAAGCTGGATACGGGCTTATCTATTGTGCTGGAAAATGTCGCGTCCGGCTTCAAGCGGCCGAACGTTTTGGACGTCAAGCTCGGCGCAAGACTTTGGGCCGATGATGCTATTCCCGCGAAACGTGCAAAGCTGGACGCGGTTTCCAAGGAAACAACCAGCTCCTCGCTTGGTTTCCGGATTGCAGGCATGAAAGTCTGGACGGGAGTGAATGGGGAAGCCGAGGCAGGGAGCAAGACCAACCCCTACATCACACGCTATGAGAAGTCAGACGGCGAAAAAGGTGAGGTCACTGAAAGGGATGGTTATAAACGCTATGATAAGTGGTACGGGCGGTCCTTCACCGCAGAGAATGTGAAAGGTAGCCTGGAGACCTTCCTCGCGGGCGCAAAGACGGACGGGGTCGATCGCTCCAAGTTGATGGCCAAGAGACTTGCGGACGGACTGAAGCGTGTGCAGGAAGTTCTAGAATCAGAGGAGAGCCGGATGTATTCTGGCAGCGTGCTTATCATCTATGAAGGGGACCCAGAGGCCATGGAGCATGCCCTCGAGGAAGAGAAGAAGGCACAAGATGCCCCTACGCAAGATTCTGACGAAGATGAAGATGAGGATGGTTTTGATGGCATTGAACTGAAGGAGGACGTGCCGTTCGACATTAGTGGTCTCCCAGCTGGCGAAAATGGGATATCCAACCAGACTATCAACATCACCATTGATCCACAAACCGCTCAATTCGGAGACCCGGAGGACGAGGATGATGAAGAAGATGGACCGAAAGTGCATGATCTGCGTCTCATCGACTTTGCGCACGCAAGCTGGACTCCCGGCCAAGGGCCGGATGAGAACGTGCTCATGGGAGTCCGCAATCTCCGTCGGATTTTCGAGGACCTATCTACAGAATAGGTTTCCTCAATCTGCGGCAAACCCATTCGGGGTCGCTGGCGGCCTCGAATGAATGTCTATACCACAGTCACGCATTTAGCCTAGCCTACAATAGCGCGGGTCATATTCCTACGATTTGAACTTCGAATTTGGAAATGATTTGTGAAACAATACAGAGATCTTAAATTTACCTTTGATATCTTTATACTGCACCTAGTAGGGAAGATATATGGTTTTTATGGAAATATGATGTCATTCAGCCTTACCACGCGCAGTCAAGCTTTGACTAATTTGCAGCTCTTTAACTATTGTCGGAAATAGACTTTGGATACGAGCTCAAGTCACGAGCAATCAGCGCAACAGCAGGCAACAGAAATCCATAAATTCACCCATTCCTCTCTCAGATTTACTATCCTAATCATCAGGTTTTACATCATTTCCGAATACAATGAAGATCATCATAATTGGCGGGGGCATCTCCGGGTGCACAGCATACCTTCAGTTCCGAAAACATCTACCGGGACAGCACCATATCACCATCTACGAAGCCTACGACACTCATATCGATACAACAAATGAAGATCGCAACGGAGAAACTCATTCTTCTACGTTGGTCGTTGGTGGCGGGTTAGGTCTCTTCCCAAATGGTCTCAACGTCATAAAACGCTTGGATGAGAATATCCTCCGCGATATCGTTGGTGACGGATATCCTATCGCACACCAGGACTTGAGATCGAAGAATGGTACTTTGCTTATTCGGATGGATACTACTGCTAACCCCGAGCAAGATGGCAAGCAGATGCATCTTCTGGGCGTCAGCCGCCACTCCTTGTGGAGGAACTTACGGCTGCGTATTCCGGAGTCTGATATCCAAACCAAGCGAGTACTGAAGGTGATCGCGAGAGATGATGGACAAAACATGGTATATTTCACGGACGATAGTCCCTATGAAGAGGCTGATTTGGTAATTGGCGCGGATGGGGTGAAGGGAATCACGAAGAAGGCTATCTTTCCAGAAAGAGAGGATCTCTATACGCCTCAATATCAGTGAGTAATACAGCATTATTGCCAACATACCAAAGGATTGCTGACAGTATAGGGGCCTCGTAGGCGTCGGAGGATTTATTTCATCCAAAGAGGTAAAAGGCCTCCTCGACGACGGCTCAATGAACCTGGTCTTCGGAGGAAACGGATTCTTCGGATACTTCTTCTCGACCAGCGGCGCATCTGCGCCAGATCGTGAATCTGCATACCACGTCTCCAAGCCGGGCGAGTCCCTGGGGTGGTGGTCAACTTATGCCGTGGATGAATGTCCTGACCCAAAAACCCTGGATATGGCAGCCGTCGCGAAGCAACTACGCGAGAGACATGCGAGCTGGAAAAGCCCTGTGATTCATAAGATTTTGGCGTCCTTGGAGGTCAAGAGCATGTACCCTACGTGGACCTCGCCTCAGCTTCCCACCTGGGAACGAAACGGCGTTGTTCTTGTCGGCGATGCAGCACATGCTCTTCCTTCTACTTCTGGGCAGGGATCTTCTCAGGCTTTTGAGGACGTCGAAGCATTCGCTATATTGCTAAGCCATACTCTCCAAGGCGTACCTCGGGACTCTTCCACAGACCCAAAGGCGTACAAGGCCTCTATCACGACAGCTGCTGAGCAGTACATGGAGATTCGTCGACCGCGGGTTCAGGGAATTCTTGAGAGCGCCCAGCGTATGCAAAATAGTAAGCGTGGAATGAGCGTCGTTGCTGAATATGTGATGTATTGTGCCATGTGGATTGCTGGTATGCCCCAACTTCTTCAATTTGTGGTCGGTTTTGCTTACAAGTGCAGGATGCTTTCCAGGGATGATATCACGACCCTTAAAGGGCGTGATCAACTATAATATTGCCGACGAGGTCAACAATTTTATTGAGCAGCAGAAGGAAAAATCTAAATAGGGGCAACCAGTGGTTTTTTTTTTTAATTCGAATCTCAAGCTGGTATTGGGGACTGTACTTTATCTAGCTGGTGTCTAATCAACTCCTCTCCCAGATCTTGTTTCGGTGACTGCAATGACTAGGTACAGATCACACTGGGAACAAGCCGTAAGTAAGGGCAGGCCTGGTCCACGAAGCTAAGCCTTGCCACCTGACTTTCACATCCCCACTGTCGGGCTTGGTTACCGTTCTAGGCTCTCTCGGCCTTCGGATGAAAGAAACATCACTGACAGATCATCAATACCCTGCCGTTGACATATGATGAGAAAATCCTTTCCGTTGAGACTACTAGGGGCTGCAAAGTGCTGACAGAGCCCTGTACGCTTATTGATTGATGATTCCGTGCCCTCGCAGAACTCTCCGAAGACTTGCCAAGAACGACTCGGTGTTCAGGCCGAACAAGCACCAGATGGACCTTCTCGGGCCCTTAATTGGTGGGCTCGTTTCTATCCGAACTCCCCACTCTAGAGTCGGAGATAGGAAAGCGAGCATAATGATTAACAATCGACTACTCCGTAGTACATTCCTAGTTTCCTCGTCTTGCTGGTGCAGGTATGAAAACTCTTTCGTTTCCTCCCTTTCTCGAGACAGGGCCATAGCAACAGCTAACTCGAATATGCAGTCCTATCTTCAATACCGCCGCATCGGACAATCGGTGCGCAAACAGTTTTCCGAGCATCCGGAATGGGCTGGTCTAAAGAGCGAGAGCAACGACATCACTGTGAACAGTGGTCGACATGAGGAGACAGACCCAGAGAATCAAACAGCACTACGACCACTGTCTCTTCCCCCAGGAGTCCAAAGGAAGGAGATTGTTGATGCCAATGGCTCCTCTGCGTCTCTGTTCGTTGTCAGTTGGGAGCACAACAATGATCCGGCGAACCCACATAATTACAGCATGGCAAGCCGAATAACTGCAACTTTAATCGTGTCGGCGCTTGCCTTCGCTGTTGGCGCTGCTTCCTCAATCGAATCGGCAGTCCTGCCTCAGAATGCCGAAGCCTTTGGTGTTAGCGAGGTGGTCGCTTCGCTAGCGACAGGAATATATCTGCTCGGATTCGCAACAGGTTCACTGGCGTCTGGGCCGTTGTCCGAAATCTTGGGCCGCAATGCAGTCTATATTGGATCCCTCACCCTCTTCATGATATTCATCATGGCCAGCGGACTTGCACCCAATATTGGCGCGCAGTTCGCTTTTCGCTTCCTTGCAGGCGTGTTCGGCTGCCCTCCTCTCACTTGCGCCGGTGGAACAATTGCAGACCTCTGGAATCCCCTTGAGAAGACCCTTTATTTTCCTCTATACGCCATCCTATCCTTTGGTGGCCCTGTATTTGGCCCTGTGATATCCTCCTATATGGGCCAGGGCACGCTTTCCTGGCGCTGGACGAACTGGATTATGCTCATCATGTCCGGCCTTATCATGGCCGTTATCCTTCTCTTTCAACCGGAAACCTATGGCCCAATTCTGCTCAAATGGAAGGCAGAGCACCTCCGAAAGGTCACTGGAGACAAGCGGTTTAGATCTGAAATGGACATGCAAAAGGTGGCGCTGTTCTCGCGCATCACAACTGCATGCGTCAGGCAATTCTCACTCACCGTCCACGAGCCTATCATTCTCTTCATTTCGCTCTATATGACGGTTATCTACATTGTGCTGTTCACATTCTTCGATGGATATCCGTATATCTTCCAGGAGGTGTATGAAATCAGTCAAGGGCTGACAAACATTATCTGGGTAGCTATGTATGTGGGCATCGCGCTTGCTTCGCTCTTGGTACCTATTATCTATGTATGGACCAAGAGGGAGTTCGCTGCAGCTGCATCGTCTTTAGCCCCACCGTCGAACGAGATCGATCAAAACGAAGGCTCTAGCTCAGACGACGGAGGCCCAAAGAAGACCCATCCCACAAGACCCGAGAACAGACTCTGGTTCGCCATGTTCGGAGCACCTTTCATTCCAATTGGGCTATTCTGGATGGGATGGACCGACTACGTGAGTCTCAACACACATTTATCTGAGCCACAAGCTCAACCCACCCAGTACACCCGCTAACGAACCCTAGAAATCCATCTCCATCTGGTCCCCCATCATCGCCTCCGCCGTATTTGGCTTTGGCACAATCACCGTCTTCATATCAAGTTACATGTACGTGATCGACTCGTACGATGCCTACGCTGCCTCTGCGCTCGGTTTCATGACCGTCTCGCGATATTGCGCTGCTGGAGGCATGACCGTTGTCGGGATTCCATTCTACTCGAATATGGGCGTGCACTATACCTTGACGATCCTAGCATGTATTAGTGTGCTCCTGACGCTGTTGCCGTACGTGTTTTGGAAGTTCGGACATGTTATTCGCGGATGGTCGAAGTTTGCTGTTAATGTTTAGATCACCTTTATACTTATAGAACCGTAGATGAAGGATGGAGGTAATTAGATATAGAAGCTTGATATAGATAGATATGCTATGGGAATAATTATTTTATCTTGGTTATATATGAGGTATCAATTCAAACTGCTTTTAAGCAGTAAAATGTCAGAAATATAATACTTGAACTGACTGATCTATGAGAAGCGGACCCAACCCAGAACCGATTTAGCAAAAGGTACAGAAATTACAAAATAGGAAATACTTAACTTCGAGCGAAATATATTATTCTATCTTTCCCCCTTGCCCCTGGAATACCTATTTGGTAGACATCTTCATACTTCATTTGTAGCCTGAGGCAGGAATTCATTACATAATCACAACTCCGCAGCTTTTCATTGCAACTCCGATATCCACGCAAAACTTCCAGCAACCAAGAAATCAAAACTCAAACAAGATGCATGCTACACGAGTTTTATTCGCGCGGTCCGTGTGGAAGGGTACGGTCATTCCTCTCTCTCGCACTTAACCATGGGCAACGCAGCCGAACTGCAGAAAAAACGACATGCTAACAAGAAACTCATCTAGGCCCGAACATCGTACCGTACGTTCTCTCTCCGAATAACAATTCCCCCACCGGGTTCCCTAGAGCCATCAAAACGATCAAAATCGAGCGAACTTGAATTAGAAGCGGCATACTAACGATTGACTCCGAATGTAGCCTTCCTCTCCCCCGCAAACTCCCCCCTCCACCGGGTACACCTCCGATCAGAACGCAGAAGCGCGCCGCGACGATCCTCCCGAACTTCGTCGGCCTGCGATTCTCCGTGCACAACGGCAAGACGTACCAGGATATCCTGATTACCGAGGAGATGGTTGGGAACAAGTTGGGAGAATATGTTCCGTATGTATCCCATCGCCTTCCAACCGCTCTGGACCTGATTGGAGGCCGATGATGGTAGGTAACAATGGCTAACTTGACCCAATTCGGTTATGCGCAGAACTCGGAAGAGGTTCACGTATAAGATGTCGAAGAACAGATGATGTTGTATATGCGTGGAGAAGATACACAATTGGTGTCTAGTCTGGTCTGATCTTGTTGGTTTGATTGCGCATTTTCTTCAGCGGTTTTCTCTCTCTGTTCCCGGATGGGAGTGTATATTTACTATCGGGATTGTATCAATATATGCTATCTATTATCAGATGTTTTGTGCTGATTTTGTGCTGATTTGGCTGCTGTGACTGTTGACTGATAATAGGAATGCGTCCAGTTAACCTACCGCAGATTGAGCGCACCGGGTCCTGAACACTAATGAAACACGGCGATCAGATGGTAGGGCTGGTACTATATCAAGCTACACTGCAGAAACTCTGAATTCAAAAATTTGAAATATACTACATACGGAACTAAAGACACGGATCCATTCATTGCCAACCCCTCACAACGCCTACTTAAGCAAACGCATGACCATCCAAAAAGAGGACAACTAAATCAAACAGAATTGAATCTCTAATACTCGCCGCGAACCACAAAATATGAGCAAATCTGCCGCGCGTACGCTGCCGAAATGCCAGCAGCATACGAGTTCGACTCAGGCCCCAGAGCAACACCCCTAACAACCAATCCAGGAAGTCCAGACAGCACATTCGCAGACACGGAGTCGAAACATAGCACACTCTTCTCCCTCGCCACAACCGCATCTAGCATCGACTGTGTTACCTCGTTGGGCGAAGCTGAAGAGGCAACTAGTCCGCCATGCGCATCAATCATCTGAGATCGCGCATCTAGGCCCCACACATTCAAGCCACGAAGCTTCCCGTCGAGCCTCCTCATGTTGAGCACGACCGGATCCTCGGCACTCATTGCCCGCCGAGCGTTTGCTTCCTTCCATGCATAGTGCAGCCTTGCTGGCGTGACCCCAAGACTCGCACCAGTGTTTCTCTCCAATTGGACGACGCCTGCTGGATGAAATTGAGTAGGCTTGGAGATAATAACATCGCCGGGCTTCACCTCGCCTGTGTCGGTATGCATGCGAGGGACGTAGTCTGTCACGCCGACTATCACACCTGCCCTGAGACTGGGAAACGTCATGCGCATTGCCGTGATGGACGAACTGGTGGTGACAAGAGTTTTGGGGAGTTGGAGGATGACAATGTTCGTATGCCCTATTCGACCAAGTGTGTAGGTATTTTGGTCCCGAGGGGAGCGGGGGGGAAGTGGGTGTTCTTCGTCGAGCATGGAGATGGCGGCTATAAACTCGACATCCTGGGCGCAGACCCATCCAAGTGTGTAGTCAATGGGGCGAGGCATGATTTTCAATGACAATGGGACGGGAATTCTGGCTTGATGGGCTATTTTTGAAGGCTTTTTTTGGAGTTGTGGGTTGTAGAGAGGTAAAGAGAGCTGATCTTGCCAGAAGCCACTGCGCGTTCAACCGGGCTAATTTATAGACAGAACCTCCTCATTCCTGGAAAATGACTCTATATTTATCCGTATATTTACGCGTTCCTCAACCAATTGTTAATTCTAGGGCTGGGCGTTGGCGCTTACTGAGACGCGCCAAAGATTGATACCCAGGACCAGCGTATCGCCCATCAATCTCAAGAGTTCGAGATCTTAGATGGGCCTATGAGGCTGATACTCTTGTTTCTGAACCTGAATCTTGGCATGGAGCTGTTGGCCCTTGTCTACCAGCGCCTACATATGATGACTCCCGATATATTTGTACGGCGTATCGCTGGTGAGTTCATCAAGTTCTAGAGATACCAGGTGTTCGTCGTCTTATCTCGGGAGAAAAAGTCCGCTTCTCGCATGTAGTTGTGATTTTCAACATTGACTCTAACGGTCTCATGTTCTAGGGTGTAGAAGTCCTAATTATTGAAATGTCCCAATAACGCCATAGTGGACATCGGTCCAGTGTATCCCACCCTCAACGCCAATTCAAACCCAAGCCCAGCCAACCAGTCTCAATATAATGTCCCGCTCCCAATCCATATCTCCCGATTCTCCAAGCGTAGCCATGCCCTATAGCGCTTACCGATAGAACTCCCCCCTCCTAACACTAACCCCGTATTCTGAAACCGCCATGCCCAAATCCTCCATTGTAAGAACCGTCCTCCCCTGCCCGGAACCGCCAGACCCTCCACCGCCAAACCCAGCCCTCTGAATACCCAAATGCGCCCCGCCCTTGTTACCACCGCCTCCGCTTCCTGCCTTGCCTGCATCTCCCCCTCCACCACCAGCGGCCCCGCTTGCGCCCCCGGCACCAGGGACACCAAGCCCCGAGGCGGCATTCAGACTGCCCATGGGGTTACTCGCGGACGAAGAATTTGAGGCGCGGATGCGCGCGTACTGGTATGAGTCCGCGGCGATATCGGCAATGAATTTTTGTGTTGCGAGGGCGAGGAGGCGTGCGAGGTGTGGTGGAGTCTGGTTCGGTCCGTTTCCGGGGGGTGGAAGGCCTGCGAGGGTTAGGTAGTGGGATGTTACGGCATCAGGGATCTATGTGGGTTTTCTAGTTAGTTATGGGTTGTTTCATTGAGGCTTGGAGATTGTGTTGGAAAGCAGAGATGTGATACGGAGGAGCTAGCAACTAGGAAATAAAAAAGAACGGGGAAACGTACAATAGGCGCATATTCATCCATCTTCCCCAGAAACTCACGCAGACTAGTCTCTTTCTTCGATGACGCGGCCGCGTCGACGGAGACGACGGTTTGCTGCACCGGGTTCCCAACGGGGCCGGAAGCGTCTCCGGGGCCAGCTCCAGCGGCGCCAGCCTCGGCGTTAGGAGCGGTAGTGTTATTATTCGCCATGTCTGCGGAGGCGTCCAGCGCAGAAGGGTCTGAAGTGTCGGGCTCAAGTTTCGGGACGAGAGTTACTTCCGAGGACGATTGTGGAGGGTCCGCCGATGAGGGTGGCGGTTGTTGTGATGCAGGTGGTAGGGATGATGAAGGTGGTTCGGACATGGTGAGTTGGCAGCGCTGTTGGCGGGTGGACAGACAAGGGGCGGGCAGGTGACGTTGCCAATGCGCTCGGGCGATTTGTTGCGCGTCAATGAGAATGTTTTGTGTTTGGGGGGAGGGGTATTATTGGATTAGAAGTGAGAGTAAGAGAATATTCCAGGAACTGGAGGTTGAATTTCACTCCTGGATTGAAGCTGGATCGGACCCACTTTTTTATCCTACTACTCCAGAATCCACTTCTAAAGGAATGTATTTTGACGAGTATAAAGGTCAAGGCCGCTTGATTAACATATTGTTACATAAATGGATATTTTACACCGATATACCCGCTGCTTCGCTCACTAAATCTTCACTCACTGCCCTAAATGCAGATTCGGATCGGTATGGTGGTGCTGCTGGCCAAACTGTTCTCCGTGTACCTCCTTGCCTAGAGTCTGCATCAGGTTCTGCTCCGCCGTCTGATCAAACGTAGGATCAGGAGGCAGCGGAGACGCGGACATGCTCTCATGTCCGTGCGCAACCTGCTGAGGATGGGCTCCTGCCAGGGCCATCATCCCCTTGATCCCCTCGACGTGCGCCTTGTCTTCTTCACCCTGCTTCTTCTGCCGTTCTCGCGCCTCACGCTTTGCCGCTTGTGCAGGAGCGCGCGTTTTCAGCTCTCCTGTAACGAACTTGAGGTAGTAGGGAACTTCGATTCCGCTCTTGAGGAAGAAGAGCTTCAAGTTACGCGCCTTGTCCTTCAGCTGGACCTGGTTGCGATCCTTGAGCGCCTCGCTGATAGTTCCGCCGGGTCCAAACATGGCGAGTATCTGGCTCCAGTGCGGTCCCTTGACGCGGTCTAGACCGGCCATTAACGCATTCTCCTCTTCGGTTGTCCATGGCCGGCGCTGACTGGGCAGGCCAGACTTGCGACTGCTAGGGGAGGATTTTGCCGACGCAGCCATGCGTGCACGCTCGTAGAGAACCTGCGTCGGCTGCGACTGGGAGTAGTGTGGAATACCGGGCATGTACCCGTGGTTAGCCGACTGCGAATTGGCTCGTCCTGGCATCGGTGATGGTGAAGGGTGACTGTATTGTTGAAAGTTTGGCTGCATTGGGCTCTGCTGGAAAGTATACGTGCTGGGTGATTGCTGGTACCCTGACGGAGCGGGACTAGGTTGGTATGGTTGTTGCTGTGCTGGGGTATAACCTTGCAGGATCTGGATACCCTGCTGCGGTTGCGACGGCTGCTGCTGCTGTTGGTATTGCTGTGCTTGTTGTTGCTGCTGCTGCTGGGCTTGTTGTTGCTGTTGCTGAGCCTGCTGCTGTGAGCGTCTCAGCCCGTGACCCTGCAGAGCAATCTGCGCCGCTCGAGCTGCTCGAGCAACGAGATCACCATGCATGTTCTTGTCAACAGGAACCTCCGGTGCCTGTGAAGCGACAGGAAATTGACTCTGCAGGGGAGCGCTGGGGGGCTCTGAGTCGCCGTTTGATGAAGACGGTTGCCGTCCTTTTGTTGTCTTCTTCGACTAATTTGCATCAGCGTCTGGACTAAATACTTATGAAGGTGATAGGAGCCCAACCTGTTGATTGTTGATCGTATCAAAGTTCTTCGTAATATACGAGCTCAGATCTCGAAGGAAATCTTCCCAGTGATACTTGTCTGGCAAGGCTTTCATGGCCTCCTCGCTGTTTATATCGTTCAGCAAAATGTCGCGCCTTGATCCAGCCCGATTCACAAAATCGGTTTCGCTCGGAGCGAGCTGGCGAGTTCCAGGGCGTCTGTCGAGAAGTTGTTGCTCGATGTTATCTGGGAAAAGAAGATATAGTAATTCTGTGCGCGTGCGCTCGGTGTTGTTCATCGATGCGATGAATGCCTGGGTCTTGAGCTCAAGGAAAAGCGCGCCCTGCTGCTTGAGAAGTCGGCCGCCTTCCGGGACGAATACATCAAGGAAATTGTCATTAAGCTCGGAGAACCCGATCTCTTGTGTACCGAAAATGCTGGAAACAAAAGATGCTAGATTCGCTTTTCGAATGATATCAACTTGAGAAGGCTCAGTGAGTTCTAGATCGGCCGGCGAAAGAAAAGACTTTTTAGAGGAATAAACTTTCTTGGTATGATCGAAGAGGGAGCGCATCGTAGCGTATGCCTGGCCATTTTCAGAATCCGGCTCCGAGACGAAGGAGGTGATATCTTGGTACGTCGACTTGGCTAGGAGGGATAGGATTTGCGTGGACTGCAGAATTAGTCAGGTTAGATGGTTTGAAAAAGCTTTACGAGCTGCAGAACTCACCAGATTATCAAGAATAGGCAGACTCTGAATCTTTAGGTGTGAGTTGGCCTTGACGAAAACCATGCCTTTCGGCGCACCCTGGCCTGAAAGATCAGGTAGCGCTTGCGGTCCCATATCACAGTGTTCCTCCACGCGCTCAGTGTGATCTAATATGCTGGAAATTACTGTTGCCATGTCCGAGCCGACGTTGGGTGTCGGTTCAGGCGCGAGCGGGCTTTCGCTAGGGTGGGCGGAGGCCTGGCCATTCTGGTCGGCGGGAGGTTCGACTGAATGAACGACGCCTGCACCAAGTGCAGAGGCCAACTCTTCCTCTATTTGATCACCAGGCCCAGGGACAGGTGGTGGTAGTGATAGTGGTAATCTATGCGTTTGGTCCTGTGTCGTCGCTGTCAGGGGGTCTTGCGGCTGTGAATCGAGGCGACGTTTCTTTGCTGCGCGAGGGGAGAGGGATCCATCCTCCTCGAGCGAGTGAGAGATCTTAGGAAGTTCTAAGAAGCAAGAGGGTTAGCTTGAAGAGCCGTAAGAACATGGGTTCGGGTAAGTGCTGTTGTCGGGTCTGTCCAGGCAGACAGCAAGGGAGTGTCTCACCAGGGTGACCCTCTTCCTTGAGCACCGGGGAGATGGGAAGGTTGGAAGCCTCTTGACCATCGGCAGAGGGGCCTGCTCCTCTAGTGTTGACCATGATGGGAAGCAAAGGGCGCTGGGATGCCAGATGATGTTTCCAGGATCAGCAATAAGGGCTTAGGTTAGGGCGCGTTCGTAGGGCTTTTCTGTTTTGGAGGTGAAAAGAATGCTGTCACGTGGAGAGATCCTTGCCTGGCACGTGATCAAAGCCACGGATGATCGCCGTTGGGAGTGGGTCAGTTATGTACAGTACCCCAACTGGGTCTTATCAAGTTATATCTACGAGTATTCCAAGGTTCTTGTATGAGCAATTATATCTGAGCTAGGGCAGATAGTTCTAGGACGTCCATCATTTCATTTCCATCTCTTGATTCAGGGATCTTCTGTGTTTAGCGGTAACTGTGGCAGTAACTATGGTAAGATTCCCATCCCCTCTGGCGCACAAATTCAATGTCGCTGTTCTTCCACTCGCCAATCATTTCTAACAAGTCAGCGTCCTGCACTTCACCGTTGCTAGACCGTTGCCGATCCAGTAATCTATGCACTAGCTTGACCCTGATGCACATCTCGATCTGTGACTTATACGCCTCACGCTGAGCACATCCGAGGCGCAATGCACAAGGCTTCACGCCTGCGAGGTGCATCTCACCCATGATGTCTTCGAGAGAATCGAGCTTTAGCAACATGATCGGGTCGTCTGAATACTTCCGGATCAAATCAAGGACTCCTAAAGTGAATATCTCCGCAGCCGAATCGGACCCTGGGACTGTTGGATTATACATTGGAGAAGGGAGCATCAGAATGTCGTACTCAAAGTTGGAGGGCAGAGTAACATGGTAGTCAGCCGTTAGTTCTTTGATCAAGGGTGACCAGCCTTCTTTCCGGATATTTCCGCAAATGTCAACCACTCGAGTCATGGCATTTGTCAGATCGTGGTGAAGCGCCGCCTTGTCGGTATTATTTGTCACACGGGAGACGCATTCCTTCCGGCTCTTCCTTAGAGTGCGCAATGGCTCTAGTGCATATTCCGGATGCACACTGTATTGTTTTGAACATTTATTATATCCGACTGGATTCCTGATCAATACTTCCGCGCGGACAACAAATTCTCCAAGAATCAGCCCTATGGTCAAACCATTCGAGACTTTGGAGCCCTTCTTGACCATCGGGCCCAGGAGGTTGTCTAGAGAAAACATAGCAGGTCGGCGTTGCTGAGAGCCGAGGAAATTTTTCCAGTGGTCCCGAACATTGATCTCCTTCAGCGATCCATCTGTTGTCACCGCAAGAGCCTTGTTAATGCGGCTGAAGGACCCGTTTTGGAGATAGGCCAAAGACCAGGGGCGGTGGTGCTTTTGCAAGTATGATCCTGGCAGATATTCCACCCACCTGGAAAGGATTCTGTCTGCTAGATCTGGGCTAAATGGCCCAATCTCCTGCTCAGTGAGCTTTAGGTCGGAGATGGAAATCCCCAGCCTGGCGGTCATCGCAGCAATCCATCTTGTATGCTGCCGGGTGGATTCCTGCAGCAGCGGCAACAAGACTTTTAGCACGTAGTCTGACCGCAATTTTTCCGGGACTTTATTGGCAGCGGTAGAAACCACTAATTCTAATACAGGACGTTCAGAACCTGGAGCGATGTAGGGTAGCGGGCCTAGTCGTCCGTTCTCTGCTGCTTCCCAGTCGGCTTCAGTAGTCGTCTCGCGCTCGTTAGGCCCTGCAACTGCGGAGGCCATCGAAGAAAACACTTTGTATGGATCAGAGTTCTCATCATCACAGATACTGACTAGTTCCAGAAGCCCTGCAGCAATTTCTCTCCGAATATCGATATGGCGAGCGGAGTTGAACATCGTCTGTAGCATCTCCATGCGATCAGATTGCGAAAGAAAGTCTGCCTCAGCTAAAGCCTGTGCAAGCATCTTTGCCGTAGTCACTTTGACAAATACCCTATTCTCCTTCTTCTCTGGGTTCGCCTGTTGTTGAGATTGGTGTAGCGCATCGCAGACATATCCGGTAAACCCCTTCATCATTTCCCTTCCCTGTTCTGGAGTTAGGACGCGGCCGAGCTTCACTAGACTGATCTTCCGATGGAGGGACGACTCATTCGCAAAGTCCTTCCATATTCGAACCACCAAGTCAGTTGCAAGCTGCGGTTTATCAGTGCGGAGCAGGATCTCAATCAGATCAAACGTGCAGAACAGAAGTGTTGAATAGTTTGAGGCATTTGGATCCGCTTTCAACGTGTCCAGGAATGACCAAATAAGATCTCGCAAGACCTGTGGAGGGGCTCTCTTTGCCGACCTTCTCAAAGCATTTATCGGCAGGTCCAACGCTTCTCCAGTACATGTCTTGCTCTTCGACTGATGGAACGTGATAAACTCATCCGCGAGATATATTGGCGTATAACGCGGATAGTCGGTATCAGAAGGAAACTTTGTCCGCAAGATACGAGGAGTCTTTGTATAAGTGTCCAAGAACAAGAGGGCCGCTAAGATCACAGAGTCCTGCACAAGGCGAGAAAGGCTTTCTGTGTCTGCTGCTGGTGAGCATAACCCAGTCGACCAGATAGAGAGGCGCTCAGGGGTTGGCTGCGGGTCCTTAATAGCACGCACAAAAGGAGGCCCGGGAAGGTATCTGCCTTCCATGCGGCAATTAAGAATTGTGCAGGGTACTTTGTTAGGCTCTTCTTGTTCATCGTGAGTGACTGTCTGGGGTGGAGGGGGGTAATCGCCTTCATGAGGATCCCATTCGATGATTTCAGATCCTGTAGGTACCGGGGATACTGTCGGTCTGACCTGCAAGGCAGAAGGTCGTGGACGGATGATATTGGCGGCTTCAGCCATCTCAGTCTGCCAGCGGATCTTACTGACCAACCAGTCCTGGAACAGGCCTAGGTACTCTGAGTGCGGTTTCAATATCTGCGAATAATGGTCCCACACCCGCAAAATATCACGATTCTTAGCTGCTTGGTCGTCGTCTATAAGAAGAGCATCGATGATTATTGTAAGATCATCCACGAATCCATCAACGTGGCCTTTCTCTTCAGGCTTTATGATGGTCATGACAATATCAACGGCACCGAAAAGGACTTGATTGGCTCTTGATGAGATGAACGGCGCGTGGTCCTGATCCTTCATTGCACCGTATAGAGACGCCGGGCCGCCAACTAGATTTTGGATTGGGAGCCCGCGAGGCCAACCAGTGCTTAGTCCCAGAACGCTTGGATCAGATTGAGCGCGATGTTGCTGCCAGAACTTGTCCCGTGCTTTTGCAAGCTGGTCCATGAATGCCAGTTCTACGGGTGCTGGCTCATCAGAAAAGCTTCGCCCCGATATCGCCATCTTGCCCCGGCTCCATTCAAAGTCTGTCTGACCTTCCATGTTGCCCTGCCTCTCGTATTCGAGGAGTATTGGTATCATGGGGTCGAGCAGGATTTCGACGAGTTCGGATTCAGAAATTGACTTGCCGCATGGCCGCTTTCGTATCGCTTGCATGCGGCCCTCGACGGCGGCAGAAAGCATATACGGAACCCGTTGTGTTATCCTCGTGACTGATGTTCGAGCCCAAGGCTCGCGTAGGAGAAGTAAACAGGTCTGAAGAATATCTTCCAGGATCTTATGCCCTGCCTGTGCTTCTTGCAGCAGGTCAGCTTTCGATTCGGACATACATGCTTTTCCTTGCAGATTAACTCTGCATGAAAGCAAGGGGCCGACGCTGCTGAGTATCTCATGAATTAAACTAGGGAATACCATCTAGATGGTGTCTTAGTCAGTTGACAGGTCGTCGCTATGATGAGGAGGACATGGAAACTCACCGGATCCCGGATGAATCGCTTACTCCACTGTACTGTCTCGAAGAAGATACCAATAGAGCTTGTTTTCACAGACAGTTTGATGGCTTTCTCTGCCCAACGTCTCCTCTCATCGTGCTCACGTGCCCGAGTGGCTTTCTGCTTCATTTCGCTGATGGCTGGTTCTGGTCAATGATGATTTTCGTTTGGAAGTAGGAGCAAACACTGCTTACCTTTATGAGTGATAGGAAAGTGAACATTCTCTTTAGGGCCAACGGATTCCCAGGTTGCCCAAAGCAGGCATTGCGCTTCCCACGAGGGGATATGTGGGTTTGTGTCTTTGTCGTTATACTCTGGAAGAAACTCCTCACATTGATAGTTATGAAGAGACCGTCTGAACAGGAACCAGGAGCCGTCTGAAGGCAGCGTGTTCAAGATATTCAGGTGCCAGCATGGTATGAGCTCTGCCTCTGTCTGGGACGGCGGCCAGGCTGCGAGGTCGAATCCGAGGCGTGGAGAATGCCGGCAAAGTAACTGGAGCAGTTCCAGTCTTCCCTCTTTGTGTACGAGCGAAAGAAATCCGTCCACCCTCAAAACAAACTCCCGAAGGTCTTGACCCCGTGCGTTGAAGTTCTTGTCTTTCACCTGCAACACCTTTTCAATCAAGCATTTCTCCAAAGCGTCCCGATGTGCTGAGAGTCCTTTTGTTCGCCGCTTCTTTTCGTACTTCGCGACTATACCTTTTGCTA
This sequence comes from Aspergillus baeticus, assembly GCA_027569055.1. NCBI lineage: Eukaryota > Fungi > Ascomycota > Eurotiomycetes > Eurotiales > Aspergillaceae > Aspergillus > Aspergillus baeticus. Next base: position 909,613 of record JAPDEI010000008.1, on the reverse strand, counting down.
TGCCTCCCACTCGTCCAAAGCGTGAAATCGACCAAAACTGAGCGATGGCTTCTGAGAGAGGCCGATATAGCCAGCCCGAGGTGCCTCTGCCACTCTTTGGTTGTACCAATGCAGTAGCTTGAAATACCGTTAGAGCCAGATTCAGAATCTGCAATATCGAGGCGAAGGGCAGCCTTTCGTGAATCGCTTTTTTCATGATTGCCTCCAACCAGTACTCAATCTCGTACTCGCTGTGTAATGACGGCTCCTTTTCGATGACCATCAAGAGGTCGATGCCAAATACTAGCCCGGGAGACATGCGGGATTGGGTATCTTTGTCGTGAAAATAAATTGGGTCGTATGTTTGCTTCGAGCTTAGCAGTGCGCCTCGACACCGTCCTAGAATCTTAAGCCGCACATCCTTGGGCATATTTACCGCCCCAACTCCAATCTGCCGCAAAAGGGGTGTATGCACGCGAGTAAAATGATGGAGGATTGGAGACCACGTGTCCCACTGAGAACGAAGCAATTCCTCGACCCTTTCGATGCTACTGTACGCAGCCAAATGCGAGACATGAGGTAAAAGCGGCCTTTCAGTCCAGGGATTTGTACCCTGCTCAACGAGATCCAAAAACTCCTCAACACACTTTGAAACCTCCACCTTTCTCTTGGGAGAAGGCGCCGCATCGCATCGCCCAAAAATACCCTTGACAAGCTCCCTAACTTCGGCTAACGGCAAGCTGTCAAGGATCTCCTTGACGCCGCGTGGACCACCCAAGACGTCCCAGCCCAGCTTCTTCCAACCATCACCTCCATGTCGAAACAGACGGCGCCCGGCAAGCTTGATAGCTGCACGCCGGACTCCGTATGAAGTTGGGTCGTGGAGTGCGGAGACTAGGGTAGTGGAGAACCACGACGGGGAGTGGTGTCTCGTTAACTGGAGCCAAACGTAAAAGACGGAGGCGGGGATCGCCTCTGCGTGGACTTGAGATAAGATGCATGTGTTTATCGTTGTGAGGTTCTCGGGAGATGGGTCGGCGGCCAACAGACTTTGGAGATGCGTAGAGAGGGCTTTGGGGTGGGCGAGGAGAGCCGTCGGCTGTAGGGCTTCGGGGATCATTTTCCTCTCAGGTTTTGATCGGAACTGAGAGTGATTAGGGAGATCGTGATTTTTTATTTTTTATTTTTTTCTAGGATCAGGGGGAAAGAGTCAGGTGTTAAGTACCGAGCAGTCGTAGATGAGTACTTTAGCTGAGTGGGGCAGTGAGTTGGAGATGTAGTGCGCCGCACGGTGGGTCTATGACTCACTGGCCCTGGGGTCCAGGCTACCAAACCAACCCTAAGGCTAGGCTAGAGGGCCTTAGATTATTATACACCAGATACACCCTGGTAGTTGTTGGTATATGACTCTTCTTGCAGGGATACCGATATAACATAGACTTAAGCAGCTATATTTTATGCATGCATGACTGTTGATAGAAAATCCAAACAACCAATGTAAAAATGATCTACCTACCGACGACCAAGGTTTTCCCTATGAAGATAACTAGTCACCACATACCTTTTCCGAGATCTCCTCAAGCCGTCTTCTTCACCTCCTTCCCCTCCGGCTCCGTCCTCGTCTTTGCCGGCGGGAAGTCCGGGAATCCATCTACAACCACCCCATTATCAACCCACTGTGAGATCCACCCAATCGTCATCCTGCTACAATCAGTGCCAAAGCCCTTTTGATATTAGAGAGAGTAGGGAATGAGCCCGCACAGACTCCTTTTGACATCCGCGAAATTCTCATGGTCGCCCACAAGATGCTCCTTATACCAGGGGTCATCCTTGATGCGCTTATAGTCCGCGACACTGCGGAAAATAACCTGGCTGAAGCAGTCATAGTCGGCTATGTTGACCATCTGATGGTCCATGATCTGGTGCATGAGTTGGCGGGTGATCGTGGGGTTGTGGATCTACGCCATGGCTATGGAGTCAGTCAGACTGGGTATAGAAGAGCACTTTTTGAGACTTGAATAGTGGGAAGGCGGGCGAGAGGGGGTTTTAAATTATAGATGGTATGTTTCACCTGGGTCCAACGCAGAATGCCGTATTTCACCAACAGGTCTTTGGTCAGTGGTGCTGAGACTTCGGTCATATGCTTCCGATAGGCTTCTTCGTCCATCCCTGGTTTGCGGTAGCCGAGAACAGTCAGGCAAAGGAGCCTACCCTCTGGGGCAAGTTCGTTTTGAGCTGGCGGGTCGGGCAGCGACATTTGGATTTTCCCTGGCTTGAGAGGGGTGAGATGTTTGACTTGAAAATACATATATAGTTCGAGATTACGTGTGCTATTATCATTCAATAAATGATCCGAATCCAAAGACACCCGAGCATTTTATCGGGGAGTTTCGCCTATTTGCCCGATTTTCAGCTTGCATGGGACCAATATAGTTATATTACTCTAGAACTCAGCTACGTAGATCAGTAATGGTCGGACACTGTCCTCCAGGAAAAAACTACCCGCCACTGTGACACCTATCAACGTCAGCACAAGATATGAATTCACTTACACAAAATACTTGATTGGCAAGACCTGGCGAAAAATCCTATGTGCATTATTTGTCGTATTGAGTGTAGCTGCGTCTGGATCATCCCACCCACCATTCTAAATACTTCCCGGGCTACTAGACTACCCGAGTCGGTAGATATGCTTATGTACTGAAAATAGGCACGCAGTTTCCGCGGTATCTAGTACGCACTAGGGTCCTAGCGCTCCAAGGAAAACTGGTATCACAGTAACTCTACCCAAGTAGTACCTACTTAACGTCATGTCCCGAAATCGAGTATCTCCTTTGGTCCTTACGTGCTAGAACAGGTGCAGTAAGCTTGCCTCATCTCTTCGCTGATACCTTACTATAGTCCTTTTTATTTGGCCTCCGTCAATTATCATGCAGGAATGAAAGAGAGAGTCACACTACCTATTCGACAGTCCATACTTCGACGACGACCGAGAAAGTTATCCATCAAAGCCCGGGCTGGACACAAGGTTCCCATTTCCAGAATTCATTATCCAGCTGCATGCTCACACTCTAAACCTTTCCTACGCTGAATCCCTGTACATTGCGAATGTAGGCAGATTAATCGGCGTCGTCCCACCAGCCCAGAGTCCAGCACAGCCAGCCCAGTCTATCGTACACCAAAATTAGCGTAACCATCCCACTTAATGCGCTCCACTCGGAAATATCTCTCAATGGGAAGTGCAAACTTACACGACAAAAACGCCGTCACGAGCATAATCGCATAGCCCGCGGTAAGGACATCATCATTATTCTCCATAAACCCGACAGCCAGCAGTAGGAACCCTAAGCTCAGCACGGCGAGGTCGATAAAGAGGACCCAAGACGAGCGCACGGCCGCAATTACGTATAACGTGTTGAGGATGAACCAGGCCCAGAGGTAGATTGCCACCGCTTGGTTGAACTCGGGGCTCAGGGCGCCAGTTTCAACATCTGTGTATGAGGCTAGGATTCCTGTGCCGGGGATGTAGATCATTGCGTAGGAGAAGTTGAATGCAGAGTAGGAGGCCCACAGGGTTGCACCGAACTGGAACATGGATAGATGGTTAGAGTTGGGAGTCATTGTGGGAGGAGGGATAGGGGAAAGATTGCGGACAGTGTTTCCAGTGAAGAATTCCATGACTGCAGCTGTGAATTGGCCCAGACCGCCGAAGAAGATTAGGACTCCAAGGAAGACATTAGGGGTTTGGACGCCACGGGCGTGAAGACCCAGGGTCGCGACGAGGAAGATTCCTATACTCCAGTCAGCTCCTAGCCCTAATTAATCGTTAGAGAAGCAAAGAAGATACCAGTTGCAAAGGACAACAGTCCCAATGGTGAAGGGTTGGCAAACGTCCGATGCACCACAGGCAAACCTGGCTGGGAGCGATCATTGACGTGGCCTCCGGCCGTGTACATGCGATCTAGATGAGAGAACGACGGGCCTGGGGTGCTGCCCTTCTCGGCTTGGTCTACATGGTCTGCGAATTGGGTGTTTTCGGACATGGCGAGGATAGGAAAGCAAAAGGGACAAGTTGTTTGCTAGATCATTTAAAATCTCGGTATACAAAAGGTATATCCCGGCCTTATATTTCCCACGTCCGAATCTCAGCAAAAACAACCCCGGCTCCGGGGAACCCCCTGTATCCCAAATCCACTCACTAAATGTCGATCGTAAACTTCAACGAACACTCCCCACAGTCTCTAACTCGGCATCTCGCACCGGTAATATGTATCTGGTGCTGATCTTGCTTTAGGAGAGTGACTAAAATGCAACTCCTAATCTAGCCAAGGGAGGGATGGACATGGGTCGGGGGCTCGGCCCCGAAGGCCGATAGTGATTCGGAGTTCGAGTCAGACTCTGGGCTGCGGTCTGGGCAAGCCTTATTTGCGGGGATCCGGATGGAAGGATGGTCTAAGTTTAGGGGTAAACTTAAGGCGTTGAAGGTCTGGCAGTAAGTAGGCTTTATGGTACTTCTAGTCTGCGTACGCGGACACTCGCTCAGGCAAAGAAGCCCCCTTCTCTGACCACTTTCCTGCAAGAGCACGGATAGTGAGGTAAGGAATTGACCGGGTCACCAGACGTCATATTGAGACATGTAGAAGGAAGCCACTTTCTTATTTCTCGGAATGCCGGCAGGCCAAACAATATACTTGGATGAATGATGAATATTCCATTGGCTACTATGATATACTGGACAGCAAATAAAGAACATCCTCAGGTGAACACCTTAGCCTGCTTCTGGAGCGCCAGAAATGTATTCTTATCATGTCCAGGAATCATCTGACCCTTCGTGACCCGCATCAGCTGTTTCAACCGTTGGGTGCTCCTGAACCAAGCCGGATGGTCTCTTGCAAGCCATCCTTGAGGGATCCCATCCCTCCACTTCATACGAGTTAGTGAGCAGGTCAATTGGCTAACCACATGCAACTTGCATTTTCCATCACATGACAGTGGTCGCTAACGAAGAAAAATGTTCCTGTCTCGGGCATGTTGATCTGCATCCCAATCAGACCATCTGTATGACCTGGCAAGTGGTGCAAGGTGATGCCCTGGCAAAAGTCCATGGTCTGGTCGTTAAACGTTTTCCAGTTCCTGTTCAATTAGCGAAGGTCCACATATTTGGGTGTAGATACACACAGTGACAGTTTTAGATAGTGCTCCAAGTACACCCCTGCATCAGCTCCAGTCGCCACAGACCAGAACGCACCATTGAGCTCCCGTTCGTGGACCCAAATTTCGACGTCCTTGTTGTCTAGGAACTCATCAAGACCTCCCGCATGATCGAGATGTAGGTGCCCAATGATGATCTTTTTGATATCTTCAATCCGGTTCCCAGTGGCTTCAACAGCAGCGCGAAGCTCATGTTGTGGCTCGTATCTGATACGGGCAAAGATGTCAGAGACAACAGGGCCCCAAACTTCGGGATAATTCTTTCCACAGCCAGTCTCCCAGAGGATTAATCCTTCATGTGGGTGCTCTATGAGAATGCAGTACATGGGTAGTTCGCGCCGCTTGTTAACGAAGGATCTGTTCTCGCTGCTCTTCAGACTCGAGTTGCTGCCTCTAATCACAAAGGCTTCGTCACACTCCAGCCAGCCAACTTCTAGGACATGAAACTTGGTGCCTTCGGGGCAAATATTGGACACGGCGTTGGGTACAGCGCCTTGTGCAAGCTGATTTTGGATTGCTGCCATGGTGGGAAGGCAACTGTAGAGAACGAAACGTAATTAATAAAAGTGTAGTATATGTATGGCTAGGGAAATATAAAAGTAAACCAATTTAAGCTGAAATTGACTTCAACTTGGATATAGTAGAAATGTTGTGAGGTATAAATATTTTTTCACTCCTGGGCCTAGTTACTCCCTCTTCCATCTCTGGAAGGTGCCAAAGTGCCGAATTGGAAGACACAATCGTCATGCTTAACCCACGTACCCGCGCTCTATACTTCACTCCACAGTTGGATCATGTCGGGGACCTTGAGCCTCGTAGGTACTGGGCACCTGCAAGATAACCGATTACCCACTTTGAGGGGTATTGCTCCATTAGTATCCCGGGGTTGGACTTGTGGGCACCTATCAGGATCAGCATGTGGAGTGAGCTGCAAGCTTGCGTGTTACTCAACAATCTGCCTACTCTTGAGTCGCCTACTTCAGTCGGCAACGATAGCTGGCCCTCTCAGCGGTTACTTGCTTGGAATCCGCTTTTGCAATCGAGGCCGCCTTAAGGAGGGACCGGGGGGCAGAACCTGCCCACGGTCTGCTACTACTCATAACACTTGCTAAGCTTCATACGCTCATCTTCTGCTAACACTACCACTTGCCATGGCGTCTACCAGGCTCTCACAGCTCAAGCAAAAAGACCTCTTCCAGCAAAAGGGATACATCGCAGAAAAATGGGTCGACTCCGTGAGTGGTGCCACATTCGATGTGACCAACCCCGCAACTCTCGAGACCCTCGCCACGCTGCCTGAAATGAACGCCGCCGACACCGAATCCGCAATCGCTGCTGCCCACGAAGCCTTTCAGACGTATAAAAAGACCACAGGACGGCAGCGAGCAGGCTGGCTCCGGAAATGGTACAACCTCTGCATGGAACATATCGACGACCTCGCTTTGATTCTCACCCTGGAGAATGGCAAACCGCTCGCAGAGGCAAAGGGAGAAGTCATATACTCTGCCTCATTCTTGGATTGGTTTGCCGGGGAAGCGGAGCGGACACACGGGGAGGTTATCCCCGCAGCAAATCCCGGCCAGCGGATCCTGACGATCAAGCAGCCACTCGGGGTTGCGGCTTGCCTTGTACCGTGGAACTTCCCCATCGCAATGATCACACGCAAGGCCGGTGCGGCTTTAGCCGCTGGTTGTACCACTGTCTGGAAACCGGCTGGTGAGACGCCTCTTAGTGCTCTCGCTCAAGCTGTACTCGCTCAGGAGGCAGGGTTCCCAAAAGGGGCGATCAATGTTATCACCACGCTCAACAGAGTTGGCGAAGTTGGAGAGGCAATTTGCAAATCGGAATTTGTTCGCAAGCTCAGTTTCACTGGATCGACCAGGGTTGGAAAGCTCTTGGCACAGCAATGCAGCAAGAATTTGACCAAACTCTCCCTCGAACTGGGTGGTAATAGTCCCTTCATTGTCTTCGACGATGCGAAAATCGAGATTGCTGTGGAAGCCTGCCTCCTGGCCAAGTTCCGCAACTCAGGGCAAACGTGCGTAACGGCAAACAGGATATTCGTCCAAGAGGGAATCTATGAGAAGTTCGCCGCCGCCTTGGTTGAAAAGATCAAGACAATGAAGGTAGGAAATGGCGTAGACACTGGCGTAGCTATCGGACCTCTTACGCATGATCGGGCTGTCGAAAAGGCTATCAGTCACATAAACGGTGCGTTTATACCCAGAGCAAGTCATTCACCAGCTAATGTTTCCCCTGTTTCTAGATGCGAAAGCGAACGGAGCTTCTGTCCTCCTCGGAGGTTCCGCCTGCCAACCTGACAACCTACAAGGGTACTTTATCCAGCCTACCGTCCTTAGCGGCATGTCGACAAAATCATTGACCACCCGCGAAGAAGTCTTCGCGCCCGTTGTTGCACTCTATCCGTTCAAAACCGAAGAGGAGGTTGTTGCGCAAGCTAATGACTGTGACGTCGGCCTGGGAAGTTTCATCGTTACAGAATCAATACCGCGAATTTGGAGAGTCGCAGAGGGCCTCGAGGTTGGTATGGTTGGCGTAAACCTAGGGGTGCTGAGCGCATGCGAGAGTCCATTTGGAGGTGTGTCTTATGCCCACCCAGGCTGCAGGAGACGCCCGGCTAACATTATCTAGGCGTGAAGGAATCTGGCTATGGCCGGGAAGGAGGAAGACACGGAATCGACGAGTATCTGGCGACTAAGAGTATCTTGATGAACGTTGCGGGCTAGACAGGTTTATTATTGCTATTTCATCTTACTGTAGTGTTTGTGGCTTCTACCCTTGTACATGGGAATACGACCGAATATTGGTATGACCCTCCTCTATATGAAGAGCCAGTGTCTTAATGCCTTTATAGCCGGTAAACGCGCAGCAAATTGCTCAGCCTCGACCTCCTAGAACAAAGAAGAGCTGCATGGTCTCCCCACTGCATCACTATTGCCTCTACACCGCATCAGGATCCACATCCTTCACCCCCCATGACCTCACAAGTAGTGCTTAGTCGGAACCCCCAAGTCAGAACACCACTTTCCCCTCAGCCAACGCAACTCATCACTGCCAGTACCTAATCGTTCCAAATACTGAGAATAATCCAATGACGATCAGCGGTCCACCCAACGCGCGCTAGCCATCGAGTGTAGTAATAGTACTCACTAGCGTTCCCCGCAAACAAAGTCCGGCGTGGCGGGGGTGGGCGAAGCCCCGAAACTCTATTTCTGGTGATCACAAACAACGCAACGGGCTCAACAAACAGACTGGCCGTGATAGGTAGTAAGTAAGGCCTTTGGGCCGAAGTCACATGTTTAGGGAGTTACAGCAATCGACCTTGCTACCGGGATCTATGTAGTAGCCGTCCGAGTCGGCATATGGATTATATAGCCGTCTCGTATGCCCCGGGCTTACGGTTTGCGGTCCGAGAGCGGTTGGTGATTGAGGAGTTGGCGGGGAACTCGAGCGGGGGAAACAGCTATTGTATGGATTGGATGTGCTCCGGCCACGGGCGTCTGTCATACCTGCCCAGTTTATTCTGTGAGCTGCTATTTAGGAATGAGGTATTAAGCCGAACAATCTCCCTAGCCCCTTGTCTAACTCTTAAGGTCCTCAAGTTTATTTATCCTTACCCTGCTGGCTTTCACTTCGCTTGTCGATCTACTTGAACCACACGTAACACGTAAGCATGCCTCCCGCTACTATGCGCGCCGTGGTCTTCAAGGCCCCTTATGAGGTGTGAACCCCTCTCCTACGTTGCGGGGTAGCAGAAGCAGTCAAAACTGACATCCCCAAGGTCGCAGTTGAAGACCGGCCTTCTCCCAAGATTCAGCATCCTACCGATGCTATCCTCAAGGTGTCGTCAACGGCTCTATGCGTGAGACCTACCAGTATTCTTCCTACGTTGCTCAGCATATTGATCAACGTACTCAGGGCTCCGACTTACACTTCTACCGCGGCCACCTAAAGTGTCCCGGCGACTTCATCTGCGGGCACGAATTTGTTGGCACGATCCTCGAGAAGGGTGATGCCGTGACAGAGTTCTCGATCGGCGAACAGGTTGTCGTGCCCTTCTATACAGCTTGCCAGGAGTGCTACTACTGTGTCCGTGGACAAGCGAGCCGATGCGCAAAAGGCGAACTCTTCGGGAACTCGACACCGGCGAATACCATTGACGGAGGGCAGGCAGAGTATGTAAGAGTGCCGCTGGCACAGAGCACCTTTGTTCGGGCACCGAAAGGTATGATACCTTACCTTCGTATCTGAGTAAATCCGTCCAAGTGCGTTGACTGACCGGGGCCCAAAGACGTCCCCGAAAATCTCCTCGTCTTAATGGCCGACATATTCCCAACCGGCTTCTTCGCCGCGTCTCGCTTCCTTAAGAATCTCCCTCCCCGTGACCAGGAGGAATACACTACCGTCGTGATCGGCTGCGGCCCCGTCGGTCTCTGCACAATTGCCTCTGCCCTCACAATGGTCAAAACCGTCTATGCAATCGACTCGGTCCCCGAGCGCCTCGCCGAAGCCGAAAAGCTCGGCGCCATCCCAATTAACCTGCACGGCGACCCCGTGGCGAAGATCAAAGCCGCCTCCGGCGGACGAGGCGCCGATGTCGTGATGGAAGTCGTCGGACACGCGGACGCCTTCATGCTAGCGTTTGATATGATCCGCCCATGGGGACAGATTAGCTCGATTGGTGTACATACCGAGCAGATCCCACTCAATGGACTGATGTGTTACGGGAAGAATGTGACAATGGCATTTGGGAGATGTCCGGTACGGAGTGTTTTCGATGATGCATTGAAGTTGTTCCAGGAGTTGCACCCCAAGTTGGCGTTCCTCGGCGGGGAGGTTCGGTCATTGGAAGATGCACCACAGGCGTATAAGGACTTTGAATCGAGAAAGACGCACAAAGTTGTCTTCAAATTTGATTCTTGATTTTTTTTTTTTTTTTTCCGTTGCTGTTTTTTCGGTTGTCTTTCAGGTTCCGATGTATGGTGTATGAGCATGAATGCAATTTGGAGAATTCAAGGATTGCCTGTCCCTAGTACAGGAGCCTTCTGGCCGAGGATTCAGCATTAACAGGAAAACTGAAGGCACAGGTTTGTGTACTACCGCCGTTGTACTTGCGTTCGGACTTTGAAGAAACGGATGAAAATCGGTCGAGCTGAAATGTATGACACTGTGGAGCGTGGTGGGTTGTGGGTCATCCTAAATTTAAATTTAGGGTTGGACTACTGTAGTCGAGGACTTGGGGGTTCGGCATTGAGCGTGGGTTAAGTTGCGGAACGGGAATTGGGATCGGGAAATATTGCAAGACCTAATTTATGTTGCCTCAAGATAGTAGCAGTCGCAATGTTTAAGCGGGTTAAAAGGTAATGTACTAAAGAACGTGATTGATAACTTGCTGAAATTTGATATCCACGTGGCAGGTGCGACGTACTCTTTCCCAGGTCGTGCCTTCTATTTTGATATAACACCTGCGCGATCGCGCCTTCCCAATTGGACTCACAGCTCACCACAAGGAAGGTGCTACCAGCGCCCGCGGGCATCCCCGGTCGCTCCTGCCTCCTGTAAGACCCTAGGTAGTTGCCGCACCTTCCTAATCTTCGATACTTCTTGCGAGGAAAGGTCGATGGACACGGTGTAAGAACCCCTTCCCGGGCGGGGTTAGGGTTGTATTCTTCGTCACAATTGTGGCAGAAGTCTGGCCCCTGGATGTCCGAGTAAGAGGGGGACACTCGGGGGTATCGAATGCACGAGATTGGCAAAAATAGGAGATTAGGAATTGAGGAAGATTGTTGCGATGATCGTACACATGTTTCGGGGCGATGCCATATCGCGACATCCATGCGGTGTACGTGTATGTGGGATAGGAACCACTGGCGCAATTGTTTTTCACGGAAATAAGAGGGAGAGGGTCTGTTTCCACACGCTGACAACATGACGACCGTATATAATACCAGAAAAGTAAATAGTCAATTGGGTCAGATGTAAGGTTCATCGGACTGTGGCAGCAGGAGATGTCCCTGGTGTGAAATAATATCGTTTGTTTGAGATATGTGGGATTCGCCACGTGGATAGAAATGGATGAAGAGAAGAAACAGGACGATCAGACTCGAAAATCTCTGATTTAAACATTGAGTCTGTGGTTCGAGATCGCAAGTTGGACCTGGATGGTCAGGATAGCTTCGCGATTGCTAAGTTCGGACTGTCACAGAGCTTCTCCTAGCAAGGAATTGTACCTAGCCTTGGTATATCTGGAAAGAAATGTGATCAGAAGTCAAGGCAGGGCCTGCCTGTTGGGTAGTTAGTAGCCGCTGCAGCGCTTGCTATGCTTATTGCTTGAGTTCCCAGTGTTGTGTTGTCGCTCGTCGTCGCTCGAGTTGAAGACCGATCCGCATTGCGCTTGTTTGTCAACGGTGATACTAGGAGGCCCCATATCTTTGCTGAAGATGCACAGGATACGGCACTTTATCTCGCCCAGGAATATCCTGATGGATGCGCAGCTTAACCAAGATGAGCTTGGAAATGGATCTGAGCTTAAAGAAGGATTTGACAATTCTGCAGCGTGAAGGGTACAAGTCTGATGGTGTGCTTAGTCGCCTAAATATTCTGTCACCAATGCTGTTAACAGCTGAATGCAGCTACTGTGTCAGGTCTTTCAGACCTTCATTGTGACCTTACAGCTTCTCAGGACATACTTGTCTCCCACATTCAAACTCTCCCAGCCACCACTCAGCTACTGGTTTATCCAAATGTTCTAGGAAAAAAGAAGTCCTTGGACTATAATCCGTACTTGTAGAATCCACACTCTCTTCACAAGGCCCGCCGGGTGCCTCCGCCATCTCGCCGTGCAGAACCAGCTGCGCGCCTCAGGATGTCTACAATAGCTACCTAAGAGGACTCCAAGTCCTTGCGTACATGCATCCAACTTCGAAGTCAGTGCTTTTCTCGAATATGTCGCTGATCCAACCGGTACTCCCGAGCCACCACATCTCTCGTGCGTTATTTCAAATGATAGCCCCTGTCGGCTTTCTGCAGGAACCGCAAACCGGCGATGTTACATACAGCCCTCTGTTGTGTCGCAAAATCTTCTTACTAGTATAGATGCGGCTATGTTCTTTACCGGCACATCTACGCCGGCTGCTTTTGCAGATGCCCCTTGCAACACAGCGCTTTAACTCCTCATTGCGCGTAAACGCGACGCCCTACCATCTTGCCTTCAACCCTCACACCACCTTTCCCAGCACCTGCGAGCAAAGACCGAGCCTGCTGCATCAATGGACTGTTTTCCTGCGTTGTGCAAGCAACGACATCGACTATCTAGTGACGCTTCCATCGTCTCGACTAGACCGGTTTCGCAGCAGAGGAAGTATCTCGTCGTCGAAGTATCCATCCCTTAATCAAGAAGCACACATACTGAAAACCGGCAGAAACAGGTCAGTCCCCATTAAATTTATGGCGAAAAACTTCGCACAAACCTCTACCCAGCCCTCAACCTAATTGCTCAACCTCCAACCGCAACACCCAACTCAACGCTCGACACTGTCCTCCAAGTAACCAGCACCAACAAGCCCGCAACCAAGCCTCGATGTGTCGATATACGTCTTGCACCTTGCCCGTGAATCCACGACCACTCGGTCCATTTTTCTAGCCACACTTATAACAGCCGAACTTTACATCCATCTCGGACGCCATGCGCGCTAACCTCGTCGCAACCCGAATCCTCACACGCCTCCTTCCCGAGCCTGGATCGATGAATCCTGATGCCGAGGCGATAGCACGGCTACGCGATCTAACACTTCTTCAGCTAACGAAAGAGCGAGATATTTGTCCGGAGGAGTGGGTAGGTATATTTAGTAGTGTGAGCTACAAGAATTTAATCAGCGGTACTGGTACGACCTCAAGCTGCCTTAGTGTATGTGCATGGATGTTAGTTGGTTACATTTCTGTTGAGTAGGAGAGATGGTCATCACCTGTGCCTGGGTTTCAGTAAGAGGCGGTAATAAGGAGGCTTAACCTGGATTATTACACACACTCATTGTTACTAAGAGATCGGGTGCAGGATAAGATAATAAGTAAATATATGTAATCGCTCGCCTTTGTCTTGATTGAGATTTGGTGCGAAGTTACTAGTATGTAAAAGCACGAACCTGGAAACCCTCAGACGGCCACATTATGAGCACCCTGAAATGAACACCTACCAGAGCTACCAAAAGATACCCTGGTACATTAATGTGTGTTTAGCTACAACCTCGAGAAATTGAAATCTTATCGACAACCCTAGAGCCTTGGGAATAGTAAATGAGATTCCCGTCCAGATCCGTCCTCCCGGTTCCGTAGCGGGATGTAACCTCTCTCGATCTACACGTCATGGAGGCTTAACTGGATACCGGTCCATCGAGGCCCAGAATTTTTTAACTCTACAGGCAAGAAGTAAAATAGTTGGTTTTGTACAGCTTGGTTTGTTGGCCCCAAAAGCGGAAAACATATCCAGCACCCGGAATAGGCCAGCATATCATCGATTGCAACAGCATTAAAGTAATGTCGTCACGCCGCAAAAAGTCTGCAAACCTAATCCCAAACTCTAGAGTTGGGTATTTAGGAAGCTCGTCTCTTTACTAGAATGGTGTAGTCCCGCTGGAGCCCTCGCTCGCGATTCGAATATAGTCGGCCATGTCTGCGTACCTGTCTAACGCTATCCTGATTCTCAGCAGCATCAGTCAAATCGCTGCGCAGGATCAAACTGCCCGGGTTTGGGCAGCTTTCGCATACAATGTATACGGAGAGGTCATCCCCAAGGCATTTCCACGGTCAAGAGCATTGACGACTCACGGGGCGAATCAATTAAACGACGCCGGCGTTGCATTTCGAAATCGATACGTCTCTTTCAACTCAAGCGATACGAATTCAAGAATCGAGAATATATCTCCTTACCTCCTAGACAATGACGACGTCAAGGTTTCTACCACACCCGATGTAGCGGCAGTTGCATCTGCACAGGCATTCATGCAGGGCTTGTATCCTCCCCTTAACGCATCGCTCAACGCTTCATTTTTTGAGCCTAAGTCAACATTAGCAGATGGATCAAGTGCTATTGCGCCAATGGGCGGGTACCAATACCCTCAAATCCTTAGTTTTGGCTACGAAGACCCCCAGTCTCTCGCTATCTCTGGTCAAGCGCTCTGTCCTCAGCATGCATATGCGAACATCGAATACATCGGCAGCAAAGAGTTTTGGGAAACCTATGAAGAATCAGCAGCTTTCTACAACAAACTTCAGAGCCTGGCAATATCCGGAGAATTCGATATTACAGCAGCCAATTATGGTAATGCCACTTCCATCTCCGAGTTCCTCGATTACCAGGCGGTACATAATGAATCTTTCTTGCATAGTCTGAGCGCCGAGGACATCAAACGCGCACGGTGGTATGCAGGAAAGTACGTCTGGGCAACAAATGGCAACACCTCGAAATCAAGTACTCTTCAAGAGACCAGTATCCGTACCATTGCTGGGGAAGGCCTCGTGTCAAGCGCCCTGAATGCGTTCGAGACGAACGTCCAAGGGCGTGGCGCTGACAGCAAGATGACCCTTCAATTCGGTGGCTATCAGACAGCAGTATCATTCACATCGCTCCTAAGGCTCGCAAAGTCTGAAAGCTCTAATTTCACATCCCTCCCAAACCTCGGTTCCTCATATATCCTGGAATTATTCAGCTTGGAAAACGAGACTTATCCAACATACCCTGATCCGTCCAGGCTCTACGTCCAGTTCCTCCTCCGTAATGGAACACAGACCGATTTCAGACCGTATCCGCTTTTTGGTTACAGTCCTAGCAACACCGCTATCCCGTTCTATGAGTTCCAGGTGCAGATGCAGAATATTGCCTTGGGGTCGGTAAGGGACTGGTGTCGTCGGTGCGACTCTTCTGTTGTGTTCTGTTCAGGTGTTCTAGATGCAAGTCAGTCTAGACGCAACAATCGCAGCGGCGGTATCAGCCCAGCTGTTGGCGGGGTTATTGGAGCTGTTGTAACACTTGTTGTGCTGGCTTTGCTTGCTGTTCTTGGCTTCCTGGCATACAGTTGGCGCACAAAACGGCTGCATAAGCCCAGTTTAGGAGGCTTCAAAGGAAATCGTAAGCTGGCCAGCGATCCGGACCTCACCTTCAAAGACCCAAAATGGGGAAATGACACGGTCAAGCCCCCTCAGGCTTCGGCTCGGGGTTGTGAGCGGCATGGTAGTTGGGAAATGGGCAACCAGAAACTCCCTCCAAAGGTCACAGACCAAACCTCGCCTGGCGGGTATTCTTTAGCGGACGAAATCGAGGAGGAATGGCAGCTTCATAGTGCTGCAAAACCGGTGGGAATCCATGAACATGTCTAAGACTAATTAGAAATATTAAACTTAGTGATGCCAATGGATATTTTGGCCAGGGCAGACAAATGTCAGGTAATCCTTCCGTAATTGACTCTATCTGCCTCATTGCTCTTTCCTAGTTGTCAACAAAACAATGCTTACCACCTCTTCCTCCCCAACCATTTCCTCGAAGCCGCATTCCCTCTGCCCTCTCCTCGTCTTGCTAAACCCCTTTGTCTCCTTTCTCCCTTGCAAGACGGCTGCCGCTGCGGCCAGAAACTATACCTTTCATTCTTTCTAGAAAACCTGAAACGACAGCCTGTGAGGTATACATTCATTCATCTCAGTGCGCCATGACCAAGTACGACCTCCAAACTCTCCTGGCAGTGAAGCCAAATGCCCACATTGAGCTGGACAGGTTCAGCGACCAAGCATTTACCAGTAAGTCCTGTTCATTTCCAGGTTCTCAAATGGTATTCTGATGCATAGGGTACTAGACAACTTGGTCCGCTCCAACGTTTTGTCTGAGCAGTCTGTCAACCGGCCAAGGAACGCCTCAGGCCATTTGCGCCGCACCCCAATGGCGCCCTTGGCCCTGAACACGCAGAATAGTCATCGCCAGCCAAGTCAGTCTTCTTTGCCATCCAGCTCCCAGTTTGACGACGCGTTTGTGCGATTCGTTGAGCAGCACACGTCACCTAAGCCCCAGCGTGTCACCGCTGGGGGCCGCATCGTACCTATGAATCCTTGGGATTCTCCCCCAAAATGGAGCCTGCCTATGAGTTCAAAGGGTGCAAGTGCTGCGAACAGTGAGACTTCAAAGACTGTTCCAACGGCTGCAAGAAGCGAGTTTAAATCGAGATCCGAGAACAGGGAAAGGCAGCAAGCAACCATTTCTTCTGAAAGCAGGGTCGCTAAAATGGGCCCCTTGCCTGCAGGTATGTCTCCCCTCTCCCAAATTATGCTTCCTAGGTGAATGTCGATATTAATTAATAATGTCTTAGAAGCAGCGAACGCCCCGTGCTTCCAGCCTCTTGCAAGCAGTCCTAGCACCTTTCCGTATGTCAACGCACCCCTAGCTCACCAGCAAGTTCAGGGAACTGGTCTACTACCTACATACCCTTCTTTCGGAATTGGCGGAGACAACTTCCTGGGCGCCACCAACCCATCTCCAGTGATGGGACAAGTTCCCACGTTCCCCTTCCAACCACAACCATCTCCCGCAGCGACAGCTAGCTTTCCAGGCTGGAATACCATGAGTGCAGCAGCCCCTAGCACGCTTGGGCCATACCAGGCAAGTTACTTGGCGGGCCCTTCCAGCATTGGCACTCAGTGGCCTCAGATCCCACATATGTCCCCGGTGCCACAAGTTCCTCAAGTCCAGCAAATGCCCCAGTTACCCCACATGCCCCAGCTGCCTCCGCTAACCCAGCTACCTCAAGCTTCACAGTCCGTCGGTAGCCAGGGGCCTGCAGTCAACCAGCAGTTTGTGCCATCGTACTTTCAGGAGGCTATTTACCAGAAGTCCCTGGATGACGCTACCAAGCAGTATGAGGCACTTTCCGCACAGCTTTCCCAGATCGACAGGTTTACAGCCATGCATGCTTGGGTCATAGAGCCAGAGACAAAGAAGCTTCTGGTTGAGCAACGAAAGAGTTTAGTCCGCGAACTAGACACTGTGAGACTGTACAAGGAACATTTGCAGGTACTCTTTGGCAAGCCTTTGATTGGTACCACACCGGTACCCCAGAAAGAGGCCATTGCGATGCCAGTGACGCCTTCGCAAAGTGGTGCTTGGGAAACGCCTACCAAGTCCAAGTCCAAGTCTAAGTCTCTGTCACCAACCGTGCGAACCCTCTACCATACCATCGAAGAGACCGACAAACGTGGGGAGCCTATCGACGGGCTCCTTCGTGCGCTTTCAGGCGCATCCAAAGGTCTAGCGAAGAGGCTAAGCGAAGAACGTAAAAAAACACTTCGGGTGAACGCTAAGGATATCGCAAGGGAGGTGCTCAACAACGCCTTTTCTAGGGTGAACGAAGAGCCCCTGCAGGAATCAGCAGCAAACGTTGAGTATGCCCAGCCCGTGCAGGTGTCAAGGAGGCTTTGGCAATCCGAGCCCCATCCCCATTCTCCCCTCCTATTGCGGTGCTTCAACAATAATTGGAGTGCGGTTTTGCAGAAATCCGCTGCCCCAGCAATCTCTCATAATGTCACTGCCCACGCCTTCCTTCCCTCCTTCGACGGTGCAGGAAGGACATCCGACGATTTCGAGCTGGTGTGATTAGGAGTCCATGTGGCGAGGAGTGTCACCGCAAGGGTAAAAATTAAACTTCGGGTCGAGACTGTTGGGTTCCGGAGAATTGATTGTTTGGGGCGTTGGAGCGCAGTGTTTGCGTTGGCACTACGAGTTGAACTACTGACAGGATGGACGATGGATATCTGGCCTCGTGTGGGATTACTGCATCCTTAGCATTGATTTGGTAGTTACGCATAATTTGATTGTTCTGGTGCAAGTGGCTTGACTCGCAAGCATTAATAATGGTGGCCATTCCTGACTCAGCCCCCGTGGAAGAATCTCCCATTTCACCTCCACTCCGACTCCTCATCCAACGCCTGCAATCAACCAGTCCGCCTCGCTTCATGGATTGACCATCCTTTTCCGCGATCGCTTCATCTCTCCTCCGCTCTTTTTTCGCTCTGTCCCCGTCCTTCTTTCCGGCTGTTGCTTCTCGTACATTTACACCGCTTCTTCCTCCCCATGCCTCTGCAACATTCCTAGCTCCAGGCCGCCTATTCAAGGTTCACCCGCCCCCGCGCTCTCTCGAAACCCGTTACTGTGGTGGACTGGCGACATCTACCCTGTCTCCCAACTCACTCTTCCTCCCTAGCCAATTTCCCTCAGCATTTGATCATTCCGACGACTGTATACCCGCATTTTGACCCGCATTGATTCGATCCAGTTGCGGGGATGACACAGCTTTTCGCCTCCAGTCCGTCACCGGCGACGAACGAGAAACGTGGAAATCTCCCCGGTCTTTCCATGCCTCCAAAAAAACATTCCAACGACTCCAGCCATTTCCCGACGAAGCTCAAGAACTTCTTCCGCATCAATAGCTCAAGTAGCACGTCCACCCAATCCAGTCATCACGGCAATAGCTCCGATAGGGATCATGGCGCAGCGACGCCCGTCAAAAATGAAACCAAATCCACCTTCAGACAGTCGCGATTCCTCCCAATAATTGGCCGCAATCGCTCCGCTACAGTTGCCAGTGAAGGGAACCCGTTAGATGAAGGGATTTCTCCAACAGCGACCGCCAACCCGTATTTCGTCCACCAAGGGCAGCCTGCCCTACAACATCGGAATGAAGGTTCAATACCTTCTTCGCCGCCGGATACCCCTGAATTGCAAGTTGATGGCGTGTCAGCTACGGAGCAAGCAACTACGGCCAACAAGGAGGAGCTCGCACGGAAATTGCGACGTGTCGCCTCGGCCCCCAATGCTCAGGGACTATTCAATGCTAGCGACAAAGACGGGCGTCCCCAGACAGCGGAGCTGGGGAAGGAACCCTTAATACAATCCGGAGCCGCTGGTTCTCAGGTCGCCCTAGTCGAGACGAGCACAGATAGTGATGGAAACCTCGCTGTTCCGGTTCCCGGTTCGGGTGGCAAGATCACAGAAATACGCACTTCCAGCGGCGGCTTCCGCCGAACGTACAGCTCAAATTCGATCAAGGTCCGCAACGTCGAGGTCGGGCCGGCTAGCTTCGATAAAATCAAGCTCATTGGTAAGGGCGATGTGGGCAAGGTTTACCTTGTCAGGGAGAAGAAGTCGAGCCGTCTATATGCTATGAAGGGTGGGTTTTGTATCAAGCCACGATCTAGAAACGGTTGGCTGACTAGGTACAGTTCTGAGTAAGAAGGAGATGATCAAGAGAAACAAGATCAAACGAGCACTGGCAGAACAAGAGATCCTCGCCACCAGTAACCACCCGTTCATTGTTACGCTCTATCATTCTTTCCAATCTGAAGACTATCTCTATCTTTGCATGGAATACTGCAGCGGCGGCGAGTTCTTCCGAGGTATGATCGCGTAACTAGGGTATACTGATGGAATGACCACTGATTTACGTCCTTTAGCTCTCCAAACTCGGCCAGGTAAATGTATCTCGGAGGATGCTGCTCGTTTCTACGCAGCCGAGGTCACGGCTGCTCTTGAGTATCTGCACCTGATGGGGTTCATCTATCGTGATCTGAAGCCAGAGAGTAAGTAATATGACTGCGCTTACCAATAGCTACTAACAATCACTCCTTAGACATTCTTCTCCATCAATCTGGCCACATTATGCTTTCAGACTTCGATCTTTCGAAGCAATCCGGATCAGGTGGTGCACCTACCATGATTCCTGCACGAAGTGGTAACTCGAGCACAGCATTCCCGACTATCGACACCAAGTCCTGCATCGCCGACTTTAGGACCAATTCATTTGTCGGTACCGAAGAGTACATTGCCCCAGAAGTGATCAAAGGCTGCGGGCATACTAGTGCAGTAGACTGGTGGACTCTAGGAATTTTGATTTACGAAATGCTTTACGGTACAACTCCGTTCAAGGGCAAGAACAGAAATACCACTTTCGGTAATATTCTCCGCGACGAGGTGCCATTCCCAGAGCAAGGGGGCGCACAGCAGATTTCTAAGTATGTGGAGCGTTCGAATTACGTTGTTCTTCCCGGAGGTGGAGTTAACCCATCTATAGTATCTGCAAGTCGTTAATTCGCAAACTCCTGATCAAGGATGAGACCAAACGTCTAGGAGCTCGGGCCGGTGCGTCAGACGTCAAAACCCACCCCTTCTTCCGGCAAACACAGTGGGCTCTTATTCGGCATATGAAACCACCTATGATCCCCCACCAAAGCCGCGGAAACGAGACCGTCAACTTCCGCAACGTCAAAGAAAGTGCGAGCGTTGATATTGGGGAAAAGAACCCTTCAAATATGAAGGGTGTGCCACTCAACTCCGGCCTCGCAACCCCCAATGGCGAAATCTCAGACCCCTTCGAAGAGTTTAACAGCGTAACTCTTCATCACGACGGCGACTTCTAGCCGACACGCGTCACGAAACTGAACCCTCCCGCCCTTTGCACCATAGATCTAATCCTCCGAGCGTGCTTGTATTGCTAGGACTATTTCACGACCATGATGCCTGAAAACAATCTGTATTCGAGAGCTTATTTTTTTTACGACTTTTCAACGGGAGTTCGGCGCGCCTAGAATTCTTTAACAGGGGCATATTGACCGTCGTCTTATTTTGGGTGGACATCCACCGATATCAGTCTCTGGGTCCCTCTATACATGGGTTATTTCTCGGTTCCTTTTGCTTGTACGGGATGTTTTGAGGTACACTTTTTTGTCTTGTCATCTTTTATCAGAATCCTTGTTGTCTGAATGGCTGTCACTCTGCTTTGCTCAATCATTATTGCAAATCCGGCGTTGACGATCTCAAATTCCATCATTTTGCCCTCGCACTTGATATTGGTGTGTGCACTCAAACTTTGCGTATATTATGTCTCCCAGCTTCAAGCTCTTCTGCTTATCTCTCACTATTGCCTGCTCGGTTCCAAGTTGGCCTTCGGCCAGGCCGTGTTAACTATCTTTACAATGACGGACGGTCGTTCTCTTCTGCACCTTTCACATAGCAGCAAAATTGACCCTCTTGATTATTTACTACCCTCCCCTTCCCGGTTAGTGGGATTCGTCACTCCTCTAACTTCCATCGCTGACGAACACTCACTTCTGTCGCTTAAAGTGAGTACCATTTGAAAGCGAGATCTTCGATCCTTTCTCGCTAGTCCTCCTTGGGCCTGACTCTTCGATGCTTCTTCCACGTCTTCCAGAATCTGAATCATTTAGACTCGAGTCTACCAGATCCTCTCTCCCGAAGTTCCCTTCCAAGTTAGTCTCTCTCCTTTCCTTACCACCAGTCAAACGATCTACCACCGTCACGTTTTGACCATCTACTATCTCCTGCTTCTTCCTCTATTTCCCTCCTTCCGGTCTGTCCTCTCCTCAGCCACAGGCTGTCTATATATTTCGCTACTTCGTACCTTCTCTCCCGTTGAAACTTGCTCCCAATCGCCTTATTCAATCCCTCCAGCTTTTATATTTCGGACAACACATTCCTTTTTCCTAATCCCATACTCTGCGTAAGGCATCACATCTATTCAGCAGTGCATTATACTCACGGCCTACACCCAACCTCAGGCATCCTCTTCGATCCTATTTCTCGTTATACTCTCTTTCCCATGGCAAAAAGAACCTCATCTCAGGTAAGGCAAGTCGAATAATGACAACATTGAATGCTTTCTTGACTGCCTAGTCATCTAATCACCCCCCGTAGGCAAAACTGCTTCCCAAGCGGAAAAGACGCCGAGTCACCAACAAGCCACCCAGCCGGACGCGAAGCGGTACAAGGAGATCCACCACTTCCCTGGCGGTCCAGCACGGCGAAGACAGCGCCACAGAACATATTGGGTCCACTCAACCTCCCCTCCAAGTAGCTACAGCAGACACGCTCATTCCAATCGATGTCAAGGTCCATTGGGTTCGAAACCGTGGAAATATTGACGACACTCTGCAAGCGGCCATTGAGAACGGCATTGATATTCCGGACCATAATATGGATTTCACTCATGATCCAAGGCTTCTAGAAAGCATATTTGCCTTCAAAGACATAATCAAGCGAATGTATAACTGCCAAGAGATTAGCATGGACATTCAAAGCCTACGTCTAAAACACGACTCTCCCAACGGCGAAATTGAGACGGACATTCTTACACGGCCGTGGGAGAAAACCCTGGAAATTTTCAATGATCGGAATCTAGCGTACTATGTGTCAGTTGTCTTTGAGCCAGTCGACGATGTAGAGGCAAATCTTTGGGAATCCCTCGTGCCACAGCCGGAACTTCATAGCTTTTTCGACGTCCAACAATCGGGCTTGAGTTTGAATACTACCCAGATTTTAGAACGAACAGTCGAACTTCCAGAGTACCAAGATTTCCTTGATGAAACAGAGGACGATCGGGCCGTGGACGAAATCGGAACCGCTCCCGAGCCGAAGGCTTTTGACTCCAGGGAAGCCCAGATTCAATATTATGGCGGCTACGACGTCAACACGGAAGACGGGCGGCGGAGATGGCAAAATCGTTTGTTGGCAAATCTCAGCTGTAATGGCAAAGCAGCACGGGTGAAGCTTAACAAACTCCCCGTGGAACTCAACAATTCCCAGAAGGCATCAGTTACAATGATGCAAGAGCAGATGCACAGGATTGCAATTGAAAAGGAAGCATGCACGAATACTGTAAGCGAACCATATGCACATCGCATCCTTGCTAATCATTTGGTTACAGACCAAGAGGCCTGTATCCGAGTCAGAATACTGCGTCCTACAACGCGCTTTCTCCGGGACAGACTACCGTTCAGGGCCACCAGTCGATTTATGCCTGCGACTTTTGTTGGCCACGAAACAAGATAACGGGCTCTACAGGTCTGAGCTGCTGGAGGAGTTTGTGGATTCTGATTTCTACCATTACCAGATTTCTGGGGCAGTTGGTATAATCGCCAAGCTTTACGGCCAGATAGATGCGAACAAACTGCTTCTCGCAACTGATTGTTTGCAGCACCCACAAGCGGACATGGTCCGCGACGCTGCTGCACAGCTAAAAGACTTTTGCTTGCATGGTGCAATTCTGGCGGACGAGACCGGGTTTGGCAAGACAAAGCAATCGTTACTTGCGGCTGTCCTACACACGTTCTTTTACACAGAAAAAGATGAGGACGGAAATGATTGCCATAGGCCAATACTCCTAGTGGTTCCCCCTACGCTCATCCGACAATGGCTAGTTGAAATTCGGGATTATTGGCCGCATCTGATCCCGGTTCTATCTTACGACACGGCCTTTCGAATGGACATGGACTTATCAACACTCTCATATCAGGCAATGAGAGAAGTCCCCAAATTAACCGCGATCCCGGAACGCTTAAAATATATTTTTGACATGCGAGATGAAGAAGCTCGCCAAGTTATCATTATAACCTCTTATGCTACCCATCGGCTCCGTGCAGGTCATTCGGAAGAGCACTATGTACCACCAGTGAGACATGATCCCCCTCAATACAACCCTGAGACAGAGCAAGAGATCTACAAGATAAGGCCACGATTACAACTTATCTGGTCTTCTCCGCATAAGGGTAAATATTCCCTTTTAATAGCGGATGAAGCCCAGAAAGTGAAGAATCCTGAGACATATACCTGGCAAGTGCTCCGCGTCCACGAGATGCCGAAGACTTTATTGATGACGGCGACTCCAATGTTTAACGCAGCTCTTGTAAGAAGAAAACGATTTTCTGGTTCCTCCGTATCTTCGTTTTATGGTATATCTTGCTGACGTTGAGGCGCAGGATCTAGTTGGTCTCGTAGGGTTATTATGGCCCGCAGCAAATAAGACTCTGCAGTCGTGGCTAGAGGCGCACCCGGAGGAAACTGAAAGGCACAAAAAACTCATTAATATTGACTCTGATGATATTTCTTCGAGACTTCCTGGGATTGACCCTCTGAATCCGATCCGTATTGAGATCATGAACGCGTGTTCTCTGGAAAAGATGTTTGACCATGATGGTCGTATACATCTTCGAGTCGCCGCGCGTTTTCGCGAGGTTTTAGATATGGTCACTATACAACGGTCCCAAGGCTCGACTCTTCCGAATTTGTCTGGCGAACCGATTTGTTTGAAGTCGCTCTTTAAGAAAATTAACTATAAGTCGGCAAGTATTGGTTTTCCGCCTTCTGAGGAGCTTGAATATCAATTGTGGCATAAAACTGCCGCAGAGTAAGTGTATACTAAGCACCAATAAGTCCCTACGCTAACACCCAGCTTCCAGCGAATATATCACGGAGATGAAAGAGATGCGCGGAGGTTCGCACAGCGGAATGGCTGCACCAGGCAAGCCGGTAGTTAAACAAGCCCGGCGCGGGTTTTTCACAGCAGTGAGACCACTCCGCAAGCTCGGGATTGCGGTTTTTGCTCTGAAAATGGCTCGCTTGAACGCTGTCATGGAAACCGTTGGTGGGGATACGCATTTTAAAACGATACGCTCGTGGAGGAATAACGGGCTGGATTCAGACTTCATCCACGCACTCACTCGAGGAGAAGGAGAGCCTCAACCTCATAATGCGGAATCTCTGATTTCTCACCTTACCCGCGGCTCCCCCGTGGTCCGTCTGGTCTTCCAGGAAATCTTGACAGTCAAAGCTGTGGAACGAGTCAACAAAGCCGCCTTTGGTCACCACCAGAAACTGATCGTTGGAGAAATCGTACCTGCCAATGCATTCTATTTGGAACAGGTGTTGAGGGCATGTTTAATAGACGCCAGAGTATTCCATTCCAACCTCTCGAATCACGCTAAGACCGCCATGGTTGAGCTGTTTAATGACCCTAATAGCACGCTCAAAGTTTTGATCATGTTATACGAAGTTGGGGCAGTTGGTTTAAACTTGCACAAAGCATGCAACCGTGTGGTTATTGCAAGTATTCCCAGGAGTCGAGCACAGGAAAGCCAGCTTGCCGGTCGTGCACTCAGGGTATGCTTCTACTCTATGTTTCCGATATGTATGATATGAAACTAATTTGTTTTATCTTTGTAGATTACGTCCGAATTTCCTCTGACCGTTGTCAGGAGAGTCACTCCTGATTCACACGATGCTTTTCGTGGGAGTAAGCAAGCTGAAAAGGCAGCTCTACAGCTGGCTGCAAACGCGCGAGACCCATCTATCAAGGAACTTCTCGTGGAACTTTTGAATGAGTTTCAAAAAGAAGTCAATCTATACCATTCTCAGGCTAAACCGCGGGGTCTTGAGGTTGCTCCGCCGACAGACCCTCCAGTTTCGCCCTTTGCGAACCAAGACACTCCTTCCCCTGAGAAAAAGCCAGAACCTACCATCATACCTCTCGAAGAAAGAAAGCTTCGTGATCGCACACAGATCACTCGACCGGGAAAATCGCCATACATGGAAGATTCTACTAAAGAAGACGGAGAGGACAACGCCCTCTTTGTTAAGCAAGATGATCCAGATTATTTGGATACAAGAGAATGTCCTGACGGAGAAGACGTTAGTTTTGATGATGAGTTTTCAGTATCTGACATTTCTTCAGAAGACGACAGTGACGCTGAAGATGAGAACGAAAACAGAAACCTCGATACCTCTCAATTCATGAATCAACCGGATGATTTTACCCGACACAAGAACACTCTACTGAAGCATCCTGCCGGGAAAATCTGGAATATGAAGGATCTCGATGATGAGAAATTTCTCAAATTGGCCCTCCGGTTACTCTACAACAAGATGAATGGCATTGAGTTGCTTCACTTGGACAAGTCCATCCACATCTGTTACAAGCAATTTTCGAAGAAACTGAGATTTCGAGCTGAAAAGGCTAAAACACCGACTATGGAAAATCAGGAGATGGCGAAAGAGAAGGGTCTTTGATTTTGGATACAATGCTTCGGCTGAAATGGGCAGCGGTTTTGAGCCATGAACACCCCTGTTACTGGCACTTGCACATCACGGAAGATCCATCTATATTCTGACTTAGGTTCAACGACATATTGCTTCTCCCGAGGGGCCATCGCCAGCCGTTATCAATTATATCATCACTAGTTTGATGGCCGTATTTTCGATTTTCCAATACCTAGACGTGGATCCTAGTTGCTAATGTAAATATTTTTAGATGCATCCCTGACAACTTTTCTCAAATCGGTAGATAGGATACCAAACAAGAACAAGACCCCCTCTTCCCATGCCCCTCGTCTTGCATATCGTATTTAAACAAATCCCTCAAATCGATCCTGGTCCATCTTTCTTAGACGCTTCCGACAACACTTGCGTAGTTATTTCTTCCTGCGACACAGCAGCCTCACTCCACCTAGCAGAGAATTCTTCAATTTCCTTCTTTTAACCACGCAGCCATGTCTTATACTCCCCATCTCCGGCTTGGTGCTTATCAATATTGCTTTCTATTGTGCCGAGGGTTTTGGAGATAGAGCTTAAAATTATTAAGATATTTTCTTTGCTTCCCTGCGGTTTGGTTCGCATTTTGCTTGCAGGAGTCTGTGGACAGACTTGGTTTAAGGTGGAAGGATACAATCTGAGGGGATACTTTGTTTGACAGAGAAATAGGGAAGGGGAAGGATCATTCTGTAGAAAGACGCTGACGTCGTTGGTTGGGTGAGGCCATTTATGTAGGGTTTGATGCCCACCCATGCTTATTGGGAGAAAAGTTGGTGGACTGAGAGTCTGAACTGGGAGTCAAATCTTGCTTTCGGATCAGTGATCTTGTAACTTTGTATAGATTGAGACTAGCTTTCACTGGTATACTGTAAACAGGCCCTGGTTCTGTTCGCTCCAATGTTGATACCTAATCTAATTGGACTGTAAGGTCAATAACATGAGAATAGATTGTCTCTGTTCAAAGAGAGGACTGTAACCAAGATTCTGCTAGATTAGACTCCAAAGAGTATATTTATCCTTTTAACGTGACAAGAATTTTATACTAGCCTTACGGCGTTCAAATCCGAGAGAAAGATGTATACATGATATATATGTCAGGAACACTTAAAACCAGGAGACAGTAATAGCACAGAATAAGAAGGCCGGAGCACAGAGCTTGCTGTCAGGCCCTACCAGGCGCTTTTCATTAGAACTTATTTATACCTTGAGGCCTCAACAAAAAATAAGCATTGTTGTTAGAGGCCTTATAGACCATCATAGATCGGAGCGCGTAATTTTCCCCCCACCAACCCGCTCTGCATCAACAACCCAAACACAACCTGAGTCTTCATAACCACCACCACAACACAGTCTACGCCCCTATCTCCTGAAAATTCATTTTAAAATGGCAGACACAATTCCAACTCCATCTAGGAGCACCACGCCCCCATCAGACCCTCCAGCCGCTTCCGCAAGCACCACCGAGAACCCGCTTCTCCGCCCCTCCCACCCATTCGTCTCTGATCTCGAACAAGAGGTTCTAGACGAGTATGCACGGTTACTGGGGAATGTCAATAAGGTATGCGCGCACCCTATCTATTATGCCGTATAATTTATTGGATATTTCCTGGGTGAATGCCGGCTAACCTCATCTGTTCTCCTTCGCAGCTCTCCACAAAACTAGCCGACCTCGCCGAGTCACCCTCGTCCATGACTCTCGACGGACTCCGGCAGCTAGAGCGGAAGACGGCTACCGTGTGCACGCTGCTCAAGGCGAGTGTGTATAGTATTGTGCTTCAGCAGCAGATGATCAATGAGGGAGAAGAAGCTGCGCAACAGCAGCAGCAGCATGAAGAAACAGGAACTGTTCCTGTAGGCGAGGATGGGTATGAGGTCGGGGATGTAAGTTATCAGTATTGAGAGAGGGGGGTTATCCTACGTGATTCAAGGTATTGTTCGAGTCGGGGTTTGGCGTTCATGGTTATTATTTTTGCGTATTTGTGGTGGTCTGCGTCGGGATTCAATTTGTTGAGACGGATATACCCATGTTTTATACAATCTTGAAAGGTACGTGGTAATACGGTTGGATTGGATTCATTGATTGGTTGCAGTAGAGTACAAATACATGGTAGATGCTGGGATAAAACATATGAAGTATTATATACATCGTGAGAAGGAAACCACCAGACGTGGTCGCCATACGATGTGCCATAGTGGTACAATGGTACAATTTAGGCAAAAGACCGATTTCGAACACTTCCCCGCTCAATCTTCGGAATGCCAGAGTAGTAGACCTTTCGTACGTCAACTAGCTTCTTGCCCCTGGCGCGGGCGATGTCTTCCGGAACGCGTTGGCTCATAAGCGCCTCGTAGGCGGCTTTGACCGTGTTCATGTGGTTTCGCGACCGATCGACGCGAGCAGCGAGATCCTTAATGCCGGCGGCGCGGCACATCTCGTAGATCAGACTCTGGCAGCGGAGACCGAAGCCTGGGTCATGTTAGCATATTGGTAAGTTATAGAGAAGATGCTTCGAGCTTACCAGGCGGGCGACTCATCAGTTTCAACTCCACGGCACCTACTTTCCCCTTGACATCGCCGTAGATGGTGCGATTCTCATACCGCGGAACGGGCTGCATGTTTCTGATGGCACGGAACATGGCCTGTGCATAGGCATTCGGCATTTCGTCTGATTTTCCTTCGCCAATTCCCAGAAGGCCTTTTTGGTTGCCGGCGATAGCTAGCATGTACTGGCTTTGAATCTTACCTAGGCGAGTCTGGTTGACGACGCGGTGACTCACGAGGACTCTGATCCTCATTTTGCCGATAGTTAAAGAATCGTATCCAGTAGCCTTCATAAGCGCCTTCATGGCGTCGGACGGCTCCTCGTCCACTCGAGCAGCCGTTTCACCATCATCGTAGTACCTTGGTGGTTTCTCGGTTGGCCCCTCTAAATGCTCCCCTGGCCCGAACAGATCTGGCACAAGCGAGGTGCTCGGTTTCAGTTCGTTCTCCTCCTTCCCAATGGTCATGCGGTTTGTCTCCGCAAAACGCACCCAGTCAGACACCGTAAAGTCCTCCGGCAGATCAGCGAAGAACTGAGCAAAGTCATTGATAAAGTCCTCCTCAGTCTTTAAGGTAGCTGTGTAGTCGGAGTTGGATTCAGGGGCGCGAACGTGCTTGTCGACACCGGGTTCGATTACAGAGAAGTCGTCGAGATACTTGAAGGCGAAAGGGTCGTCGCGAATATCAAACTGGCTTGCCAGATGTTTCGGGTCAATTGCTGCCTCACCAGCTTCAATTGCTGCGATCTGCTCTGGTGTATAATGCTTGCTGAGAGCGGCCTTTTCTTCCTGTGTATACTCCTTGAAGTGCTCCGGTCTGAGAGTCCGCGGGAGGTCCCGGAGACGCATCTCTACCTCACCGTCCGTCTCTGGTGCTGGCGATGGCCCATCCTTGTTAATCTCCAAAGCTTTCGATGGCTCTTGCTTGACAACGGGAGGTTTCGGCTTGTCGTCAGAGAATCGCATGGCTGATAGTTGGAACTGGCGACGGGGCACGCGAGGACCCACGGTCGATGCCGCGCGTGAAAAGCTGCAGATCAGGCATCTAGCCGGCCGGGCAAAGCTCATGATGGGGAGCTGGATTCCAGTCTCTTCAACCAGAAGAGAGCAGGAAATTCAAGCTTGAAAGGCTGGGGTGGACCGGCGGATCGGTGGAGGAGTCGAGGACAACTTTTTGCGGCCGGCGGAAGGAGAGAATTTCTCAGCCGCCGCCCCGACCAATCAGCTCCCACATTTTTCTGCTTTCCAGAATTTCTCTCCCCAGCTAAGTTTCTCTCTTATTTCTTCCCACGCCAGTTGATCTTTCCTCTGGACATTTATACATGTTTCGCTCTCTGCATTTGTATTTCTACCGGCCACTAAAACGCCAGATCTTCAACCCGCCGCCAGTCCGCTATCAGCGCGCTTACCGCATTCCTGCGCGGTTCCTTGATGGGTCACGGCCGGTCATAATGCCTCAAACCCAGAACAAGAAACAAAAGAAGGGTGGCTTTGAACGGGACAGGGTTACCGGTTTCGATGAGGTCCTGCAAGCCGACATTGATAACCTTATCCAGAAGAAACAACCAGAAATCAGCACTCCACCGGCCGATGATTCTGATCTTCCGAAACCTAACCTCCCCGACCCTTTTACAGAGATTGAAGTCACGGTCTCAGAAATCTCCTCAACTGGTGATGGACTAGCGCTGTCGGAGAATGGCGACCATGTATACGTCGTTCCTTTTACGGTTCCTGGTGACAAGGCGCTCGTGAAGGTGGTGCGACACTTTCCAGTCCTTAACTACACCATGACAGACTTCATCAAGGTCATTGAATCGGGCCAGCAAAGAAACGACGACTCGATTGGGTGCAAATACTTTGGAAAATGTTCAGGATGCCAGCTGCAGATGATGTCGTACGAAGATCAACTCGCCCACAAGAAGCGCATCGTGGAAAAGGCCTACGCCAACTTCTCCGGCTTGATTCCAGAGCTAATCCCTGCCATTGGGGACACATTCCCTTCTCCACTGCAGTACGGGTACAGGACAAAGCTCACACCCCACTTTGCTGTACCTGGTGGACGCTCAAGGAACAAGAACAAGCAGCGCCCAGGTGCGACGGAGGTACCACCCATCGGATACACTTACAAGAATCAGCGCCGGGATCTAGATATTGAAGACTGCCCGCTTGGTACCGACGTTGTTCGAGAAGGACTGAAAACCGAGAGAAAGAATGTGGCAAAAAACATTCATAAGTATAAGAAAGGCGCAACCATCCTCCTTCGCGAGTCCACCGCCCGCCTCCCGAAAGAGGGCTCAGACGCCAGTACTAGTCTAGCAATCCAAATTACCTACGAATCCAAAAACAAGCCAGAGCAGGAGTCTGGTGACATTATTCGTGTTGAGCGTGAAAACTATATTGAGGAGAAACGCTGTGTGACAGACCAAAACGCCACTTCTGTCGAGTACATCGATGACTACCTCTTCAGCAATAGGGCCGGCTCCTTCTTCCAAAACAACAATTCCATCCTCTCCGGCTTCACGGAATACATCCGCCAACATGCCCTCGCACCCCCCCCTTCATCTTCCGCCTCTACATCAACCCCCACCACGAACAGTCCCTCCCCCATCAAATATCTCCTCGACGCCTACTCCGGCTCCGGCCTTTTTACAATAACCCTATCCCCGCTGTTCAAATCCAGCTTAGGTGTCGACGTCGATAGCGACTCGATTGTCTCCGCGCGCCAGAATGCCCGCATGAACAAGCTCCGCAACACCGGCTTCGCCGCCGCGGATGCGACAACCCTCTTTGCCGACGTTCCCTACCCGCCCGACCAGACACTACTCGTCATTGACCCTCCGCGAAAGGGGTGCAGTGAGGACTTCCTCAAACAGATGCTCGAGTATGGCCCCCGCCGCGTGGTGTATGTTAGTTGTAATGTGCATACACAGGCACGGGATGTGGCGGTTATGGTGCAGGGTGATGAGAAGTTGGGAATTCGATATGATATTGAGAGTATTCGGGGCTTTGACTTCTTCCCGCAGACAGGGCATGTTGAGGGGCTTGCTATTTTGAATAGGGTTTCGATCCCAAAAGCAAAGTCGGAAGAGAAGGGAGCGTGAAGTGACATCACCGGTATATAGGCGTTCGGGAAGTTCGGGATGCATGTATAAAAATCTTATGTACAGCGCTTGATTACTCGGGACGAGGGTTTTGATTGGCTTGAATAGAATACTATGGACAAGATCTCACAGAACAACTCTTTTAAGTACTACCAGGGCCACCGAGGAGGGCAAATCTCCGGACGATGCTAGGGCCGATTTCGTCGTATTCGGCCTTGGTGTGGCAGTAGCTGCGGAATTCCGGAGTCTGTCCCAGCAAACTACCTCCAAACCACGGGCCATGCCGCTGCCTCTTATGCGTTACCACAGCCACGTCAAGGCCACCACTGCGTGCTCCACCACTGCGCGCCTCAGAAGCACGAATACGCGCGTCAACAAGGTGTCGGATATCACGTTGCAAGCGTCGACCAAAGTCCTTGTAAAGAGTAGAACCTCCGGACAACACGATGTTCTTGTAAAGACCTCTTCGGACATCGATTGGGGAGGACTGGATAACACCATCCACAACATTGGGGAGAGGGGTCAGGAAGTCGGAGGAGTAGATTTCGGGATTGAAAAAGATCTCAGGGGCAAGGAATCGTTCATATCCAACGTCAATTGATACAGTGCGACCGTTGGGCGAAGTCACGGTGTGCTTCAGGAACCGATCTGGCTCTCGATCGTAGCGGGCGAACTCCTTGACGATGTCGGGACACACATAACAATACTCCTCCTTGACCCTCTCGGCGGTCTTTAAGCTGCTATCTGGCTCACCTCGGTCTCGAAGCAGGCTTTGTACGAAGTACGTGATGTCTCGACCAGCAACCGGAATACTTTTGATGGAAGAACCAATGACGTAGCCCTCAGCGACAGGGATAACGTGGGTAACACCGTCGCCAGAATCGATAACTGTCCCCGTCAATGAACGATCGGTCACTTTGGACGATGTCCATGAGGCGGCTAGCGCAAGCACGGCTTGAACGGCAATATAGAGACCGGCGCAGTTGAACGATTCGAACATGATCTCGGCGGTGTTCTCACGGTTCTCCGGGGGGTTCAATGGCTATGTAAAGAATCCCATGTTAGTCCATTGTTTGAGTTATAACAGTAGAGCTAGTAAAAAGGTCTACAGGGTGGCGCTCACGGGTTCAGTAAGCAGGAAGTAATGGTCCTCAGGCTCGACGCGCAGGTACTTGAAGATCGAGTTTGACCAGAACCGCTCCATCTGGTCCCAATTCTCGATTTGACCATGACGGATGGGGTAATTGATGCCGTATCCAGGGCCGCTAGCAGCTGAGAGAGCCTCGTCACCGATGAAGAAGTCTAGGTCTTCCGTACCGCGCTTCGCAGAGAGATGTGAGCTTCCCCCACCCGAGGCCAAAAAGGAAGGTTTATTCGCGACGGCAGGCCTTGAGCCGCCTCCGGCACTTCCGGCACCAGCCTTTGTAGCAATTGCGGTCGGGAATACAAACGATGGTGAGTCGTTACCGGCGAATCCTAAGGGTTGTCAGCTTTTGGGGGTTCAGTGCGGGGGACTGCCTGGGTAAAGCGGGAAAGTGATGAATATACCAAGTTTTGAGTACCCAGTCCCGCTAAACAATAAAAACGCATAGTTAGCTGCAGTTCCCCATGCTATTTGTTGGCTTGTAGCTGTTCTGGGAAATGACATACTTGTCCATGACAACGGCCGGAGTTTGGGAGGCCATGACAGGCGATCTGGAGCGCACGCACGCAGCCCTTGTCTACCAATTCACGAGAAGAGGGACAGTTCGTTAGGCCTGGATGAAAAGGCAGACCTGGAGTATACAGAGGGCACAAAACAGAGAAATGGTAGAAAGACGGGGTTGAGGAGAGGGGGCTCAGCCTGGAGGTAGACTACTGGAGGTGGGCAGGCAGGCAGATTAGCGCATCCATGATTCCACAGCACCGCACCTGGGCAGGCGGTGGGGGGACCCGTACGTAATCAGTGAATGCTCCGTAGTAACTAGTTAGGATACATACGATATGCGCCACAGCTGTGGCTGGTGACCAGGCTCTATCTTTCACTTTTTGTATACAGCGCTTGCTGTTACCAATCTCTCTAAAATGGACAAACATCCTTTTGACCAGATCAATTGTTGTATGGCGAAGCACCAATATCCGAGATATTCCCATCGTTATAGAGAGAATGACCGTAACCGTCGATTCTAAAAGAGGCAGCTACTCTCGCTATTCTGGTCTAAGGAAAGGAAGGCACTCGCAGTGAGCCTTCAATACGTGAAGTCGGACTATCTCTATGTGGTCTCGGGCTCTCATATCTCCCTAGACGCCGTTACGCTGCTCGTTCGCTTTCTCCTCGCCCCATATTCTTCCTGTGTGCCTCTATTCTTAAGTTACACCTAGGAGTTATTATTCCCTGGCCCTCCATTCAGCCCAAACAGTCAGCTATAATTATCCCCCTCAATACTCAATCCCTCTGCTCTGGCCACCACCACACTCACAGCTGTGCTGCCAAAGAGTTCTTTGTTTTAGCCACTACCCTAA
Source organism: Aspergillus baeticus (assembly GCA_027569055.1). Lineage (NCBI taxonomy): Eukaryota > Fungi > Ascomycota > Eurotiomycetes > Eurotiales > Aspergillaceae > Aspergillus > Aspergillus baeticus. The sequence goes on along the minus strand of JAPDEI010000008.1, from coordinate 875,350 downwards.
GATTGAGCGCATAAATTCTCCCCCAAGAAGTTTGTTTAGTTGTTTTTGTGCAATGCGACAGTGACAGTACCAGACCTACCATTGAATTACCCCCCCCTTTCTCCTCCTCCAATCTTTCTCACGTCGCTCGCAGCCAAGAAAATCAGATCGCCATGAATTGTGCAAAGAAAGGAAGACATGTTTCTGCCATCTTCGTCCATGCTGGCGCAGGCTACCACCGCCGCGACTTCGAGAAGCCTCACATGAAAGTGTGCGAGGGGTGAGTAATTTCCTTATTCCCTGCCCCGCGAGTAACAGTGGCTGACATCGAATAGTGCCACCAAAGTGGCAATGGCTATGCTCCGAAATGGAGGCTCAGCAGTTGATGCTGTTGAGGTCGCCATAATGTACCTGGAAGATGCTGAGATAACCAACGCAGGCTATGGTAGCAATACGACCATCGAAGGCATCGTTGAGTGCGACGCGACTGTCGTTGACCACCTTGGACGCAGCGGAGCCGTTGGTGCCGTTGCCCGTAAGTTTGGTACTTGATTCTTCTGATGTTGAGAGACTAACGCTTCAACTCAAGAGGTGAAGAATCCTATCTCATTGGCACGTACGCTCTTGGACGCGTCCAAAGAGCCTCTGACATTGCACCGCGTTCCTCCGAACCTCCTTGTAGGACCGGGCGCCACGGAATATGCATACGAACAAGGTTTGGTAGTGCTTCCTCACGACGGCCTAGTATCTAGCCCTGCAAGACAGAGGTGGATTCAGTGGCAGAGGGAGCTTAAGGAAGCAGACATTCGGCAAAGAGCTAGGTCTCAGGGTACGAACGACGTCGACAGTCTCTTTTATCGCCGTCCCGTCAAGCCCTATTATGCTCAATTGGAGGTGAGCCCTGCGAGCACTCCCTCGGAATCATCTGTGCCCATTGGGTCACCTTCCATCAATACGAATAATCCTACCATGGCCACTATAGAGAGTGCGCATCCTGAAGTGCAAGTCAGCGAGTTCTTGCCGGTATCTGAGCCTCCCAATTCGCGCGCCGACAGATCGAAGGCCAAAAGCGATCATTTGGCGGGCGGGACGCCATTTACTAGACCGAATTTCAGCCCATTGACTAACAAGATTTTCCAGCCCAATCCGCTCAGACCGAACACCCAACCCGAGGTGCTTATGGATATTGATGAGGCCCCAGCTCTATCCGGTGGCCGTGGCGACGCTCCTCAGCCCGATCTTTTTGGCGTCACAGAGGACCACATAAGCGATACTGTGGGCGCCATAGCTGTGGATTGTTACGGTAATATTGCCGCAGGGTCATCATCCGGGGGAATCGGAATGAAGCACAGGGGTAGAATCGGGCCCGCTGCCCTTAATGGAGTCGGGACTTGCGTTATACCGATTGACCTGAATGACCCTGACAAAACATGCGTAGCATGTGTCACATCCGGCACTGGCGAGCACATCGCTACAACATTGGCCGCTGGAACTTGTGCATCGCGAGTATATTACTCACACCGAAAACGCACCGATGGTTCTTTCGAGGAGGTGACCGAAGACGAAGCTATGGCAGCAATGATCTCGACGGATTTTATGGGCAAGCAACCTGCTATATGAAGACAAAACTGAAGGCGTCGCTAAAACGTGATTTAGGTCATCCTGGTGTTCAATTCAGCCATTGCGAGGGCTCTGTTGGAATCATGACAGTGAAAAAGTCAATAGATGGCATGTATCTATACTTTGCTCATAACACGGATTCCTTCGTGAGTTCTAATGACCTTCCCTTATCCTTACGTATTGCTAAGCTTTTCCGCATCTTAGGTGCTGGCCAATATGAGCAGCGAAGATAAGAAGCCGTCATCCGTCATGTCTCGCAGTGTCGGACACGGCACCATTGCGCAAGGAGGGAAATCGTTCCGGACGAAGAAATATTGACAGACACGGATGAGATCATTCGATGCATTGAATCCCAGACGGCCATCCGGGAACTTCGTTACGCTATCACCGGTGCTGCTGCTTGTACGGAACTCTTATTTTTGCTCGAGGCTGCTCTGAATATGTGGCGTGCCCCAAGCATCGTCTTGCCCTAGAGACATCGCGGGCCCTTTTCTTCCTAGCGTCCAAGACCCCCGACTTTGCACTATAAGCCATCTGATTTCGCAACTTGAATAGGCGGGTCAATTCACCTTCGTCTGTGTTGTATACCCTAGCAATTGACGTTACTATTATTACCCTGCGCTGTCTTTGATAGTTGACACTGTCTTTAAATAAATTCATTCAGCTTGTATTATAGAATTCTTCACTATCTGCCATGCCGTCACGAAAATTGCCGGGTCCAACCCAGGAAAGGAAACTCAAAAGTGGTCCAGAACGGCATTCCTTATGAGACCAGCTGGTGTAGTCCCAACAAGCGGCCTGTATCAAGCTGTATAGTATGTAACCCTTGAGGATTCTCAACTTCTCATTGGGTAAAGCAGATATGCACGCTGCAAATGTTGCGCTTTGTGTGCTCGTCCAGAACTAGGACGCTAATTTCTGAGGCCACTTATAACTGTATTGACTGTGTAATTACCGGTCTGTTTCAATCACCTCCCGGGCATATCCCTCGACGCGGGGCCAGTTATGATTAGGTCTTAAATGAAGCTGACATCCGTCATAATCTCGGGAAGTCTCACCCGACTCATGGCGGTTGTGTGAGACAGTCGTAGACATATAAAGCAGCAAGAGAATCACGGACCCGGGGTAGGCGTTGGTGTCGGCGTAGCCGAAACCCCATTCGGGCGGACCTTCTTCTTTTTCTTCTTCCGAGCTATGAGCGCCGGTTTCAAGCTATACGCACCCATATCCAAATGCGTGCCGCAGGTCAAGCAGTCGCCGTTTTCCGGCGGTTCGCAGAAGATACTCAGGCAAATGGAGCAGACGAAGCCTACGTCGACGACACGGCGGTGGCAGAAACATGCGGCGCGGAAGTCGACGTCAACGCGGGTCGGGAGAACGAGGTGTTTTCTTGACCGTTGGTCCGGGAGGAATGCCATCATGAGGTACTGGAGGAGACCGCGGGGTTCGGAGAGGGACATGTAGATCCCTTTGGTCGCGTCGGAGGCTTGCTGGAGGAAGACGGCGTCACCGCTGAGTTTACAGACGTCGATGGGGATGCGCAGCCGCTGGCATGCAAAGATGCCGTTCATGAGCGGGATGTATTGGTGTGCAGAGCCAGTTGCGCTACTCACGGAGATAATGAGGATGCGCGATTGCAGACCCTCGGCGCCGCCCTCGTTTGTAGCCGTTGTTGTTGTGGAACGGCGTGCGAGCATCGAGGTTGAGCTGGTATCTGGATCGCCGCTGCGAGTTAGGGAAGACGTGTCGCCACCGCCGTGGGCTTCGGCCCATGCTATCGTGCGTCGATTAATGTGGCTGAGGGCCAGGGTCAACGCGCCGGCCATCATTGTTGAGCTAGTATTGTTAATGTCGTCCCTGCTAGTCGAGTCCATGAGCTGGCGGAGGTTCGACGTGACTTGTTCCTCCACGATGCGGAACGGACGGTATTTGTTCACTTGTCTTCCGCCATTGTCTTTGCCGTTGACACTGCCATCTGCGGTCATGGAGACGTCTCCATCTGGATCCGTCGGTGTAGAATAATACGCGGAGGGATAAAGCCAGGCAGCCTTATGGCTATGTGAGGCGACGACCGCGACCTCGTTGGCATAGTTGCAGGCCAGGTGAGCGTTTAAGAAGACGAGGATATTGGCGAGCGCAGTCGAAAACGAGAGCGGATTCTTTTCGGCTTGTTCGAGAAGCGCCCAAGCATGTGGGTTTGTGTCAATGATGACAGTCAAAAGGGACGGCGCCGGGTCTGGGGTTCATTCCATCATCAGCGCCTCTTGCATCCGACCATATTTTAAGCGGATCATAAGGTTACTCTTACCATGTGCACTCGTCTCATAGTGCTCTGTTGCGTCTACGGCGTTCATTCTCAAAGCGTAGACGTATTCAAGTTATCGCGGTGCTGTTAGGATAGTGTAGAGTTTCGCGAGTGCCAGTACAGGCCGCAAATAGTGATCGAGCTTTCACCTGAAAGAGAAGAGCATCATGGACAGCAGCTGAATCTCCCTCACAAAGGCAGATTCAGGGTTCCTGCCTGACAGCTTTTTGTAGGGGAAGAGCTAGTAAAAATCCCTCGGAAATAGTAATTCGGCTCCGAGAGAACAAGAAAGCGCTCGGCAGCCTTTTCGTTACTGTTGAAGCTTAGTATCTCGAGCTTCCGCATTGAGCCCAAAAAGTGGTTGCGCCTCCGTTGGCACGTGACATGGAAATGAGGCGATAAAGCTCTAGCCATTTCTTATAGTTTTAGTACTTTTAAGTTTTAATACATTGTTTATACAGCGAATAATTTGATGAGTACCCTCTATCAGCGGCAGTGAGAAGATTTATCTAATTTAGCTGTCTTGTAGACCAGCATGCTAATAATGTCTCTTCTTTTATGTCTTCCAGATCGTTTTGATGCAATGGACAGCTCTGGGGATAATAAACGGGAAAGGCAGATCTAAATTAACGCCTCCGGCTTCACATGCAAATGATCATCGTTCTGCTCCGTCTGACTCAGAACGGGGATCTTGTACGCTTCCCTGAGAGCCGCGATAGTAGGCTGGCTCAACGGACTAGCATTAGGTGTGAGACGAGGGGTAGTGCCACCCTTGCCTTCATGCTCGGTGAGCCCTTTTCGGATGGCAAGAACTGAGTCGGCAATTACCGCGTCGATTCCCTCGGCGGCTTGGAGCTATGAAACGAGGTTAGTGAGTGGCTGCGAGTCGACATATATCCAGAAGCTTACCTTGACTTTGTCGGGGTCATTGTTCAAAGTACCGTAGGACACGCATACGAGACTGGACTCCTTGACGACGCGGATTAAGCGCGGGCAAAGCACAAGGCATTCCGCTTGAGACACTACCCCGAGCAGGTTCCATCGAGAGGCGAATCGAATGGCCTCTTGCAAGCTACTAGCTCGGATGTCACCGACAGGGCTAGAGCCAGAGTCGGTCAAGAAAAGGACGGGGATGGACGGCTGCTTGAATGATAGCAACAAGCAGATGTCGGGGTTGAAGCTGGAGAAAAGCATATTGCGGCCCTGGCCCATCTCATAAACCTTTTTCAGGACTGTATCGACGAAGGAGTTCAGTTCCACAGCGTATGTGTCCATCTCTTCTTCCTCGCTCTCGTAAAGCATGGGGTATTCTATTGCGCGGTTAGATTCAAATCTCGATAGAAACCCGAGTATTGAAACTCACTCAACTCCATGTTAAATCCAACGGACTTGGGAAGCCTCCTGAACAATTCCTCCAAAGTAGCAAAAGGAGCCTGGATATGATTTCCTCGGCTGTTACCCTTGAAGCCCTTCTTCTTAAAATCACGAGTATGCTTGATTCGTTCGTTTAACTCAAGGAGGTCACTTTCTGCGCCGCCAACAGACATTGACCGCGTGCGCGGAGGAGGATTGCTTGGGTCTCTCCCAGTAGCACCTAACTTGGGAGAAGCAGGAGTTCGTGACGAACCTCGATCTCCGAGCTGAAGGAATTGCTCTAGAGTGAGAGTATGAACAGGAGCGTCAATTCCTGTTTCGCTAACGAGGAAATCATGGTAGATGACAGGAACGTGATCCTTGGTGAGTTGAATATCAAATTCGACATATGAAGCTCCCAGATTAGCCGCTGCGATGAAGGACTGGACTGTATTCTCGCCCAGCTGCAGAGAATTACGACTGGCGAAATTCTTGCCTAGCCCGCGATGCCCGATGAGCATTGTTGAAGCGACACTCTTCCAGTAAGTCTGCTCTCTGTTGATGGACATGTTTGGGTGTTGAAAAGGCGTGATGACGAGAAAGTTGAACGTAATGGATCCTATCACTTCCAGCGTGTTGGCCGCCACGATAGGGACGGTAGAGTCGCCTTGAAGGTTGATGCGGTGAGATCCCACAGTCGGTTTCACACTCGACAGTAAGGCAACACCGCGCCCCACGATCTGATCTTTCGATCCAGCATAAGTAGGGACTAGGTCGAATAGCAGCCTGACTTTGCTGGGATCGGCCGTATGGAAAACAATTGGCTCCGTCGAGATGTTCTCTTGGACTGGTAGATCGATGATCTCGGGTTCCCCATTTGCGCCGTTAGCGGAGATGACAATGGATAGAGCCGTGTCAAGTTGAGTGGCATGGGCATTCTCCATGGGAATGCGATCAAGGTTCACAGCATCTACATGCTTCCGATTGTCCATCGTCCCTAGACTAACAAGGATCATGGCCTCGTCGGTGAGATACCGATGTCCAAACGACTTAACAGCTTCGGGACTTCGTGAGGGAGAACTCCCCGTAGATGTCCCACCATTAGATCGCTTTTCCAGGAGTGAAGACTGTGTCTGGGATGATGCGGGGGGTGTGGTAGCTGGCACAGTTGGAACTGTCAAAGCAGGGTCTGCTTCGGAAATTTCAGGTGCCGGGGTGACTTCCGCAAGACGCCGAGCGATATCAAGATGGCCACGCAAGGCTGCATGTTCCTTAGCTGTCCAGCCAGAGGAATCGACTCTATTGGGATCTGCGCCAGCTTCGATCAAGGCCTCAACAACGCTCAATGAGCCGTCGACAGCGGCTATGAAAAGTGGGGTCCAGGAGTAGGTGTGTTCCGTAAGCTCGGTGTCGGCTTTCTGGTCATCTGTGCCGTTAAGCAGGATGCGAGCGCACTGATCGTGACTGAACCGAGCAGCAACATGGAGCGCAGTCTCACCCTGGTGATCTTGATAGTTGATATCAACTCTCGCATCGACCAGAAGCTGGACTATGTCGATGAAGTTAGCCTTGACGGCCAGAGCGAGCACCGCGCTCGAGCGCGGGATTTGTTTGCGAATTATCGCCTTGTCTTGAATTTGTCCTTTCCAGTTTTCAGCCTTCAATAAAGTCTGGGTTGTTAGTGGATGGCCGCCAACCACGCTAAGATGCAGCGGGGCCCAGCCATCATTATCCTGCCAGCGTGGTGCATCGATTCCCTCGCTGATATCGAATAAATCCCAAGACTGTAGGTGCTCGATAATGACTTCACAGACAACCCTGAATCCGTACTGCGCAGCGTAATGGAGCGGGGTACGACCAGACAAATCCCTTGATAAAAGTGACTCTCGCTGATGAGGACGGAGATTGTCGAGGAGGTGTACGAGGACAGAAACTGCAGGATCAGACCTAGTCAGATGCTGAGGCTGGCTCGTTTCCTTTACCACGGGGCGGGGGGGCTGCAGAGTAGGAAGCGCAGCTGGAGTGATGTAGTTCGATGTGTCAAGCGGGAAATCCAAGACCATGGAGGCAGACTGCTCGGAGTCGGTGGTGGCTTGAGCCCGGCCAATGGCGATCACTAGACGATGGATGCAATTGCGCTTATTGATATCGTCGTCTTCTTCTAAGGAATCAAGACGGCCCAGAACAGCGGAAATGCAGGCCTTGGAACGGTAATAAATCGATCGTTGAATAAGACTTCGAAGGACCTTCGGGAAAATGTTCTCGCCCGCCTCGTCAGCGGCTGCCTTGAGGTCCTCGAGTAGTTCCAGGAGAACATGTGTATCATCCTTGCGCAACGCTTCGTCAATGGTAAGGAGCGTGTTTGCGGGGAGGTTCAGATTAGGACGAGAGGGGCCCCTCTTCAAAGACAGAGAGGAGTGTGTTGAACTAGCATCATCGAATGTCTTCTGATCGCCCAAGGCAGAAAGCCAGTCATTGATTTTCTTCAATGCCTCGGTAACTCTCGTGTTAGAAGCAAACGGCAGAGGCTCAACCTTTGTCTCAAGGTACTTCTGTTGCGCCTGCGCTCCAACCCTCTTATCCAGCTTCTTGGTGATTTTATTGAATCCGCGACGGTTAACCTCGCCATACCATTGAAGCTTGCGGAATTGGCCTCGCAACTCAAGCAATGCGGCCAACAGGTCTTCCACGTCCTCCGAATCCAAATGACTTCCATCCAAGGGCTGTGCATATCGGTCCGAAAGGAGTTTTAAGCGACGAGAGAAATCGGCATACTTCTTGTTGTAAAAGTGGTCAACATCCTCGAGATTTCGGTCGAGGGAGTAGAAGAAGCCTAGAATGTGTTAGGAGGGCCGCTGCGCGGTCCAGAACACGCAAATATCAGAGGGCTCACCGGCAAGATCAGCCTCGTGACCCGCCTTTGCACGTTCCGCCGTCGATTTGATGAGCTTCTTCAATGCCTTGTACCGGATATATGAGGAACTCCATTCCGGTACAACATTCCTAGGCAAGTTGCGCCCAAACTTCATCTTGTCAAGGTATTCCAAATCCTTGCGTAATTATAATCTAGACAAGCAACACTAATATCAATTTGCGACGGGCCCGCCGTTGAAAAGGAGAGGTAAGGGGGGTCGAGGGCGCTTTATTGTAGCTCTCAACAACTATCCTCGTTCAAAAGCGTAACCACAGTTTCACAAAGTAATCCAGGATTCGGAGGATTATTGAATAAGCGAAGTGCGGAGGATGTGAGAGGAGAGAAAATTGGTCTTTGAAGAAAGGAGCGCCATGTGTCAGTTCTCAAAAAAGACGAGAATAGTTCCAGTATAATTGGGAGGTGGAAAACCCGAGTCTCCTCCACTGCGTACGTAAACGCAGCAATCCTTCGTGGATAAAGAGGAGAAAATGTTCCGCAAGCGCAAAAAAAATTGTTCAGGACTGTTAGGATGAACAAAAATCAGCACGTGGAAAAGATGGCGAAAGACTGAAGCATTGGAAAGAAGATGCGGTCAACGCGCGGAGGAAGGATTAACGGAATAGTGGACTGTGGAGCGGAGACTCTCGCCCAGGGCCACATCGTCAGCAAGTCATCTTAGCGCTGCAGAGCACCAGATCAGATGAGTGGCGAAGACGGAGGGCAATTCCCGACAACCGCGAATTATGGATTCATTGATAGAGAGGGGGGGCGGACCTCCAGGAGGACAGATCCATGGATGAGCGCAAGATGACTGAGCTTCTAACCCCGGCCGCAACGAACCGATGCTCGGCGTGGGCAGCGGAGAAGCTCTCATTTGCCATATTTTTGCACAGGGAACAGATGCAGCACACTGTGCCTTGCCACAGACATACAACACTGTCAAAGTGAGGGAAAATGCAAGGTACAGCACACCAGACAAGAAAGAAAGAGTCGCATACCTTACCAAAGACTCGGGAACTGATTTCCCTACAGTTGTAGGAGCTGAGTTGTAGGAGTCATTGTGACAAGGGGAGCGCAATCAAATAGTTAAATAACAGGTCTATAATGTGTAGTCAAGACCAATGAATTTAGCAATAATAACCTAGGCGTCATGAGGACGGCAGGCTTTATATACTAAGGCTTGACGGACAGCTCTGAAAAACAACCATACGGAGTACCCAGCTTTAGTTAGCTATGTACTAGCAAATTATTTTATATAGACCGCCATCTCGGGTACTTTTCGTCATCCCCCACCTGCAACCTCCCCAACATGGGCTTTGAGAGCTCAGATCCACGAGGGATCAGACGTGGGGAAAGTCGCAAGCCGGTCCTCCCTTTCCTCTTCAATCAAGACCAGCTGATACCTATGAAACCGGGTCTTTTCTGCTATGGCACATTCTTAAGTTTTGACTTCCGGTCAATAAAAATGTCTAGCTCTGCGTAGTAGCTGAAAAAAAGAAATTATCTTGGAACTCGCCCATAGCCTGTAGGAAACCGAAGCTGGCAAGCTGCCCCGGATGCATGCGCGATGGTCAGCTCCTGCTCCTGGCCTAATTTGACGTCGATCCAACTCCAGGCCCCCTCCCAAGTCCCAACACACCAACAGGTGAACACCCGCGGGGAGTATTTGCTTTTTCCCGAATGTGCCCCATATCTCCTGCCGTGCGATTACCATTCCATTCCATAATTCTATCCCGTGATATCAATGCCCTATGGATAACAACCTTCAACTTGGTCACATGGAAAAAGGGGCCTCTACGTGATCTCCTTCAAAGGAGCTGCTCTTGCATAGGTTGCCAAGGGCTCTATGCGATTTAACTATGCGATTTAACTATGCGACTTAACCATCTAGATAAATTCATTAAAATCTCACAGGGACCACACCAAGACAGAATGTAAAGAGGGGTACTCTGTAGAACGCCAATCTGTCGTCACTGCCTGACACGCCGACATGGAATGGAAGTAAACAATCGACCAACGCTATACCTCCGTGGAAAAAAGGTTGGGGAGAAAGAACCGTCCAAAAAAGAAAAACAAAAAGGGAGATGACAAAAGTAGAAGGGCGAAGAATTTGCGAGGAAAAAGCGTCTATGAAAATTAAGTATTGGCTTTCATCAATCATCAAAGGCAGACCCCCTGTCCCCTGCCCCGCCATCTATCCGACCAAAGGCTTCAGCGCTTCCACACCAATTTGGAGCACCAATTGATTTCGCGTCTTCTTGAGCATAGTGCTAAGAATTTCAACTCCTCCCTCTTGCTTGGCCGCTTCCAACGCCCTTCGCCCGATATCACCAGAGGCGGCGCAGGTCAAATTGCGCACGCAGGTCACTCCGCGGTGAACAAGGCCATCATCTTCTTCCTGGCAAAGGCTGAGCAAGAGTTTAACCCCACGAGGGCGATCCAGGATTCCGGCTATAACCGGGTCGAACTCTGTCAACATAGCCAAAGCACCTCCAGCTGCCCTTCTAGTAGTAAGATCATCGGTATCTGTAAGAGCAAGCAGAATGTGTAAACGTTGCGCCGCACGCTTAGTGCCATCAGCCATCTTGATAACCCCTGACTCACAAATCATGAGGTTGCAAACAAGCTCACAGGCGGCTCGTTGTATCAGAGAATTTTTGGATAGCAGTAGATCTTCCACTTGGTCCCAAGCATGTCGGACAATAGCCTCTGCTGCTGCTGCATCAGGATGAGTAGCTAAGTTTGTAAGAGCGAGGAGGCTCTCGAAGACTGGTAGCATATCCACTGTCTGCTCCGCCAATACACTGGTGAACTCAGGGGTTTGAATGAGCGCAACCAGAGGACGTATGGCCAAAGTAACGTGGGGAACCCCTGAAAGTGGGAAAACATGCGACGGGTTGACAGAAATGAGAATACGAGCGAGGGCGTGGGAGATATTGCGAACTGTTTTGTCTGAAATTGGATCAGAGCTACTCTGAGTCGTAGTCGCGAGACTAAGCAAGAGCTTAGCGGCACCTTGTTGCGCCAGGGCTCCCCGCGTCTTGGGGTTGCGTGACAGAGAGACCATGATTTGACCGATAAGGTCGTGGATGGAGAGCGCATTATTCTTGCCGCAAGCCACCAAGATGGGTGCAATACCTGCATCGACGACAGCGGTACAACGAGCCATGACATGCTTGTCATCCTCGAAGACAATGGGGCCTTTCTTCGCGTTTGGAGAAGCCTCGGCATATGCCTTCAATTGAGAGATTTTCTTCTGCTCTTCGGATAAAGTGGGAAGAAACTGGGTGAGGTTTAGTACGACCATCAAGCCACCGTAGAGAATAGATGCGTCGTTGGAATGCTCTTGCAAAATTTTCATTAGGCCACGCAAGAAAGTCGAATCTTTAGCAAGCTGTTCCTTGACCTCCGGTTTGACCGATGAATAAGCCAAACCTTCAATGGCGTTCGTAATATTTTCACCCTTATTATTCAAGATCAGTTCCTTGAATCGGTCAACTAGCTCAGTGACATGGCTGTCATCGCCCTGAGCCTTACCGTTTGGTGCAGTGGCAGTGTCCTTTCTAGTTGCTCGGATCTTCGCCAGAACGACGGCCGCGAGCTCGGAGCTCTGGTCACTACCGTTCGTGAGAATATGAGAAAGCCAGTCAGACAGGTTCTTGGAAATGGCATCCCGGCTCAGGTTGTTAATGCACGCAGCATTCAGTAGCTCTAGAACACTTGTTTCCATTCTGCGGCTCTTCGCGTCTCTCCCAGTAAGTGCCGTGAGAGCAGCCATAAACGTGTCAGAAAGGAAAAGGCTGGCCGCAAGGTCGGGGACAACAGGGAATACAGCAGCTGTTGCGGAAAAGGCGACCGTGAGATCGTCGGTGCGCAATTTGCTCAGTTTTGCGGAGACCATCTTGCTGAATTGCTTTTCGCCAACATCTTTCGAGGATTCGAGGTATTTGACCGTGGCCAAGGTTGCCTGACTCCTCCATTCAAGGGGAAGTCGGTGATCTAGAGATGTGACAATCACGTCAAGACTTTCATCATCCACTAGATCGCGCAGTTGATCCGCATCGACAGCAAGCAGCCGCGCGATGCCCTTAAGAGATCGCCCGTCTAGGTCATGGCCAGATTCCATCAGCTTAGCGATAAAGAGTTGGAAAAGCTCGCGTTCGCAATGTAGACGAGCATTTTCGGATGGCCAAACGGCGTGATCTAGAACAACTGTATCAAGACACACCGCGGCACCATCACCTCTGTCGTACATGTCATCAAAAAAAGTAGTCACCGAGACTTGAAGCTTGCTGGAGAAATACTGGCGCACGCTAGCATTCTGACGGACCAGTCCTGAGATAATATCATCCTGGACGGAGGACAGAAATTGGGCCTGGAATGAAAGAAGCAGTTTCGCACAGTCCAGTGCTACACTTTCCGGAGGGACAAGTCCATCCGTCTGGAGATAGCGGGCAACATCTTTTCCAGCTTTCTCGTCTTTCTGGGTGTACCGGCGGCACAAGTCGATCAGATGGTGACCGTTACCTTCCTCTTGCTGGATTTTGAGCAAGGCATCCTTAACAGCGGAGTTGTCGGGGGCTAGAGAGAGCGCTTCTCGGAGATTTCGTACAGCGGCCTAAATTACATCACGACACTGATCAGCCACCGCTCCCGCGAGCAATGCAGAAAAGCAGCGAAACACCCCCTCAAGTACACCAAAACAAGGGTGCGACTGGAAGACGAATTACACACCTCGTGATGCCCAGCATCTCTTAGCTCAAAAGCCTCTCGCGATAGGTGTACGGCGCGTTCCTCGCCCGTGGCGTGGACCATTTCAGCTATGGCACAGGAGCTTGGACAGTGGCGGGGCGCAAAGATGCAACGGATTTATCGCCGCAAATGGATTGATATGTCGACTTAGAGGCGGATACTATCTGTACGGTAGAACTAAAGGGTTGTCGGAAGGGCGCGAGGAGATGTAGAGAAGAAATAGGTAAGGGTGGTCGCGGAGGGGCGAAGGGAGTGAAAGAAGTTTAACCCACACACTCCGAGACTGTAGATAGATAAAGGAAAGCAGTCATGGAGAGCAAGGAAGGAAGCTTGTCGAAGATACAAGTAAGCTGACCTGGGAGGGAAAGGGAGGACTAATGAAGGTGGTGATTAGTTCGGATTGAGTGGGAGACTCAGAGATGCGCAGAAGCTGTCCGTCCGTTTGGAATCCCGCACCTTTTTTTTTTACAGTTACCCAAACTATGGATCTTGTCAGCTGTGAGTTTGACGTGTTACAACCCAGATCTCCTCTCCCAGCGACAGGGATTATCGAGATATCAATTGAACTTGACCGAATGGCAAAGAGGGTTAAGATTCCACTTTTGATGCATCTCCAGAATTGATGATCCAATCCTTGGAGACAATGGTGAAGCGCACGGAGCCTTCCGATACAACCCCTCCGTATACCGGCACTTCCTGAGAGTCCGAGATCTGAAATGCGAGAGACATTCTTCGGCCCTTAACTCCGGGGAATCAGATAAGGTCAACCCTCCATCAACTTCTCTCATCGAATCATGTGGCACACGCTCTCGACAGTCCTTTCTTGTTATAAATAAGCCCACAATTGTTATAGAGGTTATCATACCGCGTTATGCTCTTGAGGACGACAAGCCACCGATAACGAAACCCCCGAAACACCACCAAGCCAACCACAGAAAGCCTCCACCACACGTTGCTTTTCCCGTGCTGTCCGTTGAAGTCACCTCCCAAGAGAGCCAAGACTTTACGGGCTTCACCTATTCAAAGCCCAGGTCGCACACTATTGCGCCCCATTTCTGCAGAAGTTGGCTTTCATGATCGACGAGAAGACCCATAACTGAAACCCCCTACCCCGAGCGACTCTCTTGGGGCGAAGAGACAGGACTCCATCCGCGGCAAATAAAAAGATAGTCAGTAGTCAAGGTCCCAGAGCTCCATATGCAGTCAAAAAGTCCAGTTTCCTGATTACACACGGGATAGCTTCCGACTGGAAGCCTCATCATCACCTGATATATATTTGTTGCACAGGCTGTAGATTGCACACAGGAAGCCGCTTTTACTCTCCCCACCGGGACAAACAGTCCGTCTCTCCTCCCCACGCTTCGGCATGAAACACGAGGTTGGTGTTTCGGCCACCATTGCATCAAAACTGGCACTTGCAGGGGGTTGATGTTAACAACTTCCTTCGTTGAGGCTCGCTCGTTGTATTTTGCCTCGCATCGAGGTCAGGGATCCTGAATTTCCATATCCACTACTATTGAAGCGACCATAGGCGCCAAGTCTGCGTTATCGGCTGTGGTATTGTTGCTGGCATCCTTGGCAGTCCTCTCATACCAAGGCTTCGCCCAGAAATTCCTGTAACCCACACACTTGCCCCCGCGAATACGAATTTGGAGTCCATGCAGCCTCACCCACTTGGCACGAGCCAGCAGTGAGCCACCACTCCCACTCCGGACCCCGGAACAAGTTAAAGCAAACTTCGCTACATTAGACATCCTTCCTTAATGCTTGAATGTAGATCGCTCATCCCCACCCTCACTCGCCTTGGCCCGCCTGCCTTTCGCTGCGGAGATGGCGACTTAAAGTCACTACTTTTGTACTTATTCCTTGCGCCTTCCGCGCCTGGGGAAATAGTTCGTCCCCCGCTCATGACTGGGACGGTAGGGTCCGGTTCTGAAGGGGTCTCATGGGCGCCTTCGAGAGCAAAAACTTCTACCATCCATTCGTACCAGACTTTGCGGTCGTCCGTCTGTCTATACATTGTGACGACGATCTCACCATTGTCAGGAACATTAAGTGGGGTCTGGAATGTTGTCAGAACATCTTGTTTGCTTTTCTAAAGGAAGCGCCAATGTTACCTTAAGCGGGAAGTATATCGGGAACCAACTAATCATGTTCGCGCTCTTGCTGTCCATTGTCACCGGATTAGTTGACAGTTCCACGTCGCGGTATAAGACGGTCTCGAAGTAACCTCCAAGACCATGGCAGACCCCACGGTTTGGAACTGGGAAGGCCAGGCGTGTGCGGCGCACATTGTGCGAATTGGAAATCGTCGACGTAGAAGGCGACTGTGGTGGTATGTCCCGGTTAGGGTGGGAGAATGACCACGCTGTTTGAATGAGTGGCGTAGATTCCTCGGATGGGAGTGTTGCAACTGAGGACCTAACATTGTTCGCCAAGCCGGAGTTTCCAACACCAACCTGAGCTTGGCTGCTTGAGAGGTAATCGATGGCATGTAACATAACGACGTAAGGAGTTTCAGGCGCTGCAGGGTTAGAGACCGCCTGGTTTACAACATCTGCATATAGCTTCGGCGCTGATATTGGAGTAAGGTGTGCTGTGTATGAGGCGGGAATCGAGATACCATGCACGGGATTTAGAAGATGGTTGATGCCGTCCAAGCATTCTGGCGATAGTTCATTGTCACCGAAAGAACCCAGAAGCTCCGACACCACGATATCAATCTTGGTGTACGCAGTCTCGGGATTGTGCGCATTCGGGCTGGTTGGAGTCTGCTGGTTGCCAGCTTGGGTAAAAAGGGACTGGTCCTCGATCCCGAGAGATTTCCCAACAGGTGCTGTTGGTAGAGGGGTCATGTTTTTCTGTACCTGCACGCGTGGGCCCTTCCAGGCACGCATGTCAGAATGTACTAGAGTAACCTTTCCACCCCATTGATTTTGATTGTGGCGCTGAAGAAGGACAAAAGCATTCTGGTTCTTTTCAACGGCCCACAAGTCGATTTCAACACCTGCCTGAGCACTTGCTTTGAGTGCTCGAGTCACTAGAGGCCCTCTTCCTGCCCCAACTACAGCGACAACCACCCGACCGTCTGGATTGGAAGTCGGTTTGTTCTGTTCGGACCAGTCACGCAATGCCTTCGCGATAGCCCTTTCGTACCATTCGTATTTTATGGGGTCTTTCTCGAACACTTCATAGGTAATACTTTCTAGATTGACAGTCAACGGCTGCAGCGGTGCCTGGAGATAGTCCTGGTATCCGACGCCGAATCGCTCAATTGCACTGCGAGGAGGCTGGCGTTGCTGCAGATTTCTCATGTAGGACAGATGTGGAGTCGAATCATGATGCTTCTTGTTCGAGACTGCGGCCTGCGCTAGGCTCGGATATTCAGAACCAGGAAGAGTATTCGACACTTCCACTTCCGCCTCTAAACCTGGGATAGGGCCGACGTCGCAGAGCAATATCCATGGGACAGTTCGAAGACGCATAAAGCGAGAAATCAAACCTTGATGCGCTTTGGATAGTACCGGGTAGCCCTTTTGGTTCTTTATAAAAGTGGTGGGCTGAATGGTGAGCAAATGAACTGGCTCCGAGTGCCATCGAGACTGGACAGACATCGGGGGGAGATGCTTCGGTAGGATCAGTGCTATAAGGGCAGTTTAGTGACTATGTGCAAAAGGTTTTTGAGCAGGTCGAATAGATTTGACTTACCTACGAAGAGCCTTGAATGGTATTTACAAGGTCTTCTTACGGCATCCCAGGCATCCCAGGTACCAAAGAAGTCTACCTTGCGCGGCTGATTTCCGAAGTCTTCAGAGAATTCTTCCCGAGCAAGGGGTGCAAGATCACCTATCTCATCTACTTCGATATCCTGGTTGTCGACCATGTTCAACCAGACATGAAATTGGATGTAAGGACCCAGACTGATCGCATCCTGGATGGCGCGTGCGTAGTATGTCACTCCCTCTGAATGCATTCCATTGTGGTGTAGTTTGGGTCCTGGAATCAGGAGGTAACCAATACCACAGAACGCAGCGTATGCAACCTCTAGCATAAAGACTTGGCGGGATATGTCTGCAATCAACGGATCCGGCGAGCACATATCGATCCAAGAACTAGTAACTCCCACCAACTGAGACATGGCCTCGTTGGGAGTGAGGTGGGTATCAGACGGCCCTAGTTGTGGTATAACAAGAGGCCGCACATTTTCGGTGGTCATCAACGTTCTAGGATCGTCATGTGAGACAGATTGCGCATTTGTGAGGTGGGATGAGAGAACACTGAGCACTCGCGAATGAAAGTGGGGAGTCGTGATAGGGGTGGTAAGCATATCATACTATGGGAAAAATTAGTACGTATACTGAGCATCAGTGCAGACGAGATTCTCCGTACATTACTTTCATGAGCCAATTGTACCACGTCTGAAGTAATTGGTACTGCACGTTTGCTCTCATGTTGACCGATGCAGAAGCTCGGAGCTATCCCGTCGGATGAGTCCATGGCGAGTTTGGAAGTTGAAACTGAGGATATGGGCCCTAAACTGATATGCTCTGAGATAAAATAGGGTAGAGATAGGTGAATGGGTCACTATGGCCAAATGTATAGGAAGCCGAGAGGTGTCGAGGATATTCACCACTATACTGTAGATACTAGGGACTAGACCAACATTGCTGTGTCATAACAAGGAAAATGAACAGACATATATCAGCAAATCTACCGAACTAGCTCGATATAGTGAGGCTCGAGCGAGGCGATGTGTCGATAGCCGTCAAACGGCGGAATTCGCACGCCGATTGAGAAGAATGCTGGAAACGGAGCAAGTCTTCGAGTCCCTTGTTTGTTCTTTTTTTGGCGGGGTTGACAAAACCCCAAAGGCGGTAAGTCCCAGATCAGAAGCTGTGGCGAGTACCGCCAGACTTGCCGGTTTGGGGCTGATATTTTAGACTGATTCGGGCGGCGAGTGAATTTTTTGGCTGCCGCATCTCGACTGGTTTCAACGCACCTTCCAACCTGATATATCCTCCACATCGTCATGGTTGATCGACGCTCAGATTCAGAAGACAGCTCCCGTGCGAAACGTCAGAAGATGGATAAGTCTGGGACTGACCCCCGGGATAATCCTTATCTGGCTCATATGTACGCAGATACGTCCTCTAACGGCAACTCAAGCTCACAGGCTGATAACAAGAACTCAGCCTTCGCCAAGCTGCAACGACATAAGACGACGGCTGCTTTGGCGCAGAAGGTTGAAGATGACGATTTCAACCCATTCACGAACCGTCCGTTCTCGAGCAAGTACTTTTCGATCTTGAAAACTCGCCGCGATCTCCCTGTTCATGCCCAGAGGTACGTTTCTTTACAGTTGACTCGAGTCGCAGACCGACTGATGCTTGTGTCCCTTCAGGGATGAGTTCCTGAGGCTCTACCAGGAGTCTCAGATCTTGGTCTTCGTCGGTGAGACTGGTTCCGGAAAAACGACTCAGATTCCTCAGTTCGTCCTCCTCGATGACCTCCCACAAACCCAGCGGAAGATGGTCGCTTGTACCCAGCCCCGTCGTGTGGCCGCTATGTCCGTCGCCCAGCGTGTGGCCGCTGAGTTGGACGTCACTCTTGGAGAGGAGGTCGGTTACAGTATTCGTTTTGAGGACATGACAAGCTCAAAGACCGTCCTGAAGTACATGACGGATGGTATGCTTTTGCGCGAGGCTATGAACGACCATGATCTCAACCGTTACAGCACTATAATTCTTGACGAAGCTCACGAAAGAACCATGTCAACCGACGTTCTGATGGGTCTTCTCAAGGAAGTTGTGCTGCGCAGACCCGATTTGAAGATCATTATTATGTCTGCCACCCTAGATGCGCAGAAATTCCAGCGCTATTTCAACGACGCCCCGCTCCTCGCAGTGCCCGGTCGTACCCACCCTGTCGAGATCTTCTACACCCCGGAGCCTGAACAAGACTACGTCGAAGCTGCCATTCGCACCGTTCTACAGATCCATGCCACCGAGGATGAGGGTGATATTCTTCTGTTCTTGACTGGAGAGGAGGAAATCGAAGACGCGGCACGAAAAATATCTCTGGAGGCCGACGAAATGGTTCGAGAGGCTGATGCTGGCCCTCTGAAGACATACACACTCTACGGTAGTCTTCCACCGCACATGCAGCAGCGCATCTTCGAGCCGGCGCCTCCCCCGCGTCGCCCGGGTGGACGTCCCGGACGGAAAGTCATCATATCTACAAATATCGCTGAAACATCCCTTACCATTGATGGTATTGTCTATGTTGTCGACCCCGGTTTCTCGAAACAAAAGATCTACAACCCTCGTATTCGTGTTGAATCTCTCCTGGTTTCGCCTATTTCCAAGGCTTCGGCGCAACAGAGAGCTGGTCGTGCGGGCCGTACTCGTCCCGGAAAGTGCTTCCGCCTTTACACCGAGGGCGCCTTCAAGAAGGAATTGATCGACCAGACTTACCCCGAAATTCTGCGATCAAATCTTTCATCCACCGTGTTGGAGCTGAAGAAGCTGGGTATTGACGACTTGGTGCATTTCGACTTGATGGACCCTCCCGCGCCCGAGACGCTCATGAGAGCTCTTGAGGAATTGAACTATCTTGCCTGTCTCGATGATGACGGCAATCTCACCCCCCTAGGCCGTCTTGCGTCCGAGTTCCCCCTAGACCCTGCTCTTGCGGTTATGCTCATTAGTTCACCCGAGTTTTACTGCTCTAACGAACTTCTGTCCATCACGGCTCTGCTCTCCGTACCACAGATCTTTGTCAGACCCGCGTCGCAACGGAAGCGCGCGGATGAGATGAAGAATTTGTTTGCCCATCCTGACGGCGATCACCTAACTCTGCTTAACGCCTACCACGCATTCAAGAGTCCCGAAGCGCAGGAGAACCTCAAGCAATGGTGCCACGACCACTTCCTCTCCCTTCGATCCCTCCAATCAGCCGACAACGTGCGCATGCAGCTCCTCCGCATCATGGAACGTGAGGAACTAGAAATGATCTCCACGCCATTCGAGGATAAGAAGTATTACGAGAACATCCGTCGCGCCCTCTGCGCCGGTTTCTTCATGCAGGTTGCCAAGAAGGAGACTCAGGGCAAGAACATGTACATGACCATCAAGGACCACCAGAACGTCCTCCTCCACCCATCAACCGTCCTCGCACACGAGGCAGAATGGGTCTTGTATAATGAGTTTGTCCTCACCACGAAGAATTATATCAGGACGGTGACGGCTGTAAAACCAGAATGGCTCATTGTAAGTCCCCCTCTCGGTAACGCCTCATTCCAAAGTCCGCGTCTCTAATAACTATTCAATAGGACATCGCACCAACCTATTACGATATCTCGACCTTCCCTAAGGGAGACATCCGTTCTTCCCTGCTGCGTGCTGCTGAGCGGCTTTCACGCAAGGAGAAAATGCGTGCTGATTCTGGGAAGAGGCGCTAAATAGACAGTTTTGCCATTTACGAAGTTTATAGACAATGCGGCCAATGCTGAAACTGTGTTGTTTTCATCTAAAATAATTTCTCTCATATTCACAGAAGAGGACGCCCCATCTATCATTGGGCTCTGGGAAGATATGCATAGTGATAGCCGTACACTTGCCAACTAGGCTTATGACATTCTAGCGAGGAACAAACTCGTACGACTTACGAAGCCACGCCTTGAAAGGGGATGATATTACGGTCAAAACAAATTTAGGCAGTTATTTTCGCCCGATCAATATAGCAGTAGGTATCTTGGTCGTAATAATGTACAGATTCTATAAATACCAATAACCGTAAACCGGAGTCCCCTAAAACAACCAAAAAAAGTAAAATCGAGCTACACATTCGCCGAATGGTAGTATAATGATCAAGTCCAACGGAATTGGCGTTGTTGGTTAATTCAATGGCAGTTGTAGACAGAGTACAGAGATTAGCCGGAGGTTGTGGTTGGGATGTTTAATGACCGGTCAGGTTAAGATGTACCCGCCGTCGGTATCGCTGAGATAAGAGGCTTTTTGAGATCCGTACTGTCGCTCGCGGGGTGTTGAGGGATCTCCTGGGCAGCTGTCGCTCGGGATAGATGGAAGACAATCCGTCTGAGTTGTGCAACTTCATGCTTCAGGGTGTCTATGTCCTGATTTGCGGAGGCGGCTGTGGACTCGGAGGTGATTGAGGAGTGCTTCCCCTCTGATTCTTTGGTCTGAAGAAGATGGACATCTTCACTCTGTGTTGTATCCTCAGCTCTCGACTGAACAGTAATGCCACTCATTATAGACGACAGAAGTTGTTTTGAATAGAGCCCCGCGTGCTTGTGTAAGCGACTGGCAGAAGATTCCTCCGTCGCTTCTGGGAGAGAATCAAGGTGTTCTTTAACTCGCTTTACGAATGCATAGCAAATGTCTCTTCCGGCAGTCTCCTTTCTCCCTTGCGTCAATAATTGCGCGGCCGTTTGCCATCGGCGGTAATCAGGATCCACGTCGAAAACAATGTCCGACTGCGCCTCGGCGATGCGCCAGTCAAACCCGCTATTAATCGCGGCCTCAATGATAACATCCGAAATATCGAATTTTTCACATGCGTCGCTAAGATGTACCATCATCACCACAAGCCTCCCAATCCGGTCCAGATCTTGTGAAGATGAGGAAACGATGAAGGCTAAGCATCTTTGTAACAGCTGCAGCCCTTTCTCCCAATCACGTCGGATAGTGTAGAACTCCAAATACGCCATTAATATGGCAACATTATCCAGACAGCCGGATGCTCGCGCAGCTGAAAGGTATGCATCCGCTCTGTCTGGTTGATTGAATCGTAGGCATGCTTTTATGAGCACAGCGTAAATCACTATGTTTGCAGAGGCAACCGGGGGTACTGTTATTTTGAGCCCATTGATTTCGACCTCCTTGTAGAAAGCAAGGTTGCCCATATCAATGGGATAGCCGACCCCACGTAGCATCTGCAGGAACAAATCGAAACCCTTCAAGTCCTTGCTCTTGCGAAAGTAGTTGAGTATAGTCATGATAAGGGAGGCGTTCATTGGAAATTTGTAAGGGAGTAGTGTCTTGATGACGAGTTCAGCAAGGTCGTTTTGGCGGGTTTTGGTGAATGTCAAAATCATTAATTTGAAAGTATTGGTCTGATCTGGATCTTTGGTCTGAATGAGGTTGTGTGAAAGCCGTAATAGGAGCTCCTCGAGCGGCATTTGATTGCTGGAGTACAGCGTTGTGTCATGGCGGACAGTCCTCCAAAGATCTGCACTTTCATGAACCATATCTTTCAGTCTGACAACGGCGATGTCTTCTGTCAGATCCTCGATCGGATGGTCTTGGTCAATCTTCATTTGGTTTATTCTGCGCCGAATGGAATGGAGCTCCTGAAGAAGGGATGGCACGTCAAGCTTGGGTAACGACGCTGATCTGTTATAATTTTGTAGCACACCCCCATAGCTGTGGGCTATCGTCGGGCGTAGCAAAAGTCGAATTGCGAGCTGCTTCAATACGAGCTTCCTCATTGCCTTCCCACGGACCACACTCTTTTCAAGCCAACTGGGTATGCGCTCCCCATCAATTGCCATATCAAATGTATCTGTGTCCTCCGAAAGGCGATCTTTGATCTGCTGATTCAGCTCCGACAAGACTACACTCTCCATGTGCTCATCCAGTTTGACCATTTCCCCGACGGCAGCAGCGCCTTTGTAGGGCGGTGGTATTTTCTTGATGGGGTTGGTGTTCTGGTTTCGTTGTCTGGCACGGGAAGAATATGACCTTGTCTGGAGAACTCCGCTAAATGGGTTCACAGTTCGCCAGGATGTCCTTGAAGCCCTTGAAGCCCTTGAGGCCAAAGCTTCTAGAAGACGATGTTCTTCATTCACCAACTCATTCACCTCCTCTTTTACCGCCGCGATCTTCTCCTCCCATTCGAGTCGGCGTTTCACTTTTGTCCGCGCATCGATCCACGCTGCGGCCGCGAATATACTAGTGTAAAAAGCTGTGACTGAGTTGCCGAAGCGCAAGCGTCGTCTACTCGCCGCTGATGTTGATCGGGACGCTACTCCCTCCGCTGCGGTGCTGAGGCAGGAAACGCAGTGGGAGGTCGGCCCAGCAGAAACGCTGCGAGACCAGATACCTTGCATCGTCAGGACATTTCGGGCCTACCGGGCCCTGACGATGATCTCTGTACGATTTAAATGTCGATTGACAACGTCTGAAGATTCAATGGCCGGGGGAAATGGAGGAAACTGGGCGGCTTGGAGGGGAGCATCGCGTGGTCTGATATAAAAAAACAGGCGGTGCTTGGGAAAAAGTCGGAGTGCCGAAAGATGCAAATACTGCAAACACCCCGAACCCCATGCAAACAGCTGTCCAACCCCGGACGGAGCTTCCCTTGATGTTGCCAGCCCTGGGCCTTAGCTATCTTTATTCACAATTTTTTTTTTACACTTTATTCTACTCTCTAAGCCTGATTCTGGCTATAAGTTAAGGCGAGCTGCAATCGTCGCCCAAAATGTTACTCTCAATTCCTGCGGCATTACTTGCTTTGAGTACCACCTTCGTGGATGCCCACGGGTCGCATTCTAGCCCTGAGAATCCCTCTGCAGATTGGGCGACTCGGCACATGCAAGGTGGGACCCTGGGTACCCTGCAGGAAATCCATATAGTTTAACTTGCTCACATTTGCGAACCTCAGAGGAGCACCACATTGATGACTTCGACGCCGCATCGTTCTTTGTACTTCACGATTACGATTCATCCGGGGCCTGGACGCCCGAAGAAGTGAAGAAGACATACGGCATGGGAGACGAATCGAACGCGGGTCTGACGGACGAGCAAAAACAAGAAGCTCTGAGAGAGGTCTTCTCTCTTTTTGACCCGACAAATACTGGCTTCATCAGTCGCGATAACTGGATGCGTCTAATCGCCAACGGAGTGCGACTACCAGATTTTGGATTTGGACCGGGGCATCATGGAGACATTGAATATGAGTACGAGATTCATCACTTCGAGCAGTTCCACGGAGAGGATGCGACAGAGGAGGAACTCACGCATCCTGAAGACATTGAGCACTTCAGGAGACACGACGAAGAAGACGAGGCACAGGAAAGGCTTGACCAGCTTGAACAGATGTCAATCGTCGCGGCAAATATCCCAGCCAAGTTTCGCAAGCAGGTTTCTAGATAACCAACCGTAAGTAGATTTATGTATTTTATATGTGCATATATGTCCAAACATCTTCATCCTGTGCCGTTGCTTACATATCGCGGGAAATCAGCATATATATCCCCTTGATGATCATATATCTTGCCAATTTGAACTGCCTTTTGAACTTCTTTCGTCATCGAGTGCTCTCTGAGCCCCCAACGTGCGATGATAGCCTGAGATCAAAAACACAGTGCATCACACCTGGTGCGTAGGTCTTGACTTGTTCAACATGCCTACACTCAGTGCTTGGCTGCATGGTAGTAAATTGGGAAATAGACTCGGCCCATGACCTCCCAATGCTGGCGGTTATTTCGTCCATTTTTTCATCAATTTTCTGAACATCCACATTGTCATGTACGTGGGCCCATCCACCCTTGCGCTCGTCGATAATCTTGCAGGCGTTGTTCCACGACGAGCTAGAAGACGGCAAAAGGCCCAGGTTGACATGTCTGATGCTGGTCCATTCCTGTTGAGCTTCCATGATAGCCCTTATCTCGCCCATGACATCCGCAGCAAACCTGTTATCCCCGTGGAAAACAACGACGCGATCCGCATCACTAAGTGATTCCACTAATTCAGGAATCGGTGTGCTAACCTTCCCATCCTTCGAGACTCTAACAACCCGGCATCCCCACCCATTCCCAACGCACCCCCTGCGTAACCCCTCCACGGACCATCCGTTGATTTCCCATCCCCAAACTCTCTTTACTCCACGCTTGAGGTACGAGAAGACAAAGTACCCAATGCCCGCATACATATCAACGACCGCAACATCTCCAATTTCCCCTTCATCAAGCGTCTTCCCATCCAAGCCCTCGAATCTCGACCCGTGGCCCAAAATCCTCGCCTTCTCCGTGACGTTCCCCCGCGAGAACATCGTATACAGTGGCGCCCATATCTGCACGATCCCATGATTCTGTACCGTGCGCACCCAGAACGCCTGCTCGTAGTCCGTCTCAGTCGGCTGCGTACTCTCACCATCCCCGGAAACTGGAGCGCCGAAATCTCCATATATCGGGACTAGCCCGACAGGACTGCGCATCCGGTTCTCCCGTCCCTGGGCGTTCAAAGGCACGATTGGCGCGTTCATGGCAATGTGTGTGACGCCAAATCGGGCGAAGGCGTTTGTAATGCAGACGTAGAGTGCTTGTCGTTGCTCATCGGCTAAACTGGAGTAGAGTGTGCCCCATGCCGGTGGGTGTGTGAATGCATTTAATGGAAGCAAAAGCATGGGTTCATAGATGGTGTATCTTTTTGGGAGTGCTGGGACCAGCTTTTCAAGTGAGAGATCATCTTTCGTGAGGATGGATGGCTGGAGATGTGTTGTTAGGAAGTCTGCTATGCCTCGCTGGAGTGGGTTCGTCTTCTGCTTCGGCGGCCGTTTCTTGAAGCGGGTTCCCCCGCAGGTGAGACCACGATCATGTCCTTCCGCACGAGTTGCCATGGGATATCTTAAGTATTGTGGCTGCCCGTGGAGAACAGAGGGGTATGAAAATGCCACAGCCACAGGGTAAGCAGGTCAATCATAGCCGACTCTATGATTAATAAGTCCAACTAACTTTCCAGAATCACAGATCGTTACGCAACACTAGAAGACAGACTCATCCTGATTTTGCTCTGTTCTACGGAGTATAAAGTTCGATCAAATGTGGCGCTCTGAAATAATTGAATCATGTGATTTTACGCTAACATCTGTGTTGTTGCCTTAGGCGTTCAACGTAACTTCCCTCAACCACTTTGCAGAGCTTGAAATGAACAACTTTCTATAAAACATGCAAAAGTCTACGCTATATCAAAGTGGTGCAAAAAGAACCCGAAACTTGGCGATGCCCTCGTACTACTCAACCCAACTCAGACTTTACAGGTTTTCTTTTCCGTTGACGGTGTCTCGTCAGGAAATACCAGAATGCCATGGTGAGACAGGTCAACGGCAGAGCGGCTACCAGGAAAATCCAGAATTTCTTGGAAATGATGACGCCTTTATGTTCGGAGCCATCGAATTCGAATAGATTCATTCCAAGGAAGGTCTAAACTAGATGTCAGCCATGACCCTTGCTCTTCATTAGAGAGCTTACCGAAACGAAGCTTGCTGGCAAATAGACTAGCGTGATTAATGTGACAACAAAGACGTTGACATTATCCTCGACAGACGAATCCGCTATATGGAGCATCCGTGTTTGGTTGTTCAGAGTCAGCGTTGTGGCCAGCTTATGGGAAGTAGTATGTTAGCATGATCAAAGTCGGGTAAATGAGGCACGCACAAGATCTGAAACCCCTGGACTCTTTTCTCTCGTGACTCCACACTCTTGAGATTGCCTTCCAGACAGGAGGTATAATAGGCATTAGCAAGCCTACGAGATTGGGTTGATGACGATAACCCTTTCGAAACGAATAGATTACTGGTATTTGCCAACTTGCGAACAGTTGTTAAAGTGACGCCTAATTGCATTGACAGTGGCGAGAGTTTAATGCCGAGGTATTGTGGCTGAAGCAGGGGAGCAAGACTATCATTTTAAGTTATGATATTGTCTGCCTTGGATAGGTCTATGGTGAGAGCGATATCTGCCTATACAAACGGTCGAATTAGCTTGCTTTGAGTCGGTGACTCTAGCAGCATGGATCTCACAGCTTTCTCGATCTCTTCGCCGACACTATGCAGGCAAGATCCCCAATTTTTAATCTTCTTTGCGCTCCCACTCCAGCATGTTTGCCTCACCGAATACTCTTCGGTCTGTCGCCATAAAACTGTGTCCTTTGAGAAATTATTGCTTGTTCAAAAACACCGGCTCTCTGCTTGTATTCACAGCCAGTGTCACCCCCGCTGGATGTATCAGTTAAATCATTCGCGTTCCCATAAATATAGGAGGTCAGGGGGTTTGTCTCCCACCAGAGGCAAGCAATGATGAGGATACGGGGCCAAAGAGTGATGTCTGGTCGCTAGGATGTTTTCTGGTCAGGCTTCTCCCCTTTGGAATTGGCGGTGCTTCAGAATTGAAGAAGTTCGACACCAAGCTACATCAGTCGAACGACGGATATAGACGTTATCAGCATAACAGTTTCTACCTAGATGATCCTCTAAAACTCAACCCTCATGTCGAGACGTGGTTACAAGAGTTGGCGACACACAAAAATACGCGACTACCACTGGAGGCATGTAAACGCTTGCGCGATTTGTTTTTCCAAATGCTTCATATTGATATGGCCAAACGATTGAAATCCCGGCGAGTTGAGGCCGAGCTTTTAGGCATCCGTGAATTACTACGCCCCCCGTTGGCGTCTGAGTTGGGGGTACCTTCCGAGCCAAGTTGTATATCTACGAGTGGATCTAGCTCTGCAACATCCGAGGGCTCCATATAAACCACCTGCATCGTCGATATCATCCGAGGAGGGGATATGAATACACTCAGGACCCTCTTGAATCACAACGTTAATGTCGAGGAGCGTGCCGCAGGAAGTCAGGACGAACAGCCTTTGAGGGAGAGACCACTGATACATGCAATTCTAAAACAATCCACGGACGCTGTGAAAATCCTACTAAGGTCCAGAGAATCTCTGGATATAGAGACGCCGGACGCACGCGGCAATCCTCCTTTATACTGCGCAGTCGCTGAAGGATACAGCAAGATCGTCGAGAATCTGTTAAAAGGCAAATGTCAACGTCGATGCTCCGTCGACAGGTGGTATAACCCCGCTGATGAAAGCGACAAGAGGGGGCTACCTTGATATTGTCCGTGCATTGCTAGACGGTGGCGCGGACTACAACGCGTACTCTGATGATGGCTTTACCTGCATACATCATATCGTATGGGCCCAACAAGCAGGGAAAGAGTTGATCGAAGAATTCCGAAGACGACAAATCTCTCTGGATATGCAACGCGGAGGACACGGTGAAACCGTACTAAGTACTCTACTAAGGTTTAATAACAATAACATGGGGTCGGATGAGTGGAGGAAGTGTCATGCCTTGATGAACCCACCCGTGAATGTCAATGTGGAGGATCAGAACCACATGACGCCTCTATTTCACACAGTCTCCCATAATCTCCATGAGTCCGCATCTAAGCTCCTACAGCACGGGGCTAAGTTTAGTTCAGAGCGCCCTTGGGTCTAACGTTCCTAGTGTCCCACAGTTGAGATGGGGAAATTGATGAGAGTTCATCCCCAGCTGCAACGTCCACGCCCCCGGTTGCTAAGGTGGCCTCCGAGTTTCAATTCGAGAGATTGAGTCTTATAAAGATTCCCTACAAGAAATAAAATACTGGCGGTTTTGGTGGTCTTGAATGGACTTCACATGACTAATGAAGACGATATACCAATGGATCGCGTGCACTGCTTCTGTTTATCATCTACAATCTACTTACTAGTTTTATATAATACTTATTTATTCCTTTTTGGTTCGTTTGACCAATCTCCTATCGACACTTTTGGTTCTCTAGCAACGCTCTTGCTCAACCCCCTTGTTATATGTACTTTCTTCATTGTATTACCTGCATCGCTGTTCTTTGTCTGTTACCACGTATACTCGCACCTTCCTAAAATTTCCGGTCCTTTGCACCTTCCTATGGATTTAATCTCAGACACCATGCCCAATAAGGAAGATTCGACTCGGCGCCGTTCCTTCCCATTTGGCTATGTGAACCGAAACATTTCTAGCAGATGGGGAAAGTTCAACCAGTCAGTCATGGAGTAGCTCCTTCCAAAGGCGGGGTGGTGGACTTGAATCGTCCCTGGATATTGAAGTGGTAAGATATAAGATCCTAACCGTCCATTTTTCGTCTATCTTTGTTGCGGACTGTAACTAGGCCGAGAACTAGTATAGAGTAAGGTATGTGAGGTTGCTAAAGGTTAGTGGTGCAATGTGATGGACGGTGATCTTGGCGCTTCAAGCACCGTTGCTGATGAGAGGATTTCGGATATATATAGGCACTGGCGTAAGTGAAGAAGCCGCTTTGTGGGATAAGGTGTGGACTGTGGAGTGTAATACAGATAAGGTTGATCAATAAACTCGTACTAATGATCTCGATCTAGGTTAAGCGAAGTGGAGCACTTGGGTCTTGAAGTAAGACATTATTCAGCCTGGGGCTGCCGCTTGCGGTTTCAGCCCAAGTTAGTTAGCTCTGTAGCCGACTTGGCGTTGATTATTATGTACGGCCTGCACAAAGAATGAGCGTTAACCCAAAGTATCGAATGATATGCATAGCATAGTTTAGGTGCGTTGGGAGAAGATGAAGAAGGGACATGGCCGTCGATTTTATCTGTGTGTTTTGAATAGGAGGGAGTTTAGATCGGAGCGGTGCCCTCGAATCAGTGAAGGATGATCTGTTCCATGAAAGGAATTGAATGGTGCCAATTAACGTTCCCTACGCGCAAACAAAAATTAAGGAAAAGTGAACCTCCTAGTAGACGAACAACATGTCCGTAAAACAAACTGTGAGACTGCAAGAAGAGAAGATGAGGTAAGTAGTAAATACTCGTCATGAAGCATATGCATGAAGGAAGATGAAAAATCGAAATCGTCTAGCGCCAAAACCAAATCAGGTCAAATTGGAATCAAGAGCAAAACAAAATGGTTCATCAGGTCATCGTCTGGTCGTTTCGATTCTCGCTCGCTCGAGGTAATGTCACAATGGTGTCGTTCGTTATGTAGTTGTTTGGGGTCGTCTGTGTAGTCCCAAAGTTGAGTCACAATGCTATGGACATCTCCCATGTCTACCTATCTCGAGTATGGTTTGTTCATGAGGGCGATCTCGCGAGCCACGGTTGCCCATTCGAGTTCTCTCTTTATTTGCTGGTTGCGTTTCTTTTGTTGGAGCTCTTCCCACTTTAGCAGCTCGTACCTGAATAAAACTTTAGCGTTCGACAATACGTCATAGAATTCGAATGCACTTACACAAATCGCAGATGAGGCTGTATGATAACATTAAGCCTCCTAGCCCGGACGTAACAACTGTTCCATGTTAGTGATATGGGGGAAAATCCGCACCAGTCAACACTTACTATGCCCTGGGGAAAGTTAGATTGAGAGTCGCCATGACTTCTGCAATACATATCGTCGCAGAGCGTGAAACGCCAACTCGACAATGAACCAAAGTAGCCGTTCCATTGGACTTCCCTTTTCCTGTAGAAACGTTAGCCGGCGGAACAGGAACGAAGATGGGAATAGAAGATGAGCCCGTACGGATGAATTCTAGACACCGATCAAACTCCTGAGTCAAAGGATCAATCCCGTTGTCCTGAACTTTCGTAATGTGCATCAGGTTTTCAAAACCCATTTTTTCCATATCCGAGTCGCTCCAGGAGACAGATTCTCCAATACTGAGAACACGCCTAATGCCAAGCTGCCAGAGCATTTCCGGATTATTGGCGTGAGATAGATTTCCCAAGTACATATATGGGAGAATTCGGCTCGGGAGAGAACCGTCGCAGTACCTGAACCAATATGGATCGACCGCACGAATCTTTTCGGGGGTTGCAGGAGACTCCCTGAGAATCTTTTCCTGGACGTTCCTCAAGTAGGAAACATCCGATGGGTATGCAAAGAAGTTTCGCTTCTTCTCCCGGTGAAGTCTAAGCCAGGCTTCGCTTGCTGGAATTCCTTCGGCAAACATCATGTAGGCGATAACGAGCAAGGAGCTTTCAGTGTACCCGTCGGGACAGTGTATTAGGATTTTTCGCGCCTTTTTTGATATATCTGTCATAGGAATATCCCCTTCGTCATCAGTCACGACCGCTGGCATTTCCGGATTTGCAAGATAGTAAATCCACCGGAGAGTATTGATTAAGTCATTAACGTCCCTGCTCTCCCCCGTTGGAGGTGGAAGGGATCCTGAGGACGGAAACTCGAGCCGCTGTGGTCCATCCTCCAGACGCTTGGCGAGATTTGCGAGTGCCCGAGGGCCTGGGATATGTGCGAGATCATTTGCTTCAATCATCAAGTCAAAGGACTCGGCTGATGGAGTGCCGGACGCGCCAGCCTGAAGGAGATAATCCGGAGTCGGTCCCTGCCATACATTCTTCGAGAATTCAGACGCTCGCGACATGGTGCACATCTCCAACCGCTCTAACTGGACTGCCGGGAGTGTTAGGCAATACTATCAGGGAGATCGAAATACTCACATAGATCCACCACTTGGTTTGTGAGTTGTCCACTGGAATTGATCGCAACTAGACTAGGAGCTCTTCGTTCAATGTCGGAGAAAGGGTCTGCAATCAGTTTAGTCACCTTTTGCGGTTTGATAAGAGCAGGCCGCACTAACAAGAGACAACAAACGTATTGTATGACGGCATGACCTGTTCCAAATCATTTTTGACCCTCCAATGATGCTGCGCTGCTGTGATCCGACCCGCGACATCAAGTATCTGGTCCACCGTCACGCCATCCTCGCCATACACAACAATGTCTGATAAGGGCGCTAGCTTTGCAGTCTGAATTTGAAAGTTGCGCACAGAAAATCCTTCTCGAGGATCAACGGCGAGGAACTCGAGTCCTGATGGCGCAAGGATGGCGTCCGGTGAAACAGCACCTTTCAGCCTCGATGTGGTCAGGTCGCCGCCAACTTTGACAATCGTGAGCCCTCTCCAACATTTAGGTGTGCGTCGGAGGGCGCGCCGCCGGTTGGTGAAAAAACCAACCTGCAGGTGGTTCTCGGGATGTAGCCCATGAAGCCAAGGGAACATCAGATTCGGATCTGGCAACGGCTGGGAGGCAGCGTGTTTGACGGCAGCTTCCATTATCTCAATTTCTATCGAGTATAACGGAGGCAGGTCCGAGATCTTGGGAAACGCATCAGGAGGGTGGAGAGGTGAGGATGCCGCGAGAGTGACATCTTCTTTCGGTACCGGGGAACTTGTTCGGGAAGGCAGAGGAGAGGGACCCGTGGGGCATACTGGTAGATGCTTGTTCGGGACTGGAGAAGAGGTTCTATTGAGACTCAGCGCCGGAGACACTGACCCAGGCGGAGGAGTGGTGTGGCGCAGCGGCTGCTGCTGCACCACTACGGTTGCCATGCCCGATCTCGCGCGTATCTAACAAGGTGTGCGGGGTCGGTATAGATGTCAATAGTTAGATTCGAGAGGACCCAGGTTGGTAAGGAGCGGCTGAGGAAGAAAGTCAAGACCGCATTATCCGAGCGAATACACGGTCAACTCCGGCGAGTTTAGAAAATGTCTATGGTGAGATCTCGTGTGAGTTTGCAAGATCGTGCCATTCGGGAATCGTCGGTCGACGCACGTGGGAGAAATAGGGGACGTGATCACTTACTAATACAAGAGTCTCCAAAGCCAAATGACCTAGGAAGTAAATAATGTTAGCATCGTAGAAAGAGATAGGAGGAGGTTCGAAGGTATGGTAGAGATGCGAGATGAAGTGCTTGTGAATGTTGCGATGAGGGACAAGCAGGAGTGGGAACTTTGGAATACTGTACCCACCCAGAGATAGTGGAAGACCCAAACCCCACAGTGATAACAGCGTTCAGCAACACCCGCCGAGCGGAAAGAAAGCAATTGACAAGGGAAATTGAGGGCAGAATACAGTGCGACCAAGGAAACGATGAAACGAATATATGTACAGATCAATTCGAGAGTCTAGTCGCGACAAAAGGGCTGAAACTTGCGCCCGCCGAGCGAACAGAGGGAAATAAGAAGAGTGAGTGTACAGGCCCGGGGGTGGGGAGGGGTAACGGACTAATCGTTAGTGGCTCCGTTAGTCTCCTGTACTATAAGAGACTGAGCAGCAAGCGCGCAGCTTCAAGTTCACCTTCTGGCTAAACAGACTTTAAATCACTCTCACAGATCTGGGGTTCCATTCCCGGTATTTTCCCTCGTGTCAATATCCCAGCTCGGCTTCCGTGCTTGTATTACTCACTAACCTCACGGACCAGACACTTTGACTGAACTTGGAAGCCGTCCTTATTATCACGCCGCAAACACCACTAACAAATCCTTCCGTCCAACGGCAATCCCGTCAAAATGCCCTTCTCCGGCTTTATAGGCTGCAGGTCTGCATATTGTCAGTCTGATTTTTCCGTGATTTACACTATATCGGCTTGTCTTTGCCCCACACCACCTTGTCGAGAACCCCAACGAGTCTTGACGCCAATAACTCTGCGCTCGTCTGGGCGCGTCCAATAGGGACTGCTGGAGGCACTGTCGTCCCGGCTCGAGCTCTGGCTCTGGACCGTCGAACCGTCGACTCGCACAAAGGCAAGGATGTGTGCGAAGCGATCGTCCCCCTCCCTCCTGCTGCTGGAATAATGCAGGGCTCTCGACAAACCAAACGTTCCAGCCATCTGAATCTGATTCAGCTTCTCCCCACATGAGTTTTTCGCCTGATAGTGGTTGGCGTATCGGCCCTATCCATGGTTTCGCTGCGTCATGCGCCCTCCCTTCATCCTCGGTTGGCCACTGGGACCGTGAGATGGCTAGATAGCGATTTCCTTGGGCCCGCTTCGAAGGCGACTGCGATTAGAACTGGAACCTAATTTACTACTACTGCTAGTTGCCTTGGTGAGGGCTCGCGACAAGCTGTCAGCCCTAACATGAGGTTTGATCGTTGGCAGGTATTTCACTTTTGAATTGCGGGGATTTGCTTTTTCGGTGCTGGTTTCCCGCTTTAGGCTCATCTGGTTCCAGCAAGGCTGTTATGCCTCTATTGAACTCGCCAGACTCGCCTCGCGTTTGTCCAACGGGACAAGTATTGAGGTAGCACACGATCCCATCGCGTCGATAATCTCGAGTAACGCGGTGCATTCAAGGGGGGGTGCTTTGTCCAATTAACTTTGAAATTTGTACAAGGGACATCATTGCCCCCTTTCGTCATTTTCGCTGGGAAATCCAACTTGCTTTCTTTCATATTATCGCGGGGTAAAGCCAGGCGGTTGAGCTGGTCAAATCTGCCCATCCCCGCTCTGCTTGCCCTGATGACGTATACTAGAATCGGCGGTTAGCCTGTTGTGTTGGCGCCCGCATCCGTGAATGGGCCTGCATCCGGAATTGGTTCCCCCCTCTCCAACCGTTTTTCTTCCCAATCCTATTGGCAATCTTTCAAGTAATGTTTGCGTTGTCCCGGTTTCACAACAGCTTGCAGCTGCTTGCCTGCATGAGCCAAGACGGTAGTGGCCAAGCGCTGGACAAACCCACGCCCACCGTATAATTCCTAGCTCCATTTCTGTCTTCCACAAGTAGTCGTGTCGGGTTTATAAACCTGGCGCAGTTGCCCATCAAAGCCGGTCACGGCGCAGTGGTCATCCTCCAGCAAAGGATCAGGAAGAGCGCCAATTATCTTTTAGCAATCTCCTGCAGCTCTTTCGCAAGCCTCAGTAGGTAGAACCGCGCCATATCAGGCGGTAGTCCCCCAAAGGATTTTTCTATCCGCTCAAGATCGCGTCGCGCCTTTTCATACGCCTGGAGATCCCGGTTTCCGTAAACGTCTCGTCCAGTTGCATACCCTTGCGACAAGTTGCGGAAAAAGACATTGACAGCTACGCTGATATCTCCTGTTGGAGCTGCAGTATGAAGCCACAGAGGTGGAATGAAGAGGATATCGCCGGTTTTGAGGCGCGCCTCGCACGGAGACGTATGTGGAATTGAAGCTATCGACCCGTCCGGGCGGTCCCGAAAAATATTGACGTTGGAACTTGAACCGCCCGCAGGAATATCAAGGTGTTGTACATCGCTTGGTGGGAAAAGGATGAGTCTCTTTTCACCTCGAATCTGACAAAGAACATTTGCCATTACCTTGGTTTGTCGACACGAAATTAGCACTCTCTTCCATGTTTTCTCCTCGGCAGATAAATATATTGTATATTGTTTTCTTCCCATAATAAGGCGACTTACATCGTAGTGAAGCCACAACGTGACTGGCCCTGATATCCTTAGTGGAGAACTATGCGCATTTTGAGCAACATGAGATAATGCTTCCGGCAGACGGAAATCGTCATTTAGGTTAGGGAAATCAACTGCGAGAGTAGCCGGCAGTTTTGTGGGTTGGTCACTTGAAAGGCTTCGAAGATACTGGCGGCCCCCACCATGTACCTCATCCATAAAAGCCCCGAACTCCTTGGTTCTATACCGAAAGTTTTTATCTTGGAAGCTCATGTTTTCCGATTCAGCCTCATGCACGACGATCTATTGATATACTTGTTAGCAGATGGCCGCCCCGCACGCAGGGAATGACTCTACCTTGCGGTCAGCTCCTACTGCATTAACAAGATAATCCTTAGTCCAGACCTCGGTACACCGTCCAATATCGCAACCCTCGAAAATAATTGGTTGGCTCTCATCTAGTACTTGCTGGAACTGACTGGGGGTTTGCAATCGCACACGCGAAATTGAAGTCACTTTGGCCGTGGTCTTGTAGTTTTTCTGATTGTGTTCCTCTGGCTTCTTGTTTGCTGGTTCAGGATGCACGCTTCCACAAATTAGTCTCCAGTGGTTTTTTATAGGTGAATCTGCACGGGTCAGAATACAGGTTCCCTCTGTCCAGATTGCCCCGAAAGGGAAACAGACGGTGCCACCACCTAGTAGGAGGACCTCACTGGGAGTGATCGCAGATGAAGCATGCCCTATTAGTAGAGGACGCGAGCCGCTAAAAGAAGAGCCTAGCCCTATTGTAGAGAGTATCGGTGTGTTAATAGGGGTATCATTTTCAATGCAAGAAATTAGCTTTTCTGCGTCAAGAAGTAGAAATTCGTAGTTGAGGGGCAGAACACGTCTGGGGATGACGCCTCCAGCAATCACTAGTCCCCATGACGTAGATGTTATCGTCGCCCCAAAACGTGTGAGATATTCGAGAGTAGTCGAGGCGTTCTTGATAGCTTCGGTTTGGTCTTGTAGATGCATGTAAAGAGATCCATCAGGCCGTTGCTGCAAGCTCCAGGTCCAGAAATCCTCCAAGATAGTACCGTCAGCCCCGATGCCTCCAAAGAGGACGCCGCATGTGTTATTGATGTTTCCTAGACAAGCTCCAAACCGGGCCTTGGGTGATGCGCTTCGCCACTGGGTCTCGAGAGTTTCCCATTTTTCACTATTGTCAAGCCATAGCAGCCACGTATCTAGAGTCGTGCCATCGCTACTTTTCCCACCGTATACAAGGACGCCATTTGAGCCGAGTGTAACCCTTGTTGCACTGTGTCGGAATCGAGGGGATGGAATGGCAGAGCTCGCCCGCCAGATATTATCCTTTCGAACCCAACAATCCTGGAGTGCAGCCGCTGGTGAAGCCCGCCCACCAAGAAGCAAACAATCGCCAGCATCATTTAAGCTAGTAATGCTATGGCACATTCGGGCTGACACTTCGCGAGGAGGGGTGGTGAGATTTGTCGCAGTAGCATCTTTTGATCTTGCATAGAGGTCGGTATCCGGAAGTCGCGTCTGCCGACCCAGTCCCGAATGGTACCCGACAACATTGTCACTTCCAGGTATCAGAGCGCCAAATCTTCGCTGACCTGTAGGAGGATTGCAGTTCGTGATGATCTTGAAATGGGCTGACTTGTCCGTCAGGTGGCCTGCGCTGGATGTCGTGTACCCAGTCGGCCCCTGTTTCATAGAAGCATGTAGAAGAAAATAGTGCGACTCAAAAAGCGCAAACTCCTCCCATTCATCGAACGATTCAATAGCATCCAATGATGTTCTGAGAGAACTGTTCACAAATTTGTCATCTGACCACAGATCCCATAGGCTGCGCGCATGAGCCCTTCGCCATCCAGCATCCTTGAACCTCCGTTCTTGGTCAGCCAGAGTCGGGTACCTGTGAACAGAATGAAGCGGCGCGCCGAGTTTGCTATAGTGCTTCAGTACGGTTGATGCAAGGGGGTGATTAGGGCCATCAGGAAGAAACTGCTCCAATATGCAGAATTCGGAATCTAAAAGGAAAATAGTTAGCCAGCTGTCAAAGCTTCAAACGCCTTACGTGTGGGGTGTTTCCCGAACCTTCGCTCAGCTTGCAAGCCCAGTTAATGACCGCATTTGCGGATTGAACATCCATGTAGGTGAGAGACACCTCGGCGACGAAAAGCACCGCGCATCCGGCAGGAAGCACCTGAGTCTTGAGCACATGATCAAGCTTCTCCAAATTATTCAAGTCACACCCAACCGCGATGTACTCTGTGCTGCGGACTTGTACGGCGGTCTCGTCAGTACCGAATTCTACACTCTCCAGAAGCCGTGTAATAATTTCAGTCTTTTCAATAGCTACCCGTTTATTGACCATGAGCTTCTCGTAATCAACATCCACGAAAGTTGTGTTTCTACATAGTGGCCGATCGGCGTGGAGTAGGATAAACGGGAGAGGATCACTACGAAAAGGCTGAACTTAGTATACTGTCCGGATCCTGATGCTGATGCCCGCAGGGTGTCCTCATCTACGACTCACAATCCACATCCTAGGTTAAGGACAAATTTAGGTTTGTCTGACGGTTCCTGCATGAACTGCCGTACAGACTCCGCTATAGCATGCATCCGAAGCCAGTATTCACGGTTTACCAAGGGCGCCCTCCTCTGAGGCTTTTTCACGAAAGGTCGGAAGAAATGGGGCTTGGGATAGTATAACATTTCAACGCTTCGCTTGGATGCTATACTGCCATTATTCGTCTAAGCAACAGTTAGCACCCAAGTTCTCCGCCAT
The DNA here is from genome assembly GCA_027569055.1 of Aspergillus baeticus. Taxonomy (NCBI): domain Eukaryota; kingdom Fungi; phylum Ascomycota; class Eurotiomycetes; order Eurotiales; family Aspergillaceae; genus Aspergillus; species Aspergillus baeticus. The sequence goes on along the minus strand of JAPDEI010000008.1, from coordinate 837,611 downwards.
TTCAGCAAACGGAACTAATTTTGACAAGTACAACTTACCCCCATAATCGAGTCAGCCGCTCTTGCCTCCTTTAAGGGTAAATCTGCCCTTGCCCGTCGTTTTGGGAGAGCCATGTTGACGAGCTACTACCAATTGGTGGGGTTGGAGTTGGTAGGAACTTCAGGTTGAAAAAGAGTGTAGTGGGCGGAACAATTTATCTGAATGTGGTCCGAGCGTCACGAGATCCTTTACCGCGTCTAGCGCCAGACCGCGGCAAAAAGAGGCAGCGATCCCACCCTCCGCAGCCGCTCGATCTGCCTCTGTCCACCCACCTCAGTACTTCTCCGTTGTCCGATTAAGTCTGCATGATACGCGGAAACGAACTACCTGGATATCTGCAAGTCAGACAGTGAAAGTGGAGGCGTGGCGACAGCCAACTGTTCCTGGCAAACCAGAGTCTGTGATGGGCGCAGCCGAACCCCTCCACCCTATGACATTATCTGGATGAGACTCCCCGGATCTACAGGCCTCTGAGACATCACTGGTGCCTCTCATTTCAACCTTTTTTATATATATAATTTACTTCGCCTCCAAAAGCTATCAATCTTTAGTAGAACTCGACTAGACACAGCCTGTGGCTAGAGCGCCGTCGCGTCACCGATCATGGCCATGAACTTTGTGACGTTTAACCAGGACTATAGCTACCTGGCTGTAGGTAAGATGCTTCCGTCTATCTTTATTCTGTTTCTGGTTTTGTGTGATACTTTATAACACTCGTTAGCGACTTCAAAGGGGTTCCGCATATTTACGACTGATCCCTTCGCCAAAAGCTATGAGACCAAGGAGGGAAACATCGCCATCATTGAGATGCTCTTCTCGACATCTCTAGTAGCACTGATTCTTTCACCCCGTCGTCTTCAAATCACCAATACCAAGGTTCGTAGATTGTCCTCAATCAACTTGTACCCTGTCCCTTGGAGAGTGCATTAGCGCTCTCGACTCCCTGGCGACCATGGTTAACCGCTCGATGGCTGGACTACAGCGCCAATCCACGATATGCGAATTGACCTTCCCAACAACTGTTCTAGCTGTCAAGTTAAACCGGAAACGACTTGTCATTGTTTTAGAGGATCAGATTTACCTCTACGATATCCAGACCATGAAGCTACTGTATACAATCGAAACATCGCCGAACCCCAATGGTAAGTTTCTCAGACCTAGATTGCGCCCAGCTGACCCCTATTAGCTATATGTGCGCTCTCTCCGTCGTCTGACAACTGCTATCTGGCATATCCGCTTCCACAAAAGGCGTCCCCGTCTTCTTTCCCGCCTCCTGCTCACGCTCCTCCTGGAAGCATTCATGTCTCTCCAACGAGCGGTGAGGTTCTTATTTTCGACACTCTAAAGCTGGAGGCGATCAATGTGATTGAAGCACATCGCTCTCCACTAGCGTGCATTACGCTAAATAGTGATGGCACCCTAATCGCCACTGCCTCCGACAAGGGCACGATCATTCGAGTCTTTTCGGTACCCGACGGCCACAAGCTCTACCAATTCCGACGTGGCTCGATACCGTCGAGAATTTTCAGCATGTCCTTCAACACCACATCAACTCTACTCTGTGTTTCATCTTCTACCGAAACCATCCATCTTTTCAAACTATCACAGCAACCACAGCCGCCAGACGGCTCGGCCGCACCTTCTTCCCCACCGGGGCGTCGGCGAAGCTTTAGTTCACTCAGTCAGTCCGCTGACGGTGAGGAAGATCCTGCCTCCTCCGACCTGTTATCCAGAAAACACAACGGCACTTTCATGGGAATCCTACGGCGCACTTCACAAAATGTTGGAGGTGCCTTTGCGGCCAAAGTTGGCGGATACTTACCAAAGGGTGTCAGCGAAATGTGGGAGCCGGCACGCGATTTTGCTTGGATCAAGATCCCCAAGTCCAACCAGGGCGGGGGGCCAAACGCGAACACAGGGCTGTTAAGGAGCGTCGTTGCAATGAGCAGCAACACCCCCCAAGTAATGGTGGTTACCAGCGACGGCAACTTTTACGTTTTCAGCATTGATCTTTCTAAAGGTGGAGAGGGAACATTGACCAAGCAATACTCGTGAGTCCTCCAGTTAACTTCCCTTCAAACCTCTTATAGCACCGCTAACTACTGATTTAGGGTCATCGACACAAACGACAGATTAGGTCACTCGGTGGCAGAATTTTAACGTGTTGGCGTATCTCGTGCTAGTTAACCGCCCCATTGTTTATATGACTTCACCTAACTCGTTCCCTCTCCGTTTTCCTCATCCCCACTACGATTGTCTACTATATGTATCTTTGAGAGCGACATTCATTGTTTCATATCTACTCTAGCATATCCTCTTTGGCGTTAAATGTTGCGGTGGCTATATTCATTTGACTGGTTCTGTGTATTTTGTACTCGCAGCAACGCCTATTTGTGCAAGTTCTGCAATAACAGTCATCATGACCATAAAGTCTATCCTACTATGATATGACTAACTCATTAAAAGCAAACACACGTCCTTAACAGCGCTCAAAAACTCGGTACAGACCTTTCAAATCTGCTACTTCAACGACACCCTTGAGCAGCCCGGTTGTAGCAACCAGCCGAGCTCGCAAAGCTGGGAAAACGACATGTTCCAGCATGCGTGCCATCTGTGCCCTGCGGGTCTGTATATACTCATCTTCCCCCTCCCCCTTCCCCTCTTCCTCATCGACACCCTGCCCTTCTACACCTTGAGAAGCGGAACTTCCGCCATTCTCAGTTAACCGCGGCCTAGGTAATTGCTCTGGCGTATAGTACGCGGCAAGTTCCCGCAAAAATGTACGGAAGCATTCTTGCTCATCTTCCCAGTTGACATACGGACCTAGCCGGAGCAGGAATCTGGGTAATTTGCCGAGACTCGGTAAATAACCCTTCAACAGTAGGGGCAGAGTAAGCAGGTGCCCACCATCGGAGATTTCAACGGCGAAATACTCGCTGAGCATCTCTTTCCTATCGATTAAGGTCTGCGCAACTGTCTCGGGGGCTTTGGCGAAGATCTCGCGCTCCTCGGCGGCTGCTGCGTCGGCTCTCATTTGCATACCTTCAACCTCGGCATCTGCTGCTATACGGATGATATCAACTAGTTTGGGCGCCGGATCAAGCTTTATCGTGCCAAAGTTCCCAAAGTCTGTCAGGCCGATTTGGTAGAAGAATTCGCTGGAAAACATGCCGTAGTCGATGAGGTACAATTTGACACCGGATTGGATGGCTGCTATGCGGCGCTGTTCATCGGCGAGCCCGACGTAGGTGTGTGAGGCAATTGTTTCAGTAAGCGTGCTGTGCATTGAGTTGCGAACAGCCGCGCGGAGCATTTTTACAGATGTTAGCGGGATTTTGTTCGGCTCGCGGTCTGTCGTTTCGTAATGGAAGCCTTCGTCGAGGACAGTTTGAGTGGCTTGTGCAGTGGCTTCTATGTCTGCGGCTGCTGTAGACGTGCGATGCATGGCTGGGGTCAGCATTGAGGTTATTTTGCGGACGCGCGAGTCTGTTCGGACAAGGTTGTTCTCGTAAGGTTTCTTGGTGGTTGCTGGGGTTTTCGGGGCAGAGGGACCGACTTCTGAATCCCTGTTTGAGGGTGCGAGGGTCTGTACAGAAGGGAGGAGAGTTTGGGTGAGGAACGTCCGGCTGGAGTCGACTTGAGCCAGTTTTGATCTGATTTCGTCGCAGACAGTCTCAGTGATTTCGTCCTCGTTCAGGAAGTTGACCTCTCGCTTTGTAGGGTGAACGTTGACATCAAGACGATGTGGCTCGATTTCGATGTCAAGGTAGACAAATGGATGACCACCTTTTGGTAGGAAGGCAGAATATGTTTGTTCTACAGCACGCTTAATCGCTGTAGATTCCACTGACCGGTGGTTTATGAAAAGGAGGATAGTAGTTCGTTTAACATGATAGTTTGCGTTGGTTGCAAGTCCAGACGCCGAGAACCCTAGTTTCTCATCCTTGACACTGAATTCGACGAGCTCGTTGGCGACTGCGCTGCCATGGATCTGGCGAATCCGATCGATCGTGTTCGAAGCTGCTGCCGTTGCAATGCTGACGCCTGCATCACCATGTTTCCGGCACGAGAAGGCAACACCAGAGCAATGTACTGCGTAGCGACCAACAACGTCGAGGACCTTTGCGTACTCCTCACTCGCTGACCGAAACGCTCTGCGTCTAGTAGGGACATTGTAGAACAAGTCCTCAACCTGCTGAAGTCAGAGAAACTTCCGACATTTTGGATTAGGCGTCTTACTGTTATCTGCGTACCACCACGTCCCGCTGTAGCTTTAGGCTCAGCACTTTGACCTGGCTTTGGAGCAACAAGTTTTCCATCACTGTAGTGAGCTCTCCATGCGCAGCTCGAGTCAGCCGTCTTTGTGGTTACTGTGAGATGTGCAATATGGCTTATGCTAGCCAAGGCTTCGCCGCGAAAGCCATATGTACCTATAGATGAGAGGTCTTCAAACTCTTTCAACTTTGAGGTAGTGAATCGTTCACAGAGGATAGGGAGATCTTCCCGCTGTCAAGGACATTTAGCAGGTGTCTAAATTCTGAGTTTGGGGTAGCTCACGTCAATCCCATGGCCATTATCCGTGATTTGAAGCAGCTTGAGACCACCCTCTTTCACGAGTATTTCAAGAGACGTAGATCCAGCGTCAACCGCATTCTCTATCAACTCTTTGAGCGCATGCATAGGAGCCACAATAATCTCTCCTGCTGCAATTTTGTTCACAACATCCGGGTCAAGAGCCTATTCAATCTGTCAGTTAGAACACAGGATTTTGCCGTTCAAGCTCACTCTGATTTTACTTGGCTTATGCGAGGCCTGTTGTTCCCCGATAGGCCGCTTCCTGCCTCGGGGCTCCTTCATGCCAACTTCTATATCTGGCTCCATGGCCACGGCGAAGTACTTTGTTATTGTTTCCAACGATAATAACTGTACACGTTCTGAGCATATATACTGTCAGAAAATACTTAAGGTTCGCCCTAGGCTGAAAAGATTGAAAATAAATTAGACCTAGAAAGGCTGGAGAAAGATGCTTTATGAGACGCTTCAAAGATACATAAAGCGGCGAGACAAGTCGGAAAATTACCCTGCCGAATCTCCGAACTGTACACTGAAAGGCGAGAAATATAGTACTACTTAGTATATAGCCCAGTCCGGAACCCGAATGCCAATAGAAGCAACTCTATAAATACAGAAGAGTATTTCTATTTTGACTTGCGTTGGGCTCGAATATCTTAAGCTGCATTTAGCACAACAAAATTCCGTAACAGCATCAACCTGGTTCCGGCAGGCAATAATGGCAAGCGTTCCATCGTGTAATTTAGCCATTATGAATGCAGGCCGAGTGGCTCGATTAGTCGACACTACGTTGTTGCTGTGATCTGGAGTCTGGGGAGCGTCTGAATTAGCATTGGATATGTTCCAAGTGTGGGAGTGGGAGTGGGACTGCAGGGTGGGTGTGGAGACTCCCTGAGACCGCGCGGGCTCTCGCGTTGAAAGCGTCTTCAAGCTTCTCCGCTCCGAACATCCATCCCAGTCATCAACGTTCCCCGGTTTTCCTCATAGTAGATGCTGCTCGCCCATCTCCAGCTCCTTGGGGGCTATAACGCTTATGTCTGAATTATGCCACCTTCTAAGCGGCCCCTCCTAGCCGATGAGGAGCTGGGAAAGAAAGATGACGACCACCGACCGACGACACCCTTGGAGCCGCAATGGCACCCGAAGTCATGGAAGCGTCCGCGACGCCGGCGCATTCTCCTTACACTTGTGGTTGTGTACTTGCTCTACCTATTTTTCAAAAATATGCCAACGGATCTCCCTTCCGCCACAGAGCGGATGAAATACAGATTACCTCCGTCACAGCATGTTCTTCCCGAGGCAGCTGCTCCGCCTGGAATATTTACGTCCAACCCTCCGCCAAGAGACGAATCCGGTCCTAGTGATAAGGACGACCATTATTACGAAGGGAGAATACAGTTTTACGAGCTGGGGAAGACTCTGAAGCTTTTTCAACAGTCCACAGAGCAAGCTACATCCAACACTGTCGTTTTTGCAGCAGCAAGCCTGGGAAGCATTTCGGACCTTTTACCGCTTGCATGTCGCATGGTGGATCAAAAATTGAACAACGTGCACTTCGTGCTGATGGGGAGAGATGATATATTGATCGAGGACATTAACAGGGTCAATGGTGTGAGTAGGACGAATTGTCCTATCCATTGGCATGGTGAGTTTCACTAATTTGGATACATCAAATAACTCAAACTGACCGTTGTGTATATCAACAAGACGCTCGCGTCGATTATGCACGGTGGTCCACCGATGGTCGTATGGAGGGAGCTATTGCTGCCGTACTACCGTACATTCAGACGTACCTCCGGCCACAAGTTATCATCACACAAGGAGATCCATGGGAAGACTCGTTTCTCTTGAGAGGTCTTCAAAGAGCACGCGAGCTTGGGTTACCACATATCAAACTTCCTCGGGCTGCAAGGGACTTAATGTGGCTAGCTGCTCTAGATGGCAATGCTCTTCGAAGTAAGTCTCTTCCCAGCCTCCACTGTATATGAATCATATACTGATATCGATGAACACAGCCTGGAATGAGGTACAGGTGGAATTCCTTATTCAGGCGCCCCGTAACTCTGCAGGGTCTCTTATCAGACTAATCCGATCTTTGAAACGTGCGGATCATCTTGGGCGTAGTCCCAGTCTTACTATTGAGCTTCCTTCTCAAGCAGATCCAGAACTTTTACGCTTTCTTGAAACGTTCGATTGGTCTCCCAATATGCCCGGGAAGATTACTATTCGGCGCCGAATTGGGCTACATGAGACGACTCCCAGCGATGCTACTTTACGCTCGATTGAAGCGTTTTACCCCAGAAACCCCTTTCTGTCGCATGTACTTGTGCTCTCTCCAGACATGGAGCTGGCGCCATCGTTCTTTCATTACTTGATGTACACCATGCTGAAATACCGGTATTCTACTCGCTCTAAAATGTCACATCCGAACCTATTTGGCATTTCACTCGAGCTCCCATCGTCGCGACTTACAAATGATGAGTTTGCCAAACAACCCAACCTTGACGTTTCTCAATATGTAGAGCAAAACAATCCCGACACTCTGCCCTTGCTCTTATGGCAGGCACCAAATAGCAATGCCGCGCTATATTTCGGTGACAAGTGGGCGGAGCTGTATTCCTTCCTTTCTCGCCGATTTGCAGCGAAGGATACAGCCACGATATCTGTGCAGGAAGAAAAGGTCATTTCAAAAAGGTATCCTGCATACTTGGAATTCATGCATGAGCTGCTCCGTGCGCGAGGATATTACCTGCTCTACCCGGCGTTCTCCGCTAAGGGAAGTCTCTCGATTGCAAAATTTCACGATGACCTATTCCAACTTCCTGAAGAATTTGCGGAGGGCAGTTCGGAGTCTTCTTCAAGAGGCACCGAGGGACCTGCGTCAGCTGAGAGAACCCTAAGCGATTCCACAACCCTGATGCCTCTTCTGGATCCGTTCTCGTTAGAGCTGCCTGATATCACTGACCTACCGCTATTATCCGACCTCGGAAATGAGCTGTCGGAGTCTGATCTCGCCCGAGACACGGAAACCCACCTAAGGAACTTCAGAATACGATATGGAGGTTGTCCTGAGGACTTGCATGAGAATGAGATGGACCCAGAGGAGCTGTTCTGCGCAGGATGAGTCGGTCAAACCTCCGGACCACGACATATAAGCATCTTACTGTCATTCTCCAAATTTAATGTTAGATACCCTAAAAGTGTTCAATTACAGTAGCAACAGTCATGTGATAGTTGAAAGCACGTGACGTCAGTCCAAAGGTTGTTGGCTTACATAAGACGTCGGAAGCTCCACTGGCGCAACGTCCAAGCGGCGACGAGAGGCAGAGCTCTCTGCTTCCATCAACAAGCTTATGAATCATTCTCTACACCATCACTGACTGTGCAGAAGTCGTTTTCCCCACGTGTATCTGTCTACCTACGTTTTCTTTTGTCTTTCCTTCCAACCCACGCTTTCCGTTACATACCACACATCTCCCGTCACCAGATAGCCATCAAGCATGGCGAAGGAAGGCGAGCGGTCAGCTCCGGCCGACAAGGGCAAGGGAAGGGTCGATGATGTCAAGGACCTCGCTGGGAAGAAGGATAAACCCGAGGAGAAAACACAAGCCAACGGCAAGCAGAAGGATGATGAGCCACAGGAAGGTACGCAGCCAGTGTGTCGTCTTGACAGACTATGTCTCCCTCGGCTCTTGACCATTAACTAACAACATTGACGCCACAGAGGAGCTTAGTGAGGAGGATCAACAGCTGAAGAGCGAACTTGAAATGCTTGTGGAGCGGTTAAAGGTATGAGCATAACATCCCACTTTGTCCCTGACTCCCGCTAACGCCGGCGCGTGTCAACGTAGGAGCCCGATACCTCGCTCTACGGAGCTGCTCTAGACGCCATCAAAAACTTCATCAAAACCTCCACATCCTCTATGACTGCAGTTCCCAAACCTCTCAAGTTCTTACGACCACACTATGATGATCTCGCAGCTCTATATGACAAGTGGTCGGCCGGCACGATCAAGGTGGGTTCAATCTGACTTGAGAAACAGCCTAGTATGTTGACATTAGAATTGCTGTAGAACTCCCTGGCCGATATGCTTTCCGTGCTCGGAATGACCTACGGAGACGAGGAGAAATTCGAAACGCTCAAGTACCGCCTTTTGACCAAGTCCGAAGACCTTGGTTCCTGGGGTCACGAGTACATCAGACATTTGGCGCTTGAGATCGGTCAGGAGTATCAGAACAGGTTGAACGCGGAGAAGGAAGTAAAAGACTTGATTGACCTTGCTCTATCACTTGTTCCGTATTTCCTGGGCCACAATGCGGAGGCTGATGCTGTTGACCTTCTGAGTGAACTTGAGATCATAGAGGAGATCCCTCGCTTTGTGGACGAAAACACATATTCGAGAGTCTGTCTGTACATGGTCAGCATGGTCAACCTTCTCACATACCCTGAAGACCAGCAGTTTCTTCGAACGGCGCACGAGATCTACGTTAAATATAAGGAACTCACCAAGGCTATCGTCCTCGCCATCCGGTTGAACGATGTTGATCTCATTAAGAGCGATTTGAACGCAACATCCGACCTGTCGATCAGGAAGCAGATGGCTTTCCTAGTTTCCCGGCAACAAATATGGCTCGACCAGCTCGGCGAAGATGAGGAGGACCAGAGCTTCATGGATTGCCTTAACAACACATCGATCCCGAAGCATTTCAAGTCTCTTGGCAAAGAACTCAACATTCTCGACCCTATCATGCCTGAGGATATCTACAAGACGCACCTTGAGAGCAGCCGAGGAGCAGGGCTCACAAATGTGGACTCTGCTAGGCACAACCTTGCCAGCGCTTTTGTCAATTCGTTCGCGAACGCTGGATTCGGTAACGATAACATGATGATTGTTGAGGGTGATAAGGGTCCTTGGGTTTGGAAAACAAAGGATGACGGTATGCTTTCGACAACCGCCTCAATGGGTATGCTTCTACACCGGGATGTCGAAATCGGATTGGACAAGATCGATAAGTTCACATACGCCTCGGAGGATCAGATCAGGGCTGGTGCTCTGCTATCTATTGGTATTCTAAACTCGGGTGTACGAATCGACTCGGACCCCGCTTTGGCTCTTCTGAGCGATTCGGAGATGCTTGAGGCGAAGAACGTTCCGATGAGAGTCGCAGCGATCATGGGCCTTGGTCTCGCCTATGCCGGCTCAAACAAAGAGGAGCTTCTGGAAGTTCTGCTGCCTATTGTCGAGGATAGTTCTCTTGATATGCAACTCTCTGCCATGGCTGCCGTCTCGCTTGGTCTGATCTTTGTCGGTTCTTCAAATCATCAGGTCAGTGAGGCTATCGCCACCACTCTCATGGATGAGGAGCGGCAGAAGCAGCTCAAGGACAAGTGGACCCGTTTTATGGCTCTTGGTCTTGCACTTTTGTACTTTGGCCGCCAGGAGGAAGTGGACGTCATTCTTGACATCCTCAAGGCGGTTGACCACCCTATGGCGAAGCCCACATCTGTTCTCGCTTCTGTATGTGCTTGGGCGGGCACTGGCACTGTCCTCAAGTTGCAGGAGCTTCTCCATATCTGTAACGACGTCATTGAGGAGAGTGATGAGAAGCAGGGCGATGAGCTTGTTCAGTCATATGCTGTGTTAGGTCTGTCCTTGATTGCCATGGGAGAAGATGTTGGTCAAGATATGATTCTTAGACAATTCGGCCACCTGATGCATTACGGTGCTAGCAATATCCGGAAAGCAGTCCCTCTAGCCATGGGTCTGATCAGTCCTAGCAACCCCCAGATGAAGGTGTACGATACGTTGTCAAGATACAGCCATGACAACGATAATGACGTCGCTATCAACGCCATCTTTGCCATGGGTCTCTGTGGTGCCGGAACGAAGAACTCCCGTCTAGCACAGCTGTTGAGGCAACTGGCCAGCTACTATCACCGTGATCAGAACTCCCTCTTCATGGTGCGTATTGCCCAAGGTCTTTTGCACATGGGCAAAGGCACAATGACGTTGAACCCGTTCCACACCGATCGTCAAGTACTGAGCCGAGTATCTGCTGCCGGTCTCCTCACTGTGCTTGTGTCTTTGATCGATGCCAAGCAATTTATCCTCGCCGAACACCACTACCTCCTTTACTTCCTCATCACCGCCATGTACCCGCGCTTCCTAGTTACGCTTGACGAGGATCTCCAGCCCCTTCCAGTCAATGTCCGTGTAGGACAGGCTGTTGATGTTGTTGGACAAGCCGGACGTCCCAAGACCATCACCGGCTGGCAGACACAGAGCACCCCCGTGCTCCTCTCTCACGGCGAGCGAGCAGAATTGGAGGATGAGCAATATATTCCTCTCAGCAGCACCTTGGAGGGCTTGGTTATCCTGCGGAAGGTACGCTTCTCTTTCATCCATTTAATTTTTTTACGAACTCTACTGACCATTTCATAGAACCCTGACTGGGAGGAGAGCTCGACTTAGGCAAAGATTGTCCTTTCTGAATGGCATATTCAAGATAGATCAGGCACAACAATGAGCGCTCTTATACAGTCTAGCTCTAATGTATTCAGAAAAGTCTGAAAGTATAGTAACTAAAGATTTATGAACTGCCAGTAAATATTCTCAGTCTTCTTCCTCCAGCCAGAGATAAGCTTGATAAGGCGGGGAACATTCCCAAAGTGGCAAGTAGGGCATAGGGCACGTGTGATAAGAAATCCTAAATTTTGCGGCATCATGAGCCCGACGTCTTCCAGAAAGAGCTATAACTGCAGAAATCGCTCGTCTTCCAGTGGCATTCCGGCTGTTTGTTAGTGCACAAAATGAAGCTCGACCCAAAGGCGATCCGCTACCTCACATCGGAGGATTTCCGTGTGCTCTCAGCAGTATGGCTTCTTCTCTTCCCCCGCATTCTCTTGGCTATATATCGCATCTAACTAAAGCGCTCACTAGGTAGAGCAAGGAAGCCGCAACCATGAAGTTGTGCCTACCCCATTGATCGCACAAATCTCTAGCCTCCGAGGGGGCAGTGGAGTCAACCGTGCCATCTCGAACCTCGCAAAGACTAATCTTATCGCCAAGGTGAAGAATGCAAAGTGTATGCTCCCCGCTCATCCGTTGTTTTTTGAGCTCCCTACCTAATACTTTTGCGCGCTGCTCAGATGATGGGTACCGACTCACCTATGGTGGTCTGGACTATTTGGCGCTCAACGCCCACCAAAAGCAAAAATGCATCTACTCTGTCGGCAACCAAATCGGTGTTGGAAAGGAATCAGATATCATTGTTGTCGCCAATGACAAGGGAACGCAACGAATTCTTAAGATTCATCGACTCGGTCGTATCTCGTTTCGGACCGTCAAGACCAACCGAGACTACCTGCGGAACCGAAGTACGGGATCATGGATGTACATGTCGCGATTGGCCGCGATGAAGGAATTCGCGTTTATGAAGGCGCTACGTGAGAACGGCTTCTCAGTACCCGAACCCATCGCCCAGAACAGACACACCATCGTCATGAGCCTGATCGATGCCTTTCCGCTGCGACAGATCTCCAAGGTCCCGAACCCGGCGCTCCTTTACTCCGAACTCATGGATATCATCATGCAATTGGCTCGATATGGTCTAATCCACGGAGACTTCAACGAGTTCAATATTCTCATTAAAGAAGAGGAGGACCCAGAGTCGAAAGGGAAGGGGCGCGAGGGAGACGAGGATGATGACGCGAACCTCAAACTGGTTCCCGTCTTGATTGATTTCCCACAGATGATATCAATTGATCACGCGAATGCGGAGATGTACTTCGACCGCGATGTAAACTGCATCAAGCGCTACTTTCAACGCAAATTTCACTTCGTTAGTGATGTACCAGGGCCATTCTTCGCCAACGCCAAGAAGCAGTTGCGCCAAAATACTGGGAAGCGACTTGATGTTGAAGTTGAGGCTTCGGGATTCTCGAGGAAGATGGCACGTGAGCTTGAGAATTATATGAAGGAAGTTGGTGTTGATGGTGATAGTGGCGCTTCGAATGAGGAAGGCGCTGATAGTGATGAGGACGAGGATGAAGAGTCACAAGCATCACAGTCGGAAGGAGAGGAAATAGAACGACCGGAGGATTCACAAGTCGATGCCCTTGACGAGAGTTCTCATAAACTAAAGGAATTGCATGTTTCGTGAAGTATATGGGCCATGGGCAGCATTTGATGGGCGACGCACAAAATTATAGTTTTAATGACCGTCATGAACGAAATACATAGAGTTCCTATTCCAATTCCATTCATTTTCTTGTCTCATAAATATCGAGGCACGATCTTTACATATAGATATAGAGAACCGCACTACGGCAGCCGATGCGGCCAACCACGCAGTTTGCCTGCAAAAGTTCCGCAATCTCAAAAGAAACCACTACCTCAGAGACCACCTCCTCCCATATCAACCACACGGCATCTTGCACCTTTCTTCTCCAGAACTTTCCTCCGAATTGTGAAAGAAAGGACATATAATGGTTCGCGCCAGAATAGCCAAAAAGCCTAGAGGCTGGGTCAGCCCATCCGCACCTCTTTCCCTGCGAAAGCAGGTATACCTGTAAGTGCACGCAAAACCCCCAAACTCACCTTAACAACAAATCTCTAATACAGATTTTGTACAGTCCCAACTTTACAATCGCCCTCATCCGCACCCCCTTCCTCCCTCCGCGCTATGCCTCCTTCTACGTTCCCCTAAACTTCAACAAACTAGATCTCCGCGACTACCTGCAACGGCTGTATGGAGTCGGTGTCCTCCGGATCCGTAGTTATGTTGAGCAAATGAAGGTCACTCGGATGAAGCGCAATGAGAATGGATATGGCCAATTGAGGCGGCCGCGGTCGAAGAAGAGGATGACGGTTGAGATGAAGCAGCCGTTTGTTTGGCCCGAGGCTCCCGAGGATATGTCGCCGTGAGTTATCCCTTTTTACAATTCTTTCTTGGCTGGGAATCTACCTGTCTACATGCTTTCGCGTCGGTCCCTGCAGATGGCGGACTTCTCAAGTTTATCCGAATTTGAATATGCTAACAACTCGATCCGCGGATTACAGATGGGAAAAAGACCAGTTCTTCAAGGCCGCGAAATACCAAGACAATATCCAAAAGTCACAGCAATTTGAGAACAAGACAAAGCCGAATACGGAGGAGCGCGAGGCGTTTGAGGCTGAGGCGAACAAGCTGCTGGACGGCTCGAAACCGTGGAGGCCGACTTGGCAGGCTCTTGGGTTGAATTACAACCGACCGGCTGTTGGGGACGTGAAGGGGATCTTCCCAGGAAGCAAGCAGTCATGAATGCGATAGTTTTCCTGCTGGTGATTTATTGCTCAAATGTACCCGCGAGAAGGGTTTAGGGACATCAGGGCCTGGTTGGGGGGGTTCTTCTGGTGCTGTATTAACCGCTATGTCATGTCTGTATTATATATATCTTTGGACTGCTAAATGTAGATTTCTTGATTCTATATTTGGTATAGGACATTGTCAATCTGTCACAGTAGTCTAAGGGGCGGACAATAAACCGGGAATGTTCATATTGAAAGCTGTATCACTATAGTATCAACAATCCTATATGCTATAAAAGCAATCAAACAAGGACAACTAAAATATACAATCAAAGTCAAAGGCTAATTAAGTAACGAGAATAAGGCTAGAAAACGGAAATAGAGAGAATAAACGTTACAGACGGCTCTCAACAAAGTCCATGTGATGCTGACCAGGCCAGTGAGCATCCGGCCAAACGTGGCGGATCGCCTCCCAGATGTGCCTATACCCATGTTAGTGCTAGAGCAATGACAGAGTCCAAGGTAAGGAGGGGACCTACTTGACGTAAATAATTTCAAGTCCATGGCTGACTTCCTCTGGGACATCCTTGACCTCCTTTCTGTTCTGATGGGGCAACAGGACAGTGGTGACCCCGGCTCGCAATGCGCCAATCAGTTTCTCCTTGATGCCGCCGACAGGCATTACGCGACCACGGAGGGAGACTTCACCGGTCATTGCAAGCTTGGGCGGAACAGCCTTGCCTGAGAAGAGGGAGATCAACCCAATGGTATGTGCGAGACCTGCAGAGGGGCCGTCCTTGGGGATGGCGCCTGAGGGACAGTGGACGTGCAGACTTCGGTTCTTCATGATGTCCTCGTTGGGGTCGGACGTTAAGCCAAGCTCGAAAGAGTGAGCCTTGACCCAAGTAAGCGCCACCTCTACGCTCTCCTTGAGCACGTCGCCGAGCTTTCCAGTTAACTGGACACGGCCACTTCCTGGCATGTCTGCAACCTCGATAAACAGGATACTTCCTTGACCACCGGTTGAGTAAGCGACAAGGCCGGTGACAACACCTGGCCGGCCGTGCTTCTCAGCGATCTCTTCATCAAAGCGCTCGATGCCGAGGATCTCTTCCAGATCGTCAAGGCTAACCACGGGATTGTACGAATCGGCCTTGGCTGCATCCGACGCATCTGCGTACTGGACGGCCTTGTATCGGCAAATGGAACCAAGCTCTCGTTCGAGGTTTCGTACTCCAGACTCTCGAGTGTATGAGGTTGTGGTCTTATCAATAACATCATCGGAGAAAACAACTTGGCCTTCTTCAAGACCATTCGCTCTAACTTGCTTGGGGATCAGATGTCTCTTTGCAATGTGCCGCTTCTCAACGGTTGTGTAGCCGGACAGCTGAATTGTCTCCATTCGGTCAAGAAGAGGAGCGGGAATGGTGTCAAGAGAATTTGCTGTTGCGATGAACAGGACCTTGCTCAGATCGATGGGGATGTTAATGTAATGGTCAACGAACGTGTGGTTCTGTTCAGGATCAAGGACTTCAAGCATCGCCGCAGATGGGTCTCCTTGGAAATTGGCACCGCCAATCTTGTCAATCTCATCCAACAAGAACACTGGGTTGGCAACACCAACTTTCTTGAGACCATTGACAATCAGACCTGGCATAGCGGCAACGTAGGTTCTCCTGTGACCCCTAATTTCAGCCTCATCCCTGACGCCGCCAAGGGAGATTCGGTGGAATTTACGACCCAAAGCAGTAGCAACAGATCTTGCCAAACTGGTCTTTCCAGTACCTGGGGGCCCGACAAGGAGAAGAATTGGAGATTTGTCAATCATGCGCTTCGAGGTTAACAAGTGCAGTTTTGACTCGATAGCAGCGCGGTCTGACTCTGGTAATTGTGGAATGTCCTTTTCGATATCACCACCAGAATTATCCAGCTCCTTTGTAAGACTTGCAATTTGGCGCTCGAGCCCTTGATTTGTTGATTGTTTGAGTCTCAAAACGGCAAGGTACTCAAGAAGCCTCTTCTTGATTCTCTCGAGTCCGTAATGGTCATCATCCAATTGCTTCCGCGCCAACTTCAGTGTTTCTGGGCCAAGCTTATCTTCAGTCACTTTAGTCCAAGGGAGATCCGCGATATTCTCCAAGTAGGTTCGCACCACGCCGTATTCCTGATTCATGGGCATCATCTTGCGGAGCCGCCGCAATTCCTTGTCAGCGATCTTCTGAGCCTCAGGGCTGAGTTGGGCTTCCTTAAGCTTCTGTTGTAATTCATCAAGCTCGTTGGATTCCTTTTCGTCAGCGTCATTGTTACGGCCCCCCATTCCTGGTGGAGCTTGTCCAGGGACACCACCAGACATGCCTCGTTTGGATAGCAGGTCTCGAATGCCAATGTCTAATAGAGACCCTGGAGGAATGCTGTCCGTGGAGATGGTCGTGAACTTGACATTACTACGGATGCTTTGGTTCTGCTTGTTCAGGATATCGATTACTCTTTCCAGCCTTGTTTTGACATCCAAAGCAGAGAGCACACGAAGTTTTTCTTCAAGGGTTGATTCAGCGATATCGGCCATGACGTCCGCCAGTCTCCCTGCCTGAGCGAGATCAGACTTGGTAATGATCAACTCAAATCTCCGCGCAATGACGGGTGACAAGCGCGGTCCTCCGCTAGCAGGCATCAACGAGGTGTATCGTAGAAGAGTAAGAAGCTCCCGGGAGAGTTGCCTCAATTGCTGGAACAATTCAACAATTTCTGCGCCGGCAGGGGATGGCTCTATGTAATTAAGCATTAGTCGCCCTGTCGCGGAACTCCAGGGCTAGGGAAACATACCTTTCTCATCATGAAGGATACACTCTGCTTCAAAATATGGGCGCTCCTTGATAACGCGTCTGACCGTTAGGCGTTGAACACCTTGAACCAGAAGATGAGGTTCCGAATAAGCTCGGCGCTGAACGCCGATGACCTTCCCAAGTGTACCATAACGGTAAAGATCCTCTTTTCTCGCTTGACCGGCATCTATAGCCTCATATTCCTCCCTCCTATCGCCATCGACGGCACCGTCATCAATTACGTGCTGGCCATCCTTGCTCAAGAAGGGGGAGCAGAGCGGAACACAGCCGAACGTAATCGAGTTGGCATCGCGCTTGTTCGCTTGCGTCCGGTCTAACAGCGAGGAGAGAAGGTTTGCAAGATCGGGGCGGTTGGAAACTGGAACTCGTAGCGTACCGCCAGGAAGTAAGACGGAGCCTTTAGGGAGTGGAACCAACGCCAACTTGGTTGGCCTTCCCCCGTTGGAGCCCATCTTGTGTAGGTCCGGTAATCGGCTTCTCTCTAGGGTGAGCGGCTAGTTGGAGTTGAAGGGGGTTGAGGATAAAGTTAAGGTTTAAGATATTAAAATGGTGTACTGAAGGTCAAGAGGTCGGAGGGATGGAGGCGGATGGGCCGGTTGTTTATAAGGTTGATGGCGAGAGGTTCCAGAACTCCGTGGATGAGTCCGCCGGCGATTCTGGGGGAATCGTGATGATCTGAAGATAAGCCAGCGTTTCCGAAGCCGAGGTTCACTACGTCAATTTTCTCTTTTCTCCGCAGAACAACCCCAACCTTTAAGGAAACAGAAAGCGCCCATTTTCTTAAATGAGCTCTTTTATATCGCTAATCTGAAATTCATATATAGTCGGCAATGCCGCCAATTTGTATGCATGGACTTGATGAGATCGGGGCACCCAATCTCGGCATTTCCGCGGCGTAATCGCGCGGTATCACGTGGCGCTTTGCCGCTTAAGGCTGTGTAATTCGCTGTCACAGAAGTACATGGTTCATAATTTATCATAGAGCGGAACAACCTCCGGATTTGCTGGTGCCACCGCCGAAACTTGCAGTTGATACAATCCAGTCGTCGAAGTTCGACGCCTCTTTCAAGACCGCAGCCGCTCACTTTCCAAGATTTCGAGAGCTCATATAGTCTGTGCGATTTACCTACATTTTGCATCGTTGAATCTGGAAACAACACCAATCTCTCAATCATCGAGATGGCGACACAAGCCCCGCCTCCCTCCGCAGACCCCGCGTCGCAAAAGATCTTCACTATCGGAACGCGCAAGTCCAAGCTTGCGCTCCTCCAGACAGATCTTGTTCTGGCTGCACTCAAGGGGAGATACCCTGATTATGAATTCAAAATCCATTCACGTGAAACCGCGGGTGATCAGAACACAACTATCGCGCTTCGGGACTTCACCACCAAGAATTTATGGACACAGGAGCTAGAGGACCTTCTCGAAGCGGGGCATGTTGATCTTATTGTGCACTCTTTGAAAGGTAGTCTCCTCTATCCGCTCACCCTGGACACGCACTGACAATTCGCACTTTTGCAGATGTCCCGACTCTTCTACCCTCGACCTGCAAACTTGGTCCCATGATGCCCCGCGAAGATTCACGAGATGTTCTAGTTATCAAAAAAGGCCTCCCCAATATGGGCCTGGCGGATATGCCGGCTGGCTCAGTCGTCGGAACCTCTTCCATCCGCCGTACCGCTCAACTCGCCCGAAAATACCCACATCTGAAGGTTATGGACGTCCGGGGAAACATCGGCACACGGCTCTCCAAATTAGACGCAGAGGATAGCCCCTACGCGTGCCTTATCCTCGCAGCCGCCGGATTATTGAGGTTGGGGCTCGAAGACCGCATTTTCCAGTACCTAGAATCGAAGAGTGGTGGTATGTTGTATGCTGTTGGACAGGGTGCGTTGGGTATCGAAATTCGCAAGGATGACAAAGTCATGGAGGATATGTTACGAGGTATTGGACACAACCAGACGACATTTGCCTGCTTGGCTGAGAGAAGCCTTCTGCGGTTCCTAGAAGGGGGTTGCAGCGCGCCGTTGGGTGTCGAAACTGAGTGGGTTCAAGAGACCGAGGAGTCATCGAAACTAAGAATGAGGGCGATCGTTGTCAGCGTGGATGGTAGTGAGAGTGCTGAAGTCGAGGTTGATGGAGCAGTGTACTCGGCCCAATCGGCAGAGGAATTTGGTATAACAGTGGCCAAAGCATTGGTGGTTAAGGGTGCTGGAAAAATCCTTGAGGAAATTCAGCGTAGCAAGCAGCCCCAGCTGAAGATTCCTGTCGCTGAGTCGAGCTAGACGGAGGAGATGCTGGCCGCTCCTTCTGTTTATCATGTTCAATATTTAGGCTTCTCTAGCTTGTTACATAGCTGATTCACGAGAGTGATGTACATAGAAAAATAAATATTCCCACGGCGTAGACCATCACCCTCTATTTAGGGTATTTCCTGAACCTCTAGGGTTTGCTTCTTTAAATTCGTCCCACTCCCTGGCTTTCATTGTCTCCTCATCAGCTTTATCCAAGTCGTCTTCATCGATTTCTTCTCGTTGACCTGATTGCTCTCCACCCTTGAGCACGTTACCCCTCCTGTGCTCTTCCTCTATATATTCATCAATGGTCATAGTGGGTAAGTTATGTCCTGGTCGAAACACACCATCGCGGAGCTGTGTACGGCGATCGAGGAGTGTGAAGGGCTGCATAGGCTTCCCGTCTTTGCTCAATAGGGGTCCGAATTTCCCGCCCTGTAAAAGCTGCGATATCGGTGGATCCAAGCGTTCCGAGTAGTTGGCGTCGCTGCCCCGGTCCCTCCTCCTCTGGTCATTCTCATCCGACAGTTCGGGTCTCGGTGGCATTTTACGGATCATCGATAGCATGGACAATTCTTGTGTCAAAAGGTCGAGGGATTGGAATGCTTGGTGGGTGTATAGATTTATCTCGGCAAGGTAAAGTTGCCGGACATCATCTTCATCGCTTTGAAGCTGATGCTGGTTCTCGGAGAGGTACTTTATTTCAGCGTAAGCGAGATCTCCAAAACTTTCAGTTGTCCAATATCTAACCTCCAGTCTTTGTTTAAGCTCCTTTTCCTCCTTGAACCTCGTAATCTTGACATCCCGGCGGGTTGCGGCATCATTCGTTTGCGTCAGAGAGAAGGAGGGGGGATTCGCTACGTATCGTTCGTAAAGTTTCTTATCTTTTGGGTTGAGCAGTGCGTAATCATCCAAACGCCCCAAGTACGCCTCGAATTGTTGGAGTACTTGTTGTAATGTAGCTCCCCGGTCTGGGTTGTAGGATCTCTGGAGAAGCTCGGCGATGAGGTACTCGACCGTGAGGTATCTGTTGTTGAAGCGGAAATGTTAGGATCCACACTGAGAGACACAGCGTATGGCTCACGGTAGATCGCTTGTAGATATATCCTCCAGGAGCTCGTTTGAGCTAAACATAGACAGCACCCCTACCACTCGCTGACACTCCTCGAGCTTGGCTATCGTAGCATTAACATCGTTGCGGTATGCATCCGTGTTGGTATCGGCGCGAGTTTCCAGTGAAGTTTTCTCTCGTTTTGCATCGGTGAATAGAGCACGAAGGGTCTGAGGTTGCTCCATTGGTATGCTGAGATCTCTGCAAATAGGTTTAAGTGGAAGAAACAAGCTCCGGTCAGGAATGCCGATCTTTGGGGCGAGCGAGGCCAGAGTTTAATTTCCAAGGCTGCTGCCCCGCAGCCACTTACTGTAATCGCCCCACCATTCTCGACCGAATGTTTATCGATCGTTTCCCACTTCACTACCTACTATCTCCAAAACTCCTATCAAGGATATTAGACCTTAATAATAATAATGTGTCTAGGTTGTATCTCCTTGAGTAAATATCCCTAATTGTATCAGCGAGCATAAATAGGCCTGGCCTACATACTCTGTAACACCTCTTTACATATGTATCTCAACTGCAGACCTCCAGGCCCGGGAGCTAGCATGCTTGTATTAGACCGTTTGTGTCTCAGTGTTTGTGTTAATGCACCCAAGCACCGTTCCAACATTGTGACTACAATGATCATTTGCTTTCACTTCACCTCTTCATCTCGATCTTTCTTCCTTTCCTTTACCGCTTTTTTCCAACATCCGAACTTGTCCCTCGACTTTGACTCTATTTTGCAAGCCTTCTCGTATTTTGACTAATGCTTAATTGATTTAAGTGATCCCTAACCAAATCTAAGAATTAGGTTGGACAAATTGCTCGTTGGTTCATTATGGGAGATGGATCGACAGTTGTCTCTACAGTTGTATCCGGTTCGTTGGTGGGTCTACCGATTTCCCCAGATACTGCCTTGACCGGCCCCGACGGGGCTTGTCTACAGTCTCGCTGATAACTCATTTCAGGAAGCTTCTTTTCATGGAAGCGACCAGTCCGCTTCAGATGAGTCTCGGATAGAAATCATCTCTCCTGCCCAAGAGATCTCTCAGCGCCGGCAGACCCAGAAAGCAAACTTCGAAGCACTGTTAGTACCAGTAGTTTGCGGTCTTCATCCTACATCTCTTCGGAAACTAACAGCTGGCAGTCTCGCTAAGCGAGCAAATACCCACGATGAGAAAGTTGAGATACTTCAAGGGGCTCCGGTCTCGACTGCTCGGCAGTTCATGGCCAAAGATTGTGAACAAGGAGCGCTAGACCCTCGGGAATATCAGATAGAGCTGTTCGAAAGGGCAAAAGCTGAGAATACAATTGCGGTTTTGGCAACAGGTATACCTGCCTTTGAAGGCTATGAGTAGGTGATTAATCGAAATGCAGGTGCCGGAAAGACCTTGATCGCCGTCCTTCTCCTCAAGCACACAATTGAAAAGGAGCTTAATGACCGTGCAGAAGGGAAAACTCGTCGAATCTCTTTTTTCTTGGTCCGTTGATGGAACCGCACTCTAAATCAACGACGCTGACAGGTACAACAGGTCGACAGCGTTACTTTGTCCTACCAGCAAGCCGGGGTTCTGAGAAACAATCTAGACTCCAACGTCGGCCACCTCTTTGGGGCTCTTGGTACCGACTTCTGGAACCAGGAGACTTGGAATGAATGTTATGAGAAGTACATGGTCATTGTTTGTACAGCGGATATCCTCCATCTATGCCTGCTCCATGCGCACATTAAGATGGAACAAATCAATCTCCTGATTTTTGATGAGGCCCACCATACCAAGAAAGACCATGCTTATGCTAGGTGCGGGATTTGCCCTCAATGTTGGTGTTTTAACTAACATACTTCTGGTTTTCTAGGATCATAAGAGATTCATATCACCAAGTACCTTCTTTGAAGCGACCCAGGGTTTTCGGAATGACCGCATCTCCAATTGACACGAAAGGAGATATTGTCGATGAAGCTATGTATGAAGTGACTCTAAAAGAATATATAGTTTTTTCACCGGCTGATTATCTATAGGCGACTGGAGGAGCTTTTGGACAGCAAAATTGCCACAGCTTCTGAATTGACCCAGCTACATCGTTTTATTCAACGCCCTAAAGAGGAGGCGTGGATCCATAACAAACTTCAGGCGCCTTTTGGAACGAAGTTGTACAACCTCCTAGAGACCCGATTTGGAGACATTGATGATCTAAAGTCTGCCTTTCGATTTGCCTGGCGTGCTAGCTCAGAGCTCGGTGGGTGGTGTGCAGATGGTATTTGGAAGCAGGTCTTCTCAGATAGTGTACTTCCAAGGCTCGAGGGTAAATCACAGGAAGAAATGGCGCGACTAGAAGATGCTAAAGAGATCGCTAATCGCCATATGCTCAATCATCCTGATGAGCCAGGTGAACTGAGCTCGAAGGTGCAGCTCTTACGGAAGAAACTAGCAGAGCACTACCAGGAAAATCCAGAGACAAAGTGCATTGTCTTCACGGAGATGCGGTACACTGCCCTCATGCTATTAGAACTTTTTCACGTCTTGCCGGTTTCTCGAATACGCCCTGGCTTGCTGATCGGGGCGCGGTCTGACGACGTGATTGGGGCCAACATATCCTTTCGTCAGCAGTTCCTAGCCCTGGTAAAATTCCGGAGCGGAGAGGTAAACTGTTTGGTAATGGTTCCAGCGATTTGGGTAATACGTGTCCTCCTAACTATGAGCAGTTTGCAACGTCTGTGGCTGAAGAAGGTCTCGATATTGCCGACTGTAACCTAGTCGTGCGGTATGCTCCAAAGGCATCCGGTTTTGACTGACAGCGCTAATTTAGTAGGTTCAACCTGTTCAACACTATGATCCAATACGTTCAGAGCCGGGGCCGTGCTCGGCAGGCCAATTCTACGGTATGCCATCAGCAATATAAGACTCCATAGCACTGACGGGACAAAAAGTATGCGAGTTTGATCGAGAGGCATAACCTTGCACATGAGGAGCGGATTACCCAAGTCCGAGCTGCCGAGGTAGGTTTGGCTCAAGCCCACACACTACATATCGCGAAGCTAACCCTAGCAATAGAATATTATGCAACTGTTTTGCGGATCACTCCCGGAAGATAGAATCTTGAAGGGAAGCGACTTTGCTCCGAGCTCGTCATTGTCAGATGACATAGAAAGGGCGTATACTATCAAGAGCTCAGGGGCACGACTGACTTACCATTCCGCACTCGCCGTTCTAGCACGGTATGCAAGCTCACTAGTAGGTGCCTTTTGGAAAATAGCTCGCGTATATGACTGACATTCCGCCACACAGCAATACGAAGGAGATGTGTCAGCCCAGGTTACGTACGTGGTTCTTCCCGTCAATGATACATTTGTATGCGAGGTCATACTCCCGGAAAGATCCCCAATTCGAGGCCTTGTTGGCTGCCCAGCAATGAATAAGTCATCGGCAAAACGATCTGCGGCTTTCGATACATGCATCATGCTCCGGAAGCATGAGCTTATTGACGACCGTTTTAACTCCACTTACCATAGACGTCTGCCAGCTATGAGGAATGCTAAGCTAGCAATCACTTGCAAGAAGACCAACAGGTACGATATGCTGCTGAAGCCGTCACTTTGGGCTGCTGGCCGCGGCACCCTACCGGGAACATTGCATGCAATGATCATAACATTCAAGCCTACTAAACCACTGACCCGCGAGCTAGTAAATCTAGTTCTTTTCTCTCGGGAAAAGTTGGTCGCCATGCCACGGTTCCCCATATTTCTCGAGGAAGACGATATAGAGACGATGGTTCATTGCATTCCTATGGAATCGGCGTGGATATTCTCAGTCGAAGAAGTTGGAGCTCTCACTGAATTCACGCTCCGTGTCTTCCGTGATGTGTTTCAAAAGACCTACAGTTGTGATTCAGCAGACATGCCATACTGGCTTGCACCGACCAATGTGAATAGCGATCCAGAATGCAGTCTTGACTCGATAGCATATATCGATTGGGATAGTGTTCATCTAGTGAATGATAATGACGAGCTGGTCTTTCTAGAGGATGCGGCGCCAAGCACCCTGTGTGATCGATTCGTGTTCGATCCGTGGGACGGGCGTTGCCGATTCTTTACTCTAGAGGTTGATGAAACCTTGAGACCTTCGGACCCCCCTCCTGCTTTTGTGCCGCGCCGTCGGCATATGGATAGTATCATGAACTACTGTATCAGCTTGTCGAAGAACTCGCGAGCAAAACTTCTCACTAAATGCAACTGGGACCAGCCAGTTTTGAGAGCTGAATTGGTCCGTCTAAGAAGAAATATGCTAGACAGAATGACAGGCCCAGAGACAGAAATAGCTACAAAGTGCTATATTTGTCTGGAGCCTTTGAGGGTTTCTGCGGTTAGTTTTGAAGATAGTGCAATCTTCCGTCGTTCAATTACTAACATCTCACAGATTCCTGCATCCGTTGCCGCTTCCTGTCTTGCTTTCCCCGCTGTTATAACAAGAATAGATGCTTACTTGATCACTCTAGAAGCTTGCCGGGATCTTGAGCTGGTAGTGACACCCGAGCTTGCCCTTGAAGCTTTTACCAAAGATTCAGATAACACCGAGGACCACCGAGCCCAGCAGATTCATCTTCAAAGAGGAATGGGAAAAAACTACGAGCGTCTCGAGTTCTTAGGAGACTGTTTCCTCAAAATGGCGACTTCAATTTCGCTCTTTGCACAGTACCCTGATGACGACGAGTTTGATTACCACGTCAGACGAATGTGTCTGGTTTGTAACAAGAATCTTTTCAACAGTGCAGTCAAAAAGGAGCTTTACAGGTACATACGGAGTCAGGGATTCTCCAGGTAACTCCAGATACATAGATTGGTTTGTTTAAGGCACAGCTGACGACATTTGCAAGACACACGTGGTATCCCGAAGGCCTCACTCAAATCAAAGGCAGGGATTTGACCAAGAAACTTCTCGCGTCCGCTAAACACCACCTCGCGGAGAAGACAATAGCAGATGTTTGCGAAGCACTGATTGGGGCGTCCGTTCTTTCAGGCGGCGCTGAACACAGGTTCGATATGGCTGTCAAGGCTGTGACAATTCTAGTCGACAACCAAGACCACGAAGCTTCATCTTGGAAAGATTACCGTTCAATATACGCCATGCCCAAATACCAGACGCAGAGCGTGACTGGATTTGAGATTGAGCTTGCCCGATTGGTTGAGGAGAAAGTAGGTTATCGATTCAATTATCCAAGGCTTCTTCACTCGGCTTTCACGCATCCATCGTTCCCTGCGGCTTGGGCCACTGTACCATGCTACCAGAGGTTGGAATTCCTTGGGGATTCATTGCTCGATATGGTTTGCGTCGAGGACTTATTCGCACGGTACCCAGACAGAGATCCCCAGTGGCTTACGGAGCATAGGGTAGGGCTTTTTGCTAGGTCCTGGTTCATGAGAGTTACTGACTGTTGGATAGATGGCCATGGTGTCCAACAAGTTTTTGGGAGCTCTCGCAGTGAAATTGAAGCTTCACAAGCATCTAAGACACTTTAGCAATCCGCTGCAAGCTCAGATTTTAAAGTATGTAGAAGAGATTGAGGCTGTCGAACTGGAACACGAAATAGTGGTCAACTTCTGGACTGAGACTACGGATCCGCCCAAGGTACGTGTTCCACTTCTTGACCACGATGTGCATATCCCATCTAACAGTCAGGGTTAGTGTTTGCCAGATATGGTAGAAGCATACCTGGGCGCTGTTTTTGTCGACTCGAGCTTTGACTTCAAAGTGGTCGAAGATTTTTACAAGCGACATGTCAAGCCCTACTTTGAAGACATGGCCATTTATGATACCTTTGCTAATAAGCACCCAACGGTAGGCATTTTCTCACCAATTGTTTAATAAGAGGCAAAGCTGATTGTAGTTTAGACTTTCCTACACAACCGACTAGCAAACGAATTTGGTTGCACAGACTACTGTCTCAAAGCTGGCGAAATACCCGGCGTGGACGGAGAGCTTCCGCATGTCCTGGCCGCTGTGATGATTCATGATACTGTTATTGCCGAGGGTCTTGCTTCATCTGGACGCTATGCCAAGATTAAAGCAAGCGAGAAGGCGTTGTTTGCTCTGAAGGATATTGGCCAAGCCGAATTCCGGGAGCAGTTCAGGTGCGATTGTCGAGAGAAGGAGGATATCCAAGAGATTGATCCTGGAACAGCGATTTGAGCCACCATTAACCCCAGAACCTGGGAAGAGCCAGACATCTGTTTGTCTGTAGAAAGCTTGAATACATGACATCTCTGGAACCTGAAAAGCAAGAATGAAATTAGTAAAAGTAGGAGCCAACCTTGGAAACAGCAGTGTCATAACTTGTCACGTGCAAGCAGGAACCAGAGGACGTGGCCGGCCGCTAATCCAGGGCAAGACTAGCGTGATAGACCCCCTGAAAGCAACCAAAAAACACGCCTGCCGCGTCTCTCGGCACCATATCGTTGTTTCAAACACCAACGCAACCTCTGGACAGGTAGCACCTTGATAGACGGCTGGACGACCTGTCGGACGGATAGTAATATTCTAATCTTTCTCTTCTATTTTCCACTTCTTGAAAATCAGCATTTTCGCCATATCTGTTACCTGTTCAGAGCTATCACCACCACCTCTCTTATCCCGCTCTGTATCGATTGTTGCGGCCTCCCAGCTCTTCGTCGCGACGGTGTTTCTCAGCCCATAACCGACAATCCACCCCTCTGAAACGCGTATATCGCCCAGGTATTCGCCCATCGATGATATAGCTGGGTTACTGTCATCGATAATCGTGATGGAGGTCGCCTCTAATGGGGTACCTGACGGTGTACCCACCGCCATATCCCAAGTGCCTTTGGTCGACTCGGAGACTGTCGTGCAGTACCTGGTTGATGTGCTTCGGGTAACTTTGGGCGCGCTGAAAAGTGAGCTAGAAGATACCGGCAGTCTTTTGTCAGAGGCCAAGTATAGTGAGACTGCGCAAAGATGTCTTCGGTTTGCGTCGGAGTCACAGGTTGCGCTCTATGTACAAAAGGACCTCATCGCTTCGGAAGATGCGAACGGGACTGTGGATGGCGAGGGTACGTGTATACTGTTTATTCAGTTTGCGACGCCCAAGTGAGAGTGCTGACCCGATGATTTGTCCTCATAGAGCCTGCCACCCAGTATGTCTATAGCTTATCCACCGAGATATCGTCGTCGTCGGCCACACTCGCGTCGGTAGCTTTCATCAAAAGGCCCACTGCGATCGATCCATCGCTGCCCATATCCTCCCAGATCCAGGTTATGAATCTTCCTGGGCCGGCATCCCTCAACAACACCCAGGCGCAACAAGGAGCCGTGCTGTCGCCGTTTGAGATCCTACATTTGCTAGTTCACCACGGCCTTAGCCCGTATTTTGAAGCCAACACCCGGAGCCAGGAGGGCATAACCAAGACAAAGATAGACACCGACGCCAAAACTGGAGTTCCCGGCACCAAAAAGAAATTCGCGGAGCTGGAGCTTCTGCTTTTACATGCTCAGCAAAATGTTGAGATTCCTGCGCTAAATCTGCCCGTTCACGAAGTGGTGCAGACCGCTTTAATAGAAGCAGAGAAGCGAGGTGTTAAGCCGTCGGTGGATCTTATTGATTCCACGCTGCTGGAGAGCAGTGCATTCATCAACAGCATCCAAAATAATGTCAACGCTTGGATCAGATCTATTCAAACTATAACCAAAATGTCTCGGGACGCGGACAGCGGGTCGGCTGCCCAGGAGATCAACTTTTGGCTATCTATGGAGACCGCGCTTGAGGGCATTGAAGACCAGTTGCGCGGTGATGGAGTTGTGCTGACTATGGATATCCTTCGCCATGCAAAACGCTACCAAGCTACCCTCAGTTTTGTTGCTGACACTGGGCTGCGCGAAGCGACTGATTTAGTCCAGAAGTATAACCAATTAATGCGCGATTTTCCTCTCGATGAACTCCTCTCTGCCCCCAATTTACAGAAAGTCCGAGACTCCCTTACCCTAATTTTTAACCATCTCAACAAGAAATTGAAGATCTGCCCCTACCCGATCAAACGTGCTCTTGCACTCGTGGAGGCGATATCGGGCGATTTGGACGCGCGGATCCATTACTTACTCAATGGCCGGACCATCCTGCATCTCGATTTTCGCGAATTCCGTACCTTAATAAAGATCACTGATACCATTTGGAAGACTTGGGACGAAAATCTCAAGGAATTCACAAATGTTGCCCGCGAATCCACTCGACGACGAAATGAGAAATTCATTCCGATCAAGATCAATGCTCGTCACGAGAAGACTCAAGAACGATTGAACTACATCAACACCTTCCGTGTCAACCACGAACAACTCCAACGAACTATTGCCAATGTCCTAGGCCCGAAGAGCACTTCAGTTGGAGACTCCCCGGCTGCTGCAGGGGCTGACGGTCCTGTGATCGTTGAAGAAATTGGAGATGTGGACGCAGTTGAAGAGGTCGTGCAAGCTTACGGTGCTCTGAAAAACATAGATGTGCTGGATGTTTCTCCGGTGGGAACCCAGAACTGGATTCTAGAGGAGATTGCCTACAACGAACGTACATCAAGGGTTGAGAACTCGATCATCGCTCGCCTGCGCGATCGCCTTGCAACCGCGAAAAATGCGAACGAGATGTTTCGCGTCTTCTCTAAATTCAACGCGCTTCTCGTCCGACCCAAGATTCGCGGTGCCATTGCCGAATACCAAACTCAGCTCATCGACAACGTCAAGCAAGATATCTCTGCCTTGCATGAACGATTCAAACAGCAATATGGCCATTCTGAGGCTCACGCAATGGCTCAACTGCGCGACCTCCCTCCTGTTTCGGGCGCCATTGTCTGGGCACGCCAAATTGAGCGACAACTAGACGGATACCTGAAAAAAGTCGCTGATGTACTGGGAGATGACTGGAACCTGCATTCTGAGGGCCAGAAACTCCAAGCAGAGGGTACGCTGTTCCGACGAAAGTTAGATACACGGCCTGTCTTTGAGTCTTGGTTGCACGATGTACAAAGACGACACATCACCATATCCGGACGACTTTTCAATATCGTTCGTAACAGGGCCGCCGGAAACACCTTGGATCTTGCCGTCAACTTCGACGCTCAAATTATTGCGCTGTTCAAGGAAGTACGGAACCTTATCTGGCTCAACTTTCAGGTTCCGCATGCGGTTAGCAACATTTCCAAAGAGGCTAAGAGAGTATACCCATACGCCATTAGCTTGATGGAAAGTGTCCGGACTCTCCTTCAGACGAACCGTTCCATCCTGACTATGACGGATGTTGCGATCCTGCTGAATGGATACATCAATGACACACAGAGCATGATTGTGAAAGGGATTCCCCTAAGATGGGAATCTTTCGTCCACTCATACGAATTGCACGTAAAACAATCAGGGCTGGCTAACGGCGCCATCGACTCAGTCATCCCTGGCAGAGGTGAAAGCAAACATGTCCAGTTCGTACGAGAGTTTGCAGGCTCGGCTTCCGTTCTTCAGCATAAGACTTCGGTTCTGTCTTCCATCCATGATACGATCCAAAAAGCGATCCTCGAACTCAAGTCGTGCCCATATGAGCTTTCAGCTTTCAAGCAACGTCTTGACGCTATTCAAATTGCCGTTGATAAGCTAAACCTGGAAAACTACGTCAATCTAGGATATTGGGTGCACAACCTGAACCAGAAAATCGAGGCTATCCTCAGCGAGCGGCTGCACAAGGCAATTCGCGATTGGACCAATTCATTCCAGGAAGCGAGGAATGACCAGCAATCTCTGCAGTTGGTTAACGGGGCAAGCGATGGAGACCCCCTCACGAACCGCATCGAGTTCCCGGAGCTTACCCACGAGATTTCCATGCGCAATCAGCTGCTTCATCTTGACCCACCTCTCCAGTTTGCTCGTGCCACTTGGTTCTCTCACTTCGATATTTGGCTCGGTGTGATTTGCAACCTCGAGAAAATCAAGGCATCCCGGTATTCGATTTCCATTGAGGTGCAAAAAGTTCAGTTGTCGGAGTCATGCTTTGCCGACCTTCCACAGCTTTGCACCGAGGAACTGAAACTCGTTTACACTGCCATTGAAACTAGACTCAAGGGTGTTTCCGAGTATGTCGACAAGTGGCTGCAATTCCAGTCTTTGTGGGATCTGCAGTCTGAGCAAGTTTATGATATTTTAGGCGATGACTTGTCTCAGTGGCTTCAACTTCTACAAGAAATTCGCAAGAGCCGAGCCACCTTCGATACTTCGGAAGTCAGCCGGTCGTTTGGCAACATTAAGATCGACTATGAACAAGTACAGACAAAGGTCAACGCAAAATACGACCAATGGCAACACGAAATCCTGCTCAAGTTTGGCTCTAAGCTCGGAAATCGCATGAGAGAAGTCCACTCGGAGATTGCCACTGCTCGACGAGACCTAGAGGGTCAGACATTGGAAGCCGCATCGACCGCTCATGCCGTCTCTTTCATTACAATTGTCCAGCAGTGCAAGCGCAAGGCAAAGGTCTGGGAGCCTGAGGTAGATCTATTTCGGCAGGGCCAGGCCACCCTTGTTCGTCAACGTTACCAATTCCCCAACGATTGGCTCCACGTAGAAAATGTCGATGGGGAATGGG
Organism: Aspergillus baeticus; assembly: GCA_027569055.1. Taxonomy (NCBI): domain Eukaryota; kingdom Fungi; phylum Ascomycota; class Eurotiomycetes; order Eurotiales; family Aspergillaceae; genus Aspergillus; species Aspergillus baeticus. Next base: position 806,857 of record JAPDEI010000008.1, on the reverse strand, counting down.
CCGCCCTCAACGAACTTCTTGCCCGCAAGAGCAAGATTGTTCAAGACCAGACTGAGGGTCTGCGAGCGAAGATCGTCGCCGAGGACAAGGTCATCAATGATAAGATTGGTGAGGTCATTGCACAGTGGAATGAAGAAAAGCCCGTGTCTGGCACAATTCCACCGGAGGAGGCATCTCGCTCTCTCAGCTCTTTCCAGTCCCGTCTTGAATCTCTCCAGTCTGAATTTGAGATGGTATCCAAGGCAAAGGAGGCTCTTGATCTTCCTGCAAGCGCAGAGTCCTCGCTGCCAGCAATCTTGGAGGAGGTTCAGGACTTCATGTCTGTGTGGGCGGCACTTTCGACGATCTGGAAGAGTCTTAATGACCTTAGGGACACACTTTGGACTAGCGTTCAACCAAGAAAGCTTCGCCAGTCTCTTGACGGTCTTATTAAGATGACCAAGGAGATGCCCAGCCGAATGCGCCAGTACGCTGCCTTTGAACACATTCAGAATGTCCTGCGGCAACTACTGAAGGTTAACCCCCTCCTCTCCGATATGAAATCGGAAGCTGTGCGTGAGAGACACTGGCTGAAGATATACAAAGCTCTCAAACCAGGGCAGCGGTTTTCCCTTGTATCCCTTACCCTTGGGGATGTGTGGGACCTCCAGCTAGTGTCTAGCGAGACGATTATCCGGAATATCATCGCACAAGCCCAGGGTGAAATGGCACTCGAGGAGTTTTTGAAATCCGTTCGCGAGACTTGGCAAAACTACTCCCTGGACCTTGTCAACTATCAGAACAAGTGCCGTTTGATTCGTGGCTTCGACGATCTTTTCGCGAAATGTAGCGAAAACCTGAATTCTCTACAAGCCATGAGACATTCTCCTTACTACAAGGAATTCGAGGAGGATGCTTCCTCTTGGGAAGACAAACTGAACCGAGTCCATGTCCTGTTTGATGTATGGATTGACGTCCAGCGGCAATGGGTTTATCTCGAAGGTGTTTTTACGGGCAATGCTGATATTAAGCACCTTCTGCCTTTGGAATCCAGCCGCTTTCAGAACATCAATTCCGAGTTTTTCGCCGTGATGAAAAAGGTCTACAAGTCCCCGTTCGTGCTTGACGTCCTTGCCATCAACGGGGTTCAAAAGTCGCTAGAGCGTCTGGCAGAATTGCTCAACAAGATCCAAAAAGCCCTTGGTGAATATTTGGAACGGGAGCGTGTTTCCTTCCCCCGCTTCTACTTCGTCGGTGACGAGGATCTCCTTGAGATCATCGGTAACAGCAATGATGTTTTCCGTGTCGCAAAGCACTTCAAGAAGATGTTTGCTGGTCTTTCAGGTGTTCTCATGGATGACAACAGCAACATCGTCGGTTTCACTTCCAAGGAGGGTGAAGAAGTCCGCTTGAAGAAGGAAGTCAACCTTCTGAAGACGCCTAGGATCAATGACTGGCTTAGTGCCCTTGAGAGCAACATGAAGTCGACCCTTGCAGAGCTTCTTGGCGAAGCTGTTGAGCAATTCGAGCCGCTATACAACTCGTCGGAAGTCGACCGCACTGCTTTCGACGATTTCATCGCAAACTACCCTGCTCAAATTGTCGTCCTTGCTAGCCAAGTCGTGTGGACCAACGAGGTGCAAAAGTCGTTGGAGAATGGTGGGACCAACCTTCCCCCGCTCTACGATGCTCAAGTCAGAGTTCTTGAATTGCTGGCAGTTACTGTCCTCGGAGATCTCGATTCAATCGCCAGAAAGAAATGCGAACATCTCATCACCGAATTCGTTCACCAACGCGACGTCATCTCTAAGCTTATCGCCTCGAATGCCACAACGCCCGCTCACTACCTCTGGTTGCTACAAATGCGCTATGTTTACCAGGCCGATGGCGACTTCCTCCAACGCCTGTACGTGCACATGGCCAATGCCAAGTTGAATTATGGATTTGAGTATTTGGGTGTGCCCGAACGTCTTGTCCGTACGCCTCTCACAGACCGCTGTTTCCTCACCCTTACTCAAGCCCTTTGTCAACGTCTGGGTGGTTCTCCTTATGGTCCTGCAGGTACCGGAAAGACTGAGTCCGTCAAAGCCCTAGGTCTTCAACTTGGTCGTTTCACTCTCGTCTTCTGCTGTGACGACACCTTCGATTTCCAAGCGATGGGTCGTATTTTCCTTGGTATCTGTCAAGTTGGTGCATGGGGATGCTTCGACGAATTCAACCGTCTTGAGGAGCGAATTCTTTCGGCCGTCTCCCAACAGATCCAGAACATTCAGATTGGTCTCAGAACTGGAGAAACGGATGACAAGAGCCAAATTGAGCTTGTTGGAAGGCGCCTGAGCGTCAACCCTAACACTGGTATTTTTATTACTATGAACCCTGGTTATGCTGGTCGATCCAACCTACCAGACAACTTGAAGAAGCTCTTCCGAAGCGTCGCAATGTCCAAGCCAGACAAAGAGCTGATCGCCGAAGTCATGTTGTTCTCGCAAGGTTTCAAGCAGGCGAAGCGACTATCACAACAGACGGTTCCATTTTTCGACCATTGCTCAAGCCGGCTTTCGAAACAAGCCCATTACGATTTCGGTCTCCGTGCCCTGAAGAGTGTGCTTGTCAGTTCGGGAGGTCTCAAGCGTGCGCGTATCGCCGGCTCTGATGGTAACCTTGGACCCGACGAGATCGTGGAACCTCAAATCATTGTTCAAAGTCTGCGTGAGACCATTGCTCCTAAATTGGTTCGCGAAGATGTTACTACCATGCTACAAATTCAAGAACAAGACTTCGCTGGCGTGGAGTACGTCCCGGCCAACTATGAAAAGCTTACCGCTGCCATTAAAGAAATTGCTCGCGAGCAGCACTATGTTGACAGTGAAATGTGGATCTCGAAAACCCTACAGCTGTACCAAATCCAGAGTATCCACCATGGTGTCATGATGGTCGGCAAGTCGGGGTCTGGCAAGTCGTCTGCGTGGAAGATTTTGCTTCAAGCCCTTCAGCGTGTTGAAGGAGTCGAAGGGGTTTCTCATATCATTGACTCTAAGGTCATGTCGAAGGAGGCGCTCTACGGTAGTCTGGACAGCACGACGCGAGAATGGACTGACGGTCTCTTTACTGGCATCCTAAGAAAGATCGTCGATAACCTCCGTGGCGAAGACGCGAAACGGCACTGGATCGTGTTTGATGGCGACGTTGACCCTGAATGGGTTGAGAATTTGAACAGTGTACTCGACGACAATAAGCTATTGACTCTGCCGAACGGTGAGCGTTTGAACCTGCCTCCCAATGTCCGCGTCATGTTTGAAGTCGAGAGTCTCAAGTACGCCACTCTGGCGACTGTCAGTCGTTGCGGTATGGTTTGGTTCAATGAAGACACTGTGACACCTTCAATGGTCATCGCAAACTATGTCGAATCGCTCAAAACCAAGACTTTCGAGGACTTGGATGATGATAGTGCACCAGCAGGTCAAAGTGCCGTCAAGACGCAGGATTGTCAGAACATGCTCTCAACCATACTTCAACAACTCTTGCAGACTGACGAGCTGGTCCTGAAGTCTCTCGAGGAAGCGATGAAGTACAACCATATCATGGAGTTTACTGAGATTCGCGCCCTGAACACCATGTTCAGTCTCTTGAACAAGACTTGCCGTAACGTGCTTGAGTATAATATTCAGCACGTCGACTTCCCTCTTGAGTTGGAGCAGATTGAGTCCTATATCTCCAAGAAGCTTCTGCTCGCTCTGGTCTGGTCGTTCACCGGAGATTGTCCTCTAGCAGATCGCAAAACCTTCGGAGAATTCGTTTCTGGCTTGACTACAATCGACCTGCCTCTCGAAAGCAACGCTTCTATCATCGATTTTGATGTGATCCTTCCCAAAGCTGACTGGTCGAGTTGGCAATCTCAGGTTCCGTCTATCGATATCAACACCCACTCCATCACGCAGACCGATGTAGTTATCCCAACAGTGGACACCGTTCGACACGAGGATGTTCTCTACTCCTGGCTTGCAGAGCATAAGCCATTGCTGCTTTGCGGTCCTCCTGGTTCCGGTAAAACCATGACACTGTTCGCCGCACTTCGCAAGCTACCAAACATGGAGGTTGTTGGTCTCAACTTTTCAAGTGCCACGACCCCAGATCTCCTCATCAAGACCTTCGAACAGTACTGTGAATACAAAAAGACGCTAAATGGGGTGATCATGTCTCCCAGTCAGATTGGCCGCTGGTTGGTTATCTTCTGCGATGAAATCAACTTGCCTGCCCCTGATCGATACGGGACGCAGCGCGCGATCTCCTTCCTGCGCCAGCTTGTGGAGCAGAATGGATTCTGGAGGACCTCAGACAAGACTTGGGTTACCTTGGATCGTATTCAATTTGTCGGTGCTTGTAACCCTCCCACCGACGCAGGACGTACGCCTCTCGCTGAACGATTCCTACGTCACTCTCCTTTGATCATGGTCGATTACCCTGGCGAGATTTCACTCAACCAAATCTACGGAACGTTCAACTCTGCAGTTCTTAAGATCCTGCCCTTGCTGCGTGGCTACTCTGAGTCGCTTACCAAGGCTATGGTACAGTTCTATCTGGAGTCTCAGACACGATTCACGCCCAAGATACAGCCTCATTACGTATATTCCCCGCGTGAACTTACGCGATGGGCACGCGGTGTTTACGAGGCTATTAAGCCTCTTGAGACTCTTAGTGTTGAAGGCCTAGTCCGCATCTGGGCACATGAAGCTCTTCGACTCTTCCAGGATCGTCTCGTCACCGAAGACGAAAGAGCCTGGACTGCAGACGCTGTTCGACGGATTGCGCTTGAAAACTTCCCCACTATTGACCACGAGCAAGCCCTGAAGGGACCAATCCTATTTTCCAACTGGCTTTCCAAGAACTATGTTCCAGTGGAGCAGGAGCAGCTGCGTGAGTTTGTAAAGGCTCGTCTGAAAACATTCTGCGAAGAAGAGGTTGATGTTCCTTTGGTCCTATTCAACGATGTTTTGGAACATGCGCTACGTATTGACCGAGTTTTCCGTCAGCCTCAGGGTCACCTTATCCTCATCGGTGTCAGTGGAAGTGGTAAGACGACACTGTCTCGTTTTGTTGCCTGGATGAACGGTTTGAAGGTCTTTCAAATCAAGGTGCACGGTAAATACTCTTCTGAAGACTTCGACGATGACTTACGAAACGTTCTTCGCCGTGCTGGTTGCAAGGGTGAGAAGATATGCTTTATCATGGACGAGTCGAATGTTCTGGACTCCGGTTTCTTGGAGCGCATGAATACCCTGTTGGCCAATGCTGAGGTACCCGGTCTTTTTGAAGGCGATGAATTTTCATCTCTGATGACAGCATGTAAAGAGGGTGCCCAACGCCAGGGCCTTATCCTTGACAGCCAAGAGGAACTCTACAAGTGGTTCACGCAGCAGATCGTCAAGAATCTGCACGTTGTGTTTACCATGAACCCTCCCGAAGAAGGCCTGTCGTCCAAGGCGGCAACTAGTCCCGCCCTCTTCAACCGTTGCGTTCTCAACTGGATGGGAGACTGGTCCGATCAGGCACTTTTCCAGGTTGGCTCTGAACTTACGCAGTCGGTTGACCTAGACAAAGCCAACTTTGTAGCTCCTGACAGTATACCGGTGGCGTATCGCGAGCTTAGCTTACCGGCATCCCACCGTGACACGGTTGTCAACTCCATGGTTTACATCCACTATTCTCTGCAAAGATTCAACCAGCGTCTGCAGAAGCAGCAAGGGAAGACAACGTATCTTACTCCTCGCCATTACCTTGATTTTGTCGCTCAATATGTCAAGCTCTTCAACGAGAAGCGAGAAGATTTAGAGGAGCAACAGAGGCACTTGAACGTCGGTCTTGAGAAACTGAGAGATACTGTTGAAAAAGTCAGCGATCTTCGCCTCAGCCTCGCCCAAAAGAAGACCCAGCTTGAGAACAAGGATGCAGAAGCCAATGAGAAGCTGCAACGCATGGTTGCTGACCAGCGCGAAGCAGAGCAGCGTAAAGCAGCCTCATTAGAGGTGCAGGTCGCCTTGGAGATACAAGAAAAAGAAGTCGCTAGCCGACGTGATATCGTTCAGCGTGACCTTGATAGAGCCGAGCCTGCTGTTGCCGAAGCCCAGAAGAGTGTCAGCAACATTAAACGCCAGCATCTCACTGAAGTCCGTTCTATGGGTAATCCGCCGGCCAGCGTCCGCCTTGCTCTAGAAGCTGTTTGCACCCTGCTCGGCCACAAGGTTGATAGCTGGAAGACAATCCAAGGTATCGTACGTAAGGACGACTTTATTGCAAGCATCGTCAATTACGATAACGTGAGGCAGATGACAAGGACCCACAGGGTGAAGATGCAGAATGAATATCTTTCGAAGGATGACTTTACCTATGAGAGAGTCAGCCGTGCCAGTAAGGCGTGCGGTCCCTTGGTCCAATGGGTTGAAGCACAGGTCAACTACTCGGACATCTTGGATCGAGTCGGACCTCTGCGCGACGAAGTTTCCACACTTGAACAGCAAGCCCTTCAGACAAAAGCCGAGGCAAAGACAATCGAAAACACTATCAAAGATCTCGAGAACAGTATCGCCACTTACAAGTTAGAGTATGCTACACTTATCAGTGAGACTCAAGCAATCAAAGCAGAAATGTCAAGAGTCCAGTTCAAGGTTGACAGGAGTGTACGCCTGCTTGACAGTCTGTCATCAGAACGAACTCGTTGGGAGGAAGGAAGCAAATCTTTCGAAACCCAAATCAGCACACTCGTCGGTGATGTCCTTATTGCGGCAGCCTTCCTAGCCTATGCTGGTTTCTATGATCAACAGTTCCGTAAGGCAATGGTTGATGATTGGGTTCAACAGCTGGTCCAGTCTGGAATCAGCTTCAAGCCGCATAACCCCATCACAGAGTACCTGTCTAATGCCGATGAGCGTCTGGCTTGGCAAGCTCACTCACTACCTGTTGATGACCTCTGCACCGAGAATGCTATTGTCCTGAAGCGCTACAACAGATACCCGCTCATCATTGATCCCTCTGGCCGCGTCACCGAGTTCTTGCAGAAGGAGAGCGCAGATAGGAAGCTCACGGTAACGAGCTTCTTAGACGATTCGTTTGTCAAGCAACTGGAGAGTGCCCTGCGTTTCGGAAACCCCATCCTCATTCAAGACGCCGAGCATCTAGATCCGGTTCTGAACCACGTTCTCAATAAAGAATATCAGAAAACTGGTGGTCGTGTTCTGATCCAGCTCGGTAAGCAGGAGATCGATTTCTCGCCTTCGTTCAAACTCTTCCTTTCCACTAGAGACCCATCTGCGTCGTTCCCACCCGATATTTGCAGTAGAACCACATTTGTCAACTTCACTGTTACGCAGAGCAGCTTGCAGATCCAGTCTCTCAACGACGTGCTGAAGCATGAACGGCCCGACGTTGACCAGCGACGTTCCGATCTTGTCAAGGCACAGGGCGAGTTCAAGGTTCATCTCCGTAAGCTTGAAAAGCGTTTACTGCAGGCTCTCAACGAGTCTCGTGGCAATATCCTCGATGATGACCATGTCATCGAAACCCTCGAGACTCTCAAGAAGGAGGCTGCTGAAATTTCGAACAAGATGGCTGAGACCGAAGGTGTCATGGCCGAAGTGGAGAACATCACTCTCAACTATAGCATCATTGCTCGCTCGTGCAGTGCAGTGTTTGCGGTGTTGGAACAACTGCACCATATTAACCACTTCTACCAGTTCTCCCTACAGTATTTCGTGGATATCTTCAACTCGGTACTCCGCGAAAACCCTCACCTCAACCAAGAAAAAGATCATGCCGCACGTGTTCAAATCATTCTCCGCGACTTGTTTGTCACAACATATCAACGAACTTCCCTGGGTGTTATTCAGAAAGATCGCATTACTTTGGCTATGCTTTTAGCACAAGCCGCCCCTTACCCCATGGATAAGGGTATCATCGACACTATTCTTGATCAGTCGATCGAAGGGACTGACCTATCAGCCAACCCTGAGGCCAAGCAACAAGTGATGAACAGACTCGCGAACATGTCACTCTTCAAGTCATACCTTCCCTCGGTAACAGCTGAACAGTGGGAGCAGCTTTTGAATGAAGAGATCGCAGAGAATTTCGTGCCCCCTGTCTGGGACGAAAACACCTCGGAATTAGACCGGTTGCTAAGGTCACTGCTTCTTATCAAGCTTTGCAGAATGGACAGATTTGTACCAGCTGCTGAGCGATTCATCGTGGCCGTCTTCGGCCGCGAGCTATATGAGGGAAGCACGGATCTGAAAGATATCGTCAATCAGGTCACCGCAACTGCGCCGATCTCGCTTGCCTCGAGCCCTGGCTTTGACGCTAGTTACAAAGTCGATTCCCTAGTCGAGCGCATGCATGCAACCTGTGCCAATATTGCCATGGGCTCCAACGAAGGTCTTGAGAGTGCCGACAAAGCCATCAGCAACGCTGCTTCTGCTGGTACCTGGGTGCTGGTCAAGAACGTTCACCTTGCGCCCTCGTGGCTACAAAGTCTCGAGAAACGCCTCGAATCGCTCAAGCCTCACAAGGACTTTAGGCTCTTCCTTTCAATGGAGTCTAGCCCTAAAATCCCGGTCAACCTCATTCGCGCCTCTCGTGTTCTCATGTACGAGCAGCCCGCTGGTGTGCGTGCAAATATGAAGGATTCACTATCCTCTCTCACTACCCGGGCTAGCAAGGCGCCAGTTGAGAAGGCTCGTGTATACCTCCTGCTCTGCTTCCTGCACGCTGTTGTTCAAGAGAGACTCCGCTACGCCCCAAGTCTCGGCTGGAAGGGCTTCTGGGAGTTCAACGATAGCGACGTAAGTACCTTCAGCCTATTACGCTCTCGCCCAACTAACCCAACTCTAGTACGAATGCTCCGTCTACATAATCGACCACTGGGTGGACACTGTTGCCCAAGGCCGCTCTAACGTCGCACCCCAGAAACTCCCCTGGGAAATGATCCGCGCCCTTGTAACAGAAATGTATGGCGGCAAGGTCGACGATAGCGGAGATTTCCAGCAGCTCGAGAGCCTAGTGCACAGCTTCCTCACACCTGCCGCATTTGAAGATGAATACAAGCTTGTCTCCGGCGTTGACAATGACGAATGCCTCGCCCTACCCAGCGAAACGGGTATGCGCGACTTTGTCGCCTGGGTCAACCGTCTTCCGGAGCGCGAGCCGCCCACGTACCTAGGTCTTCCCGCAAATGCAGAGAAACTGCTCCTTGTCGGGCATGGAAATAAGATGATATCAGATTTGGCTAGGGTTACCTCATTGTTGGATGAGGGGGAGCAGTTGATGATTGATTCTTGATTGATTTATTTACTTTCTTGTATTCCCGTTTCAATGTTCCTGCCATGAGTTGGATTGGTGCCGTGCCGCTGGCGCGCACAGCTTTTGTATTTATTGTGCATTTCTCAGTATTCATTCAGACATAGCAGGTCTCGTCGAATACATTCCTGTTAGAGTATAGATATTTTGCCAGTTCCTTGCCCGTTACGGTGGTTCTATAACAGACATTTTTGGTTTCTCTTTTCAAGTAAGATATTGATTGATAACTGTCTTTATACCTCTACTGCGATGTTCATTTCAGTTAGGGCTAAGGCCACACAACAGCTGAACGGGCGAGGGAAGAGCAATCGTTAGCACAGTGCAAGGCTGTCAGTATGCTGCAGCGAAGTACTACTAGGAGCAGGAAAGGGCGACGCGGAGCACAGGACCCCCAAGCCTTATAGACTAAGATAACAGTCGCTACCCACGATTTTACTACCCCCGGTGGAATTAGCCGCTCTTTCCTTTACGTATATTCAGCTGAAGGGGGAAACTACAGCCTGGTTGCACCTACCTTGTTGGTCACAGTGATATCAAGCATACAAGGAAAGAACTACCCATGGCTGGAACCGCTCCATCCAGACCTTCTACGGCACGTACGTAATAATCCCAGGTGGACGGGCGTTATATTTCACTCCAAGACAACACGAATGGGAAAGTTTAGCGCAGCCCATTCTTCCAGCTCATTGTCCTCCCAGCTCATTCTCTCGCCATCAATGGCACTGGGTTTAGCCATGGCCGTTTCGCCAAGTCGGGGAAGCTCAAGCAGATCAAATGACGTTGGCTGGCGTGTGACAAACACCTTGATGATGTCCTCACAGGAAAGGCGCCCTTCATCCAAAAGTCGCTCGGGGATCCTCATACGCAGTCTCTTCCGTTCAATGTGGCGGGGCCGATTTTTGCTGCTACTACTCATGATGTTTCCAGACGTAACATGCTTCGTCTGATCACTGGCTGGTTCGACAACAACATATGTCCCTCGGTTCATGTTCTCCACTTGCCAGGAAGGACCTAGGTCGTATATGAAGAAGTAGAGATCATTTGTGCCTTGGTTTTCAAGATACAGTTCTAACTTGGTGTCATGCGGGATTTCGATTGATGTGTCCTGCTTGACACTACTTCCTTTGTGGTAGATATGGACCTTGAAGCTTTGCCGAAAGGAATCGGTTATGTTCTCGTTATGTAGTTCGCGCATGAGGCGGAATTGGGCTAGATGGTGGATGATGTCGCCGAGCTGGTCTATGATTGTCGAGTCTTGTTTTCGTTTGATAATTTCTTGCCCGGATTCGTTGAGGAGCCTGCAACTGTTGTCTTTGAGGACTACATTGAATGCGTATGTAGACATATTAGCAGCATTGTAGACCTGGAGTGACCGTTCTTTGAGAACCGTGAGCCATTGAGATAGTTTTGTCACTCCGGGGTCAAGCTGTATAGTGAATTTCTGAAGAACCAAACGAGTGAGGGAGGTTGCCATCCATCCTGTCTTGACCTCGCCCAGGTTCTTGCGGTCATGGAGCTCCAGATTCGACGTAAGGGCCGTTAGGAGGATGACTCTAGCTGTGATAGCTACATGAGAGCCACTACCTGGCGTGCCTAGAGGGAACAAGGTAAACTCATCCCCAGCGCTAATGCCGTGAGCACTGCCAGCTTGCAGAATCAAGGTACCATCTCCTTTCGCTATAATCGGAACGGAAGCCGGAGAGTATCCGGGCCTAGATGCGTGACTCCCAGAATCAGATAGTTCTTTTGGTCGAATAGACATCGGGACGGCAGCATTGGTTTCTCCAAAGAAGCACTGGTTCGGGTTACCGTAGAAGACGGGATATTGGTGTAAGCCATGTTTCTGGAATTGCGCCCGCAGGTGGTCGTATATACCCTTGTGCTTGGCTGATAGACCAACACGCTCGAGAACGTCGACAAGGAGGTAGGATAGAGCCCCATGCTTGACGCCACCGAATTTTGGCTCCCATGCCTTTCCCTGTGGACCGCAAGCCGCGAGTATTGCGTACTGGTCAGGGTTGAGAAGCCAGTTTGGGTACATATCGGCATCGCGAAAATCCGAAGACGAGGGCGAGATGCGCATAGTACTATCCTCGTCACAGATTCTTTTGGCATTGTATGGCAGAAAGCGAGATGAAAAGTCGTCGTCATCATCATCATCATCATCGTCGCGATAAACACTTCCAGAAAAGCAGCAGTCCAGGACCAGCGTAACAACCAGTCCTTTATCAGCCATAGTCTTTAGCTTTGATGCTAACTCAAAGCCCCATAGATATTGTTCGCGTCCATCCGGCCCGCTCTGGAGAACGAGGGCTAGATCCCCCGTAGACTCATTGGAGAAGTCACCAGAGGGCGGCTTTTGGGTGCCGTGCCCAGAGTAGTGAATGTAGACGTAGCTTCCTGGCCTTGCACGCTCGGTAACCTTTTCGATAATTGAAATAGTGTTGGCGTACGAGGGCCAGGGAGTGTCTAATATCGCTGAATTGAGGGATAGTACTTCGTCGGTCTGGCTGGTCGTAAGTATTTCTATCTCGACAGCGTCGTGCAGCTTGTCTTTGAGACATCTTTTGATGTTCTGCACGTCTCGCACGCAGCCTTTTAGCGGCCGGTGTAGGTAATCGTTGATTCCGATCAAGATCGCATGATTGGTAATGAGATGGGCTGGTTCGTCCATTGTATTTACCTGTGGGTAGGTTCGTTGTGGAAAGACAGACGTGGATGAGAAATGTTGGCGGGCACGAGGCTGCTTGAGTGTGCCTAATGTCAGCGCCAGGCAGAATCAGCCTCGGGTAAAGCCCACTATGTACAAGATAACAAACGATGAGGCTCTACTATAGGGCTATGCATAATCTGACTCATTGATAGGTGTGGTAACCAGTATATGAGCTCATCAAGCATCCTCCAGGTAGTCAACGCCAATCTTGTCGCCATTTCTCACAGCCGTACCATCTTCGCGGCACAGCGTATACTTCGCCACGAAAACAGCAGCAATATAGTATGGTCCCTCGCGGGATCCCTGATCCATCAAATAGACTTTATCTCCTGCGCTGAATTTTGGCTTCTATGATCCGAATAAGTGACTTGTCGAGATGTTATCCTGTAGACCTACATTCGCATACGGCTTCACGAATGGGCGCTGATCATCCTCGTCAAGAGAAACCCGCGGGCTACAAGGTAAAGAGGTCAATACCCGGTTTACACTTTAAGTAGACAGTGGATTCGCTTACCTTTGTGATGTTGCCATAATATGGACACAGGACCCTATCGCGTTGCGATGTCACAGCAAAGTGGGGTATGAAGGGTGCCCGATTCAAATGTCATGCCGTACAGCACCTATATATGATTTTAGGTCCTTGTCACACTCGGATCAGCCTGGGGTCGAGCATTCCTTGTGCCCTTATTCCTCCAATAATTTAGCGCTCCGCATGCATTTGCTGCGGTGGCTATGCATCGCTGATGTGTAGGCATATCATTGGTGGATGCCGCTGGAACTCGCCTCAGTCTGAGTACATACATATAGGTTGGACTGAAAATCTCAAAGACACTGAGCGCTATCCGAGACAGATAGTAGCAACAGACCAATTTCTAAAACTATCCCGTTAGCAACTCCATTCCAAACAAAGATGCCCAGAACAAGTACACATTTCCGTATTGTATGGCAGCCAATAACAAACTGACGTACTTAGTTGAGGGTTATAGACCTGGGTACCCACGATTCACTGCTCTCATATCGGCACATGAACCATTCTTCATGTGCCGCCGCTTTATCAAGCTTCGAGCACGAATCCTCTTGCTCAAACAAGATCGCCTATCTATGCTCGAGCAGAAGCTTGAACAAGTGGACCACGAAGAGGCCTCGCCATTATTTCTGGCAAAAAGTCGATGGGATAAGAACTCAGAGCGCACATCACTTTTGTCAGAGATTGAGGCTTCACTCTCCGATTATGGTATGTTGACCAATCCAGCTGGCGGCTCAGCTTTCAAACTAAGGAGACCAGACCAGTTCACCGAGCGAACATTTCAAATGCTCAATCTCGGTCGAACTTGTGAGAGGGATGTCGAGAGCTTACAACATTGGCTAGATGGCACAGGCTCTCTAGCCAGAGAAGAACGCGAGTACCTCACACATCGTGATGATCTCGCTTCACTCGCCCCGACACGCGATAGTGCCATGGCGCAGATCGAGACTTGGATCGAGGACAAGATTGTCATACTATTACCAAGTCAGTACAAGGTTAGAGAGCCGAATGGACAAGCAGAGAGCAAGTGACCCATAAGCACCTACTAGCTCAAGCTGATTTATCTTTCTCCTAAATAGGACCGCCTTTATAATGGATCAGATGATCCAAACGTATATATCCGCCCGGGCCCGTGGATTCAGCGGACGGCCCGTGCCATACTTCTCCTCGTTGCCGCCATCCTGCTCCTGATGCCGGCCATCATTTGCAATGCCATCGACGGGTTCCTAGCTCACATGCTGGTCATTATGGTGTTCACGGTGTTGTACCTAGCTCTGCTGCTCGCGCTAGTCAGTTCACGGACTATGGAGCTCATTCTTGCTGGGGCAGCGTAGGTTTTCTGTACCTTGTCCACATAAAGAGTGCGACGATAGCTGACGTTGGGTGCTAGATATGCTGCCGTGTTGATTGTGTTCGTGTCGGAAAACGATTCGGTTCGGAGTTAGGGATATTATCGGGTCGGTAGCAGAATAAAAATGATATAGAGATCAGGTTCCATATCATGAATGCGAACATGACCCTAGCCGCGCAGCAGCTCTCCCAAGGCTTCCAATCTCCATCATCTTCGCCGGACTTCTTCTCCTCATCACAAATGACCTTACTAGATGGACCCTCTGTGCCCTGAAAACAGGTTTGACGAACTGCAAGCAGTTCTGGACAATCTGCGTCCCGATAACCCCGAGTATGTCGACGGCTTAATTGACGTTGGAAAAGCCCTTGAGTAGCGGTACTCTGAATCCGAAAATGCTACCAAGCTCGATCAGGCGATCGAGGCAGGGAAACTGGCCCTTGCGGCTGCAACGAAAGATGACCCAGGCTACCCACAATTTCTCAGATACTACGAAACTCGCGAAACAGCTCAGAGTTCGATTCGAACGCACAGGCGGACTGGACGACATCAATCGGGCCATTGAGATATCACGCATGTCAGTTGGCTCATCACACATTGACCACGTCGAGTATCCAGCCCGACTCGGCAATCTTGCAACTGTACCTGGTTCTGGATTTGAGCGCATCAGAAATATGGAATTCCTGGGCTAGGCCGTGGACGCCCTAACTCGAGCTATGCAGAGCAGCGGTGTGACCTCCATGGGTCGCACAATTTTGCAGGCCAATCTAGCGAACAGGCTGCGCTAGCGATATGAGGTCCTCAAGGATGAAGCCGATCTCTAAAACCTTACAATTTCCCTATTTGACGGGGCCATCGGGGGAATACCATCAAGCCATGAGAATCGACATATTGCCTTGAGTTGCCTGTCTAGTTTATTCCTCGGCCGCTTCAAAAGTAAAGCTCTAGCTGAAGATCTAGACCACCCGTGCGAGACCGCATTTGCTCGCTGCTGAAGGGACTCCTCATGGCCATCCGAACCCAACAAAGCTACATACTGACGAAACCTCGACATTTCAAGCGACCCTCAAGGGGAAAAAAAATTGAAGAAAGAAGAAACCAGGAATGCCATTCACCCGCATAACCGCTGACAAGACTCCGTCCAATTTCCAAGGAAGCAACACCAAGCACAAAGTATTGCCACAATAGAGCAAACTTTAAAAGCCGTACAGTGTACTTCCCATCTATCCCGCGTATCATCAGCCCCATTTCTTGGTTTATCCTTTTAAAGGGAGGGATAACGTACCCGACTCAAGGCGTAGCAGACCTGTGAGTCTCAGAAAAGGAAGTTATTAACAAGGTTCCATCACGTTTAATCCAATGTATATATCCCGTGAATGTAGTGGGATAGGCGCAGAGACCATGTTTTAAGATTGCCAAGAGGATAGGTGGTAGGGAACTCACGTCTCGAGTAGTAATCATCTACATTCAAAGAAATAATATTAGTAGTGCATTCCATTAAGAAACGCCATCACTGGGCAAGTCCAGAACGTACCTTTCGATCGTATCTAGGAGCCCGAGCAGAGTCGAGAAGGAGAACAATCTGTTCAAGGATCTATCCAGTGGTGGGTGTTAGTGAGACCCAACTAACGGCCCTGGGACTAATAAAGGGAAACGAGCAATATTGTGCACATACCGCTTCGAGCCGCTCTCTGACCACTTTGCGTATTTCGTCGTAGATTTCCTTCCGAATACGGTAAACTCCTCCCCGGCGTGCGAGCCGGCTATTGGGGTCTCGGTTAGAAATGGAATAGTGTCCTTTGGCGAAGCTCGGGAGCTTATTAGATCGTGATGATATTGGCGAGCTACATACCGAATTGCAGGACGTGCTGGAGAAGTGTTAGTGTCAACACCTAACGATTAGTTAAGGAGCAGGTACTAATGCCCAATAAGTTCCCCCTGAGCTTCCTGAATCGCGAAGACCTGTTAGTGTACTTGATTCGTGCCGTCGTGTGGGGATATAGACGAGGGATGTTGCTTTGTACGGTGATTTCATACCGGTGGCGTTTGCAGCTTTCGCGGCTTTGAAGACCCTGGTGCGAAGGTGCCATTGTAGGAATTTTAAGATGGTAGTGGTGATTTAGGCACAAGCAGGGATAAAGAGCGGAAGAAGGTGGTTGTTCACGATGATTCTTGCAAAGAAAATGGATGTTTAGAGGTGAGAGTTGTGAAGATAAAGTCAAGACAAGATAAAGGAAGCTTGAGGTTGTAGTTTGAGAAGCAGAATAACGCACAAACAGGGCTTGATGTTTAACACAAGGTGCGTATAAAAAAAAATTAGGGCTAGGGCGTCAGTCAGGAGAGTCATTGCAAAGCGGATGAGGCGATTAAACAGATGTGCATAATAGAAGTGATGGTCATAATGGCATTAAGCTAACATTATGCAGTATTAAGCGACTTGGTTTATAAATATGTAATTCTCGTGGCACATATAAGTATTGAGCAGACACTCAAACGCCGGAAGGCCCAGGAAAACAATGCTATATACGTGAAGCATTTAAGAAATGAAAGTGGCTTCAGAAAACATTGTTCCCTCCTCCGTATATTCCGTGTCGCCGACCTTGAGCTTCATGGTGAGTTTTTGCTGAGGAGAGTACTACAGAGCTGTTAGCTAGTGCAAAAATGTTTGATCGAAGCGTCTTACCTGGAAGATGTACGGCCGTGTACCAGCGACGCTGCCAGCAATGGTCTTGATGAAGCCTGGTACTTCGGCCATGACGTCGATACGGTCTAGCTTAGGGCCGAGGGCGCCATCAACCTCGGCTGAGACAGTCTTTCCATCCTTTGTCTTGCCTTCCCACGCCCATTTGATAGACTTAGGCTCTGGCCAGTCACTAGTCTCGTCCTGACCAGTTTCTGTGTGTGTCACAGTGTTCCTTGTGCCCGCATAGATGATCTCTCCATCCTTAACAATACCGCCGACATTAACACGAGTTGACCCGTATGATGGAGGGGTTGTGAATTCCATCATGATAGCAGAGAACGAGGGGGTTTGGAAGTTGATAAAGTTCCAACGGGCAGCTACGCAAGTTAGCATGAGGCCATTCATACAAGATCAGCGAACCTACCCGCATGGTGGGGCTTCATCCCCTGAAGTGCTTGGGAGAACATTCCCCGACCCTTCATATCGTATGTCTTGTCCCCAGTGGTGATGGTTCCATCCACATTACATCGGGGCCAGAATGCATGGCGCATGGATCCCCAGGGGTTCTCGGGGTCAGTGCCGAAGTATGTGGTGCCGTCCTTGCCGATTGCGAAACCCGGGGAGGCACGGGTGAAGGTCAAGTTGACGAGACAACCTTCGTTGACGGCAGACTTGAAGGTGTAAGCATTGCCCTCCTCGTTCAGTTCCAGGGAGATGTTGTCTCCGGCGAAGGAAAGCATGCTCTCGTCGAACATGTAGTTGTAGATCGGGTCGGAGAACCAAACGTGGCGCCCATCGCCGCTGGTGTTGAAGATCTTGCAATTGAACTGGGCAGTAGTATGGATGCCACTGAATCGAATTGGACGCTAGATTAGTATAAAAGAATAGAGTGCTAGACGGTAAAATTGCTGCTCACGCGATATTGCTGTAGATGATCTGAACCATAACCAGAGTACCATTGTCGGCCATGACATAGTATGTCTGGGTCTCTACATTGGTGTACTGGTAGGCGCGCCACCGGAGATGATCCTTGATGAGCTCAGTATAGGGAGCATCTTCGGTTTGTTGCTGGGAGACAGGCTGGATGGCCTCGGGGCCATAGATCGGTTCCTGCGTGCCCGCAACGGAGGCGAGACTATGCAGGACGATTGGTTAGCGGATTTTAGTTTTGGTATATGCCACTGCATTCAATGGGCGGTAATAGGAGGCAATAAAGGGAGAACTTACGTGGACTTGAGCCAATTCATGATGAGTAGAAAGGAGGTTGCTGAAGGAAAGATGGAAAGCGTCAGGCGAGGAAGCTCATGACTATTGGGAAAATCGATAGCGCGGGCCCAAGGGTCCCAAAAAAAAAACCATTGAGAGCTTGCGATAGGGGATGGGCAGCAATTCCGGCGTGTAAAGAAGAATTGAGACTGACAATTGTAAACAGTGTATTCTCTACAGCTACCATAGTGTCCCTTACTCTACAGCTTGTTATTGCTCTTGCTGGGCCCTGAATAGGCCTAGGATAAGTTCTTGAAGTTCTTGCAAAGCTCAGCGATGACGTTCAGCACTTTTTGTTCCATAGCAGCTCCCCAATTGGAAAGAAACTCCGCAGCCCGGTTCACTTCCGAACATCTCAAAAAACTTGGCCGCAAACACGAAGCCGAGGGAGTCTAGGCGACGTTTGTGAACCGAAATTGACCAACCACTTGAAACTATAATATTCACGATGGCGAAGAAAGCATTGGCGAAAGATCAGATTGTGAAGCTCATAGTGGGCGCTGGTCAGGCTAGTCCTAGTCCACCGGTCGGTCCGGCCCTGGGTAGTAAGGGTGTGAAGAGTATGGATTTCTGCAAGGTATAATACTCAGGGCTTCTGGATGATATCTAAATAATAGCATGCTGATAGTCCTCCAGGAATTCAATGCTAGGACAGCTCACATCACGACTGGTGTACCGATTCCCGCCCGCGTTACCGTTCGCCCTGATCGCTCCTTCACATTTGACCTCCGCACACCCACTACGACATATCTGCTATTGCAAGCCGCTAGAGTCGAGCCGCGCAAGAATCGAGTCCGCGGTGCTCAAAAACCCGGGCATGAGACCGTCGGCACTGTCACCCTCAAGCACGTCTACGAGATTGCGAAGATCAAGCAGAGCGAGACGAGATTATCAGGATTGAGCTTGCCAGGACTTTGCAAGAGCGTCATTGCCCAGGCTAAATCTGCCGGAATCAAGGTCGTTCCTTGAAAGACACAGAACAGGGAGAAGCCCACTGAGAGAGCCCACTGAGGGGTGGTATTTGCATTGTACAGAAACTCTGGATTTATGATACTGGCGTTCTGGAGATGGGATTGTTATACAATGTACTGTACTATAGGTATTGCTTGCGATATGGAAAGCGCACTATATGATTACTAGGTCACGCCTGCTCCTGAGTACGGAGTAACTGTGCAACGTGGATGACGGTATGAACCAGTCAAGGATCAAACTGAGCTAAGCTGATGGTGATGACTATTCGGATCGCTGTCATGCTAACCGAAGATCATGTCCATGTCCAACAGCTTGGCGGCAGAACCAGGAGCAACAAGGAGAACAAAATATGCCAATTCGTAATGATCGTATGCTTGGCGGATTCTCACCGGAGACGACAGTCCGAACTTTCAGCTCGAGGTCAAGTTTGGCTCCAGTTTATGGGCTTTTATGGAGTGGGATCCCCCACAATTTAATGAACTCTCGATCCTCCTCGATCGGGGTGACGGAAACAACCTCCATCAGGTCCTCGGACGTTGGAGGTTGGGGGTTGACATTAATTTTCCAGAACGGGAATAGAAACGATTGCCAATCGGATGAGCAGACTGGAGACTGTACCCCGTATTCAGGCTGCTTCAGCATGCAAGGAGGAATGGACCCCGGCTGCTTCTGGAAAACCTCACCGATCTGGAGGAGCGACGATTGCGGGAGGAATGTTCAGCCACCTAGACGGGCAGGGTTAAGCCGAGAATGGCATTATTGTCACTATTATACCTTATTACTCCTGCTTGCTTGCAAAGTAACGTAGCGGCAGCTGATTGTAGTCATCAAGTTTATCGTAGACTGGTCTCCGCGACTTTCCGGCTGCTTGGGGGAGTCATTCTTGTGCCAGTTCTATATTAATCGACTTGGCGGAATAGATTGCTTCACGCAAAGAATCTCAGTTGTTATTTTTTGGCCAGCGAACTAGTCAGCGAACTCGTCTCTCTATCTACCCTTGTCAGCTTCTCCTCGAGTTGTTGATGCCTTCCAGATGAAAGATTGCAGTCTAAAATAGCCTCTGGTCCAGACGTAAGAGTGGATTCTCGCCGCTATTGCCGCCGCTTGTTTTTTGCTCCAAACTCGGGGACACCGCCGCCGCTCCTGCTTTCTCTCTCCTCCAGATCCCTGTTCTTGTTCTTAGTAGCCATCTTCCCCTCTTCTCTCCTCTTCTTTTCCTTCACGAAGACACTCTCTCCTCCGTTCGCTCCTTTGCTTCCTCTGGTGCTAAGGTCAAGCTAAATCCGCAGCTGACCGGTGGACCGAGTTTCTCCCGATTGTCCCCCTCTGGGACTCCGCGCGCCGCCTGCAAAGCTCCGGACCGTTGTGAGTAACAAGTACGAAAGATTTGCCCCGTCGCGAAATCGTCCGCTCATCTACGCCCTGTTGCACCGAGTCTCGTCGCCGCCCGCCTGGAAAAAGCAAATTTTGCATCGAACTTTATCGTTGGATATAACAATTCATCCTTCTTTCGTCCATAGCCATTGTTGAGCATTTCGTTCTCGGAGGGGCATGAGTCCCGCTGATTTCAGCCAGTATGACGTCTGCAGCTGCCGACTTTGCCGATAAGGCTCCTATGCAAAATGGTGAGCATAGCACCCATGATGCTTCCCCGGATTTCAAATGCATTCTTTTAACATGGATTTGCCCTTTTCGTAGGAAATCAGCAAACTCAAAACGCAGTCCCCATGTCCGAACAAGATCGTGATACCACTAGCAGTGATGGCAAAAAGCAGCAGCAGGGACAAGTTCGCTTTTCCTCAATAGCTGAGGAGATCGAGCCGTCAAAATCCCATACATCGAGCGTGGCCCCCGCATCTGGGGTTGACCAAGGTCAAATCCATGATAATGACTTGAGCTCTCTCGCTGCTTCGCTTCAGAAGTCCCAGCTGCAGGAATCGAGAATGTTTAATTTCTCGTACGACCCTGTGTCTCTTCCGTCATCAAGAGTACGTCTTCATTTTTCATCCTCAAGATCTTGCCCAATTTTTCATGCTTCGATGCTTGCTAGACGCTGATTCTCAATTCTTAGGTTGCATCTCATGAATCAAGCGAACGTGGGCGCCGAGATGATAATGGATCCGGCGCGACGTCAACCCATCATTCGCCTTCAGTGTCCGCGATTCAGTCACCCCCTCTAACACCAGCCGCTACGCATTCGCGGGAAACAAAAGCCAGCGACAACGCACCTGCGCAGACGACGGCAAAGCAGGCTCCTCCTCTTCCCTCTTCGCAACCATCAGCAATCACACCGTCCGCCTCACCCCCAACAAGTTCACCTTCTAAAAACGCAGTCGCGCAGAGCCTGCCAAATTCGCGCCCCGCCTCAACGGAACAATTATCGAAACAGAACGAAGTCACGCATACATCTTCTCATCCCCTTCATGCGTCGCATCGGGCGCAGTTTTTCGTTGGTCCTGAAACGAACTCGCATGAAGAGAGCCCCCCGATGACACCTAGTGTCGGCGTAGACAGCTATACCCCTCCAGGAGCCATAACCCCGATCGGCGAACCGAATGACCCATATGCGCGCAGCAAGCGACCCCCACAATCCAAGAACCTAGCCCAGCTTGATCAGCGATTTATCTTCAACGGTCGTGATCTAAAGCGTAGAGGGGTCCATTCTTCAGCACATGCTCGCCCAGCAACCGCGCGATCGTCCAGCGCATCGGATCTCAAGGTCAGCGAGAAGCGTGGCGGTCTTTTCGGCTCCAAGAAAGATCTACGCCAGCCAGAGCCGGAGGGTAAACACCATGGCCATATGTCGGAACTCAAAAGATTTTTCAAAATGGGTCACAAGAAGCGTGGGGAATCGCCGACTTCAAAGAAATCGAGTCGCTCTTCCGGAAAATCCACTCCGTATCAAATGGCGCCTGACAACGTTCCATTTGCGGATGATCATGGTCTTAATTCCAAGTACGGTAAGCTTGGAAAGGTGCTCGGCTCAGGTGCAGGAGGTTCAGTACGGCTGCTTAAACGCAACAGTGACGGCGTGACGTTTGCTGTCAAACAATTCAGGGAGCGGCATTCGTGGGAAACCATGAAGGAATACTCCAAGAAGGTGACGGCTGAATTCTGCATCGGATCCACTCTTCATCATGGCAATATTATCGAAACATTAGACATCATTCAGGAAGGAACTCATTGGTACGAAGTTATGGAATACGCGCCGTTTGATCTGTTTGCGATCGTGATGACAGGGAAAATGTCAAAAGACGAAGTTGCCTGCTCATTCAAACAAATCCTCAGTGGTGTGGCCTATCTACACGGAATGGGTCTGGCTCATCGGGATCTGAAACTAGACAACGTCGTGGTGAACGAGCACGGAATCATGAAACTTATTGATTTTGGAAGTGCCGTGGTTTTCCGATATCCATTCGAAAACGACATCGTTCCTGCTTCTGGTAAGGTTATGATAGCCGACCGATTCTGAGTATTGTACTGACTGTTCTAGGAATTGTTGGTTCCGATCCATATTTAGCCCCAGAGGTCTACGATGAGAAGAAATACGATCCGCGCCCAACAGATGTCTGGTCTTTAGCCATTATCTTCTGCTGCATGAGCTTACGTCGATTCCCGTGGAAGCAACCGCGAGTCAGCGATAACTCTTATAGACTCTTTGTTTCGACACCCACACCTGGTACTCCCGTGCCAGACGCTGATCCGAGACGGCATCGACCCGTAAAATCAGCGCCGAATCTCACAGTAGCTGCCCACGAGGACCAATATTCGCATAATCCAGGAACTAGCGAAGGGCGTCCGACAATGGAGACGCCCCCTCGATCTCCGGTTAAGCCAGTCCACCAAGAGGAAAATCGTCCCCCGGACGGCCCGCAGGACAAATCAGCAGTCAACAATTGTGATAACAAGCCCAATGGCGGCAGCAAACCTACCCGCACAACAAGCAAAGAAGCCCCTCCACTTCCACCTGGGTCAGCGCAACAGTCCGGCCAACGCCAGGAAGTCATCAAGGGACCTTGGAGGTTGCTCCGGCTCCTCCCTCGCGAAAGTCGCTACATAATCGGGCGCATGCTCAAAGTGAGTGTGAAAGACCGAGCAAGCCTCGACGATGTATTGACCGACGAATGGGTTCGGAACATCAAGGCGTGCCAACAGGAAGTCTCTGGGGCGCTGATCAAAGCCGAAGGTCACACCCACGTTTTGGAGCCTCCTTCCCCTAGTGTACCAGTCGCCAGTAAGGCCAAATGATTCATCCAACTGCTTGTGTATAATGATCGAACCGAAAAAGAGCTTTATTTTTCTATCTTGTGCCTTTCTGATGCATGGCGTCAGTGTTCTATTACGCTCCTTCCATGATGATGTCCTACGGCTTTGCTAATTACAATTAGACCAATATGTCTTCACCTGTTTTTCTATACTGTCATTACCCTAATTCCTGGCTGTTTTTTTCTTTTTTTTTTTTCTATCTCGGCGTTCTGGAGGTGAGGTAGGTGTGGCAGTAGAGTGGGTATGCTAGAAGCATTTCTTATTACCTTCTGCTCTGTTGGTAGGGTTTTTCTTGGTGCTTTCCTTCTCACTCTTGGCTTTAGTATCCGCCTCCAGACCGGCTTGTGTGTACATAAGGTGAGGCCCAGTTACTTTTGTCTTTCTACGTCACCTATATTTACCTGTCTTTAATACTTCTGCCCTCGAGACAAGCTAGCAATAGATAAGAAATCGATACAACCATGAAGGATGCTACTTTTATTTTCCTACCTTTTCTGCATTTAAATCTCCGGTCTCGCAAGCAGCCGAGTAACCGACGATAAGGACGACTGCACTGTGGGTGGACCTCCCGAGTCCGATAAAAGTTATCGTCGTTGGAACACCAGAGGCACCTCATCCTTTTTCCAGCCCCCCCTCCAGCTCTTCAATTGCTCCCACATTAGTCGTGCTATAAACAGCAACATGTTACATTAAAAAAAAAAAAATTCCAAATTCTTAACATCATCCTCTCCCAACTACTCAGACTCACAATGACCGAGTCACAAGACCAACAACCCTTGGTCTCCTCCCTCTGGACGAGGTCCCTAATCGTACGCAAAAGATCCCCCAATTGGCTGCGATCGCAGACTCACCTTCTATTTCGTCGCAGTCCGGTGCCATAGCAGGGCTTACAGTCGACTGCTCCCTTTACCCCCTCGACACGATCAAGACCCGCCTCCAAAAAGCCCGACACACAGGATCCAGCTCGGCAGCCTCAGCAACACCCAACCTCTCCCTCCGCCAAACAATCCGCGGAATATACGCAGGCCTCCCCTCAGTTCTCCTCGGCTCCGCCCCTTCCGCCGCCTCCTTCTTCATCGTCTACGATGGTGTCAAGCGCGCTCTTCTCTCCTCTTCCCCCGATAATCAATCCAAGACGCCTTCCCGCTCGCACATAATCCTCACACAATCCCTCGCCTCATCGATGGGTGAAATCGCCGCTTGTGCTGTGCGTGTCCCCACGGAAGTAGTTAAGCAGCGCGCGCAGGCGGGGCTCTTTGGGGGGTCGAGTCTTGCCGCGTTAAAGGATATTCTCGCCCTACGGCATCCGGACGCGGCTGCTATTGGTGCGAAGAGGGGTTATGGGCAGGTCATCAGGGAACTCTATCGTGGTGCGGGCATTACGATTGCGCGTGAGATCCCGTTTACCGTTTTGCAGTTTACTATGTGGGAGGGGATGAAAGAGGCGTATGCGAAGCGGAGACTGCAACACTCTGATTCTGTGACTGGCGCAATCGCTGCGCAGGTCCCTGCGTCTACGAGCGCCATGTTTGGAAGTATTGCGGGGTCAATTTCGGCGGGGTTAACCACCCCATTGGATGTTATCAAGACGCGGGTTATGCTTGCCAGGCGCGGGGACGGTGGTGCGGAGAGGGTGCGGATCCGCGCGATCGTGCAGGAGATTTCGAGTGAAGGGTTTGGCGCGTTTTGGAGGGGGCTTGGGCCGAGGGTTACGTGGATTGGAATCGGGGGTGCGGTGTTCTTGGGAAGTTATCAGTGGGCTTCGAATACGTTGGAGGGGAGGTCGAGGCGTGAGTAAGTGGGGAATCAGACATAAGGTGGGTGTATGATTAAATATGGCTGTAAATATCTTAGTTACTACATAGACTGATATAGACATAGAGGATATTAATCCGGGGAATTTATACGACTTTCGCCGCAGCAACATCCCGCTTGAAAATCTCACTCAGTTCTTCCCTAACAACACAGTTCTCCAGCGCAAATGAAGAAGCTAGTTCCTCGAGGTCTTTTTCCGTCTTTCCTTTGAACAACTCCGCCAGCTCCCACCCGACATACTCGCTTAGCAGCATCTCCCGAATCACCCGCTCAAACTGTCGCTCGAACGTCCACTGCTTCGGATACCTGCCCTTGTGGAACTTCTCATCCACCATTCCTTTGAGTGCAGCAAAGAACGGCTCATACGTGCCCTTCACCGCATCCCGGGGAACAATTGTCCAAAAGTCCAGCCCAAGCCGCTGCTTCTTCTCCAAGAATGGCTGGATCAGCTTCAGATATGCCGAGTCCTTCTTTACATACGTCAAGCCCTGGTATCCAATATCCTTGTACAGCCAGATTGACCAGCTCACGCCTTCTTCGCGGTACATGGCCAGCTGCTGCTCTAGCAGTGCATAGCGTCTTGCGTTTGTGGCTTTCGCAGCCTCGACGCCATCCCGGTCTGGATCCTGATACACAGGGCCGAACTCGCCGTTCCAGATGGGCACACCCGCTGCCCGCATGAAGGTTACCTTGCGCTCAAAGCCACGCCGCAGCTGCTCCTTCTGCGTTTCTGTGCCGCTATACTGCTCCATCCCGGGGAACCCAAACCAACTATAGTCATGGATCGAATAGACAGTGTTAGGCAGTGGGGGTGTGCCCTCAAAGGCCCTAAAGTCCATCGAATAGGTGTTGCCATCTAGGAAGAGCATATGATCCGGGTCCACGGTGCGAATGGCCTTCTCTACGCGGGCGTACCAGGCCAACAGGCGAGCCCCGTGGTTCCCATTCAAATCCAGCGTTGGGTCTGCGGGCTCATTGAGCGGGTTGTACCCTGCCACCACGGGGTTTCCTGCGTACCGCGCAGCAATAACCTCCCAGAGCTGTATCGCGCGGTCCTGATGATCTTTAAAATCCCAGAAACTCGCCCTCGCAAGACCGGAGTCAGAGTGCCAATCCTGGTTCTGCCCTCCAGGAACAGCATGCAGATCAAGGACAACATAGAGTTTATGCCGTCCACAGATCTCAACGCACCGATCGAGCAAGGCAAACCCTTCCTGCTTCAGCTCGGACGGGTTCATGTCGTCTATGAAATGCCGATAGTTGAAAGGGATGCGAATACAGTTGAGACCGAGCGACGCAAATAGGGCTGCATCAGTGTCCGTAAAGAAGTGGTGCAGGAGTCTGTCGAAGAAGAACTGTGCGCGCTCCTCGCCGAGTACAGAGGCCATTTGCGCACGGTGCTCGTGCTCGTGGCCCGCGTAGCCGGTGATAAAGTTCTCCATATTCAGCATGCCGCCGATTGCTGCACCTTTCAGTATGACGGTCTTTCCCGAGGGATCCACGATTTTGTTGCCGCTTGTTTGGAGCATTGTGCAGGGTGGGAGAGTGTCGTTGGTTTGAGCGACCATGATTGTAGTGTGCAATGGAGAATTTGAATTCTTGGGTATTTGAGCTCAGTATATCTCGAGTGATGGGTATGTATAGGTTTGCACCTGAGGCTCATACTTGCATGGATTTATATACCTTGCCCCTCATACCTGTGGAGCATAGAAGGTAGGACATGGAGCCGCCTCCTCGAGCGACATTCCCCGGGTGGCCAAGAGCATCCAATCACACCCGCCCTGGATAAATGATTATTCTGACTGGTTAAATATGTATGTCTCTCTGTCAAGGATGCTTTGCATCATCTAAGAGCATCACCTCGGAAGAGAACTTCATATTGAAAGAACTTGCGTCAAAGAACGTTTCACCCGACAATTGGGAATTCTACAGCCTTACTGCTTCCAGCTCCAATTCTCGTTATCTTTCCCACGGACGAAGGCATTTCGGGGTTAGAATTGGCTTTAAACATGATGGCTTCATACATGGTGTTTGTTCAAACCAATACTCCGTGCGTGACTTGGACTCTGTAGAAGACTGGCCTGTTCTATCTGTCCACCGAAACTACTCTATGTACATGCCCCGTTACCTCTTCCGTCGCTATTTTCGACGTGCGGATCGTACAATGACCTAACGACGGGAATTTGTTGCTTGGCGCTATGTTGAATAAGATAAACTGGACAAAATCCTTCACTTGTTCTTTCCCATATTGCAATATCCTATCTGAAAGAGATGTATCGAATGACAGCGGCACCTCTCTGCCCACAATACCCACGACAGTCACTGCGAGTCCATTCAAAGCATAAAGGATCCCATCTTCCTCGGCTTGATCCCCCGATGGAACAACTGATCAATTTCCGCCATAGACCTACCCTTCAACTCCGGCACATAGAAGAAGCTCCAAACCGTCGCAAATAGGCAGAGTCCCCCAAAGACGAACCCTACCTTGCCCTGCAGATTCGCCTCGTCCGGATTGACCATATATGGGCATGCAAAGTTCATTGCCACACCAAGGACAGACTGCGTCGCCGCCGCAAGGCCCGTTGTGCGTGCCCTCAGCGCTGCGCTGCTAGCCTCACCAAGGATTGTGTATGCCATCGACCCGATGGTTGCGAAATAAACGAAGTTATAAATCACCGTTGCAGCGGCCTGGACCCATTGGGCACCAGCGGTGGGGACTACATCCATGATCCCAATGAGGAACAGAATGACCAAGAGGGAGGCCATGCCGGTTAGGAAGACCGTGCGGCGGCCGAGCGAGTTCACGAAAAACCAGCTCGCTATATTGCCTACTACTCCACACGCGGTGACCCCGACACCGAGGTTGAAGCTTTTCGAGTCTGGTAGCCCCGCGAGCTGAAAGAAGTATGTTGAGTAGCCGAGCACGAAGATAATGCCCGACGCATGCTGGCAGACGAAGACGCCCATACTGATAAGTGAGCGCTGCAGGTCTGTGCCGCGGAAGCACTGCGCCCACGAAGTATCGGGCGAGTTCTCACGCTCGAAGATAACAGTTCGCTCAATCGCTGCCACCTCGGCTTCAATGTCGGCCTTTGGTCCGTATAGTCGACGCAAAGAGCGTGCTGCTTCCTCGCGGCGCCCCTTGCGGACAAGATGCCAGGGGGTCTCTGGGGCAAATGGGAGACAAACGAACAGGAAAGTAATGAACCCGAGTTGCACAGCGAAGGGGCCTCGGAATCCCCAGTTATCCTCGCGCTCTCCGAAACCCTTGATGACTGCTGATGAGAGTAGTTGCCCTATGGCTATACCGAGATTAACTCCCGACGTGGCCAGGCCGCGGAGTGCAACAGGGGTGATTTCAGACGTCGCCAAAGGGGCCAGTGTGAGAAGGAATCCGAGACCGCATCCGAGGAGAATCTTCACCGCTACAAAGCCGCCGTGGGTGAGAGTGAACATTTCGCCGAGGACGCCGCCGGTTAGGAGCAGAAGGCCGACAAACATGGCGCCCTTTCGGCCAATGCGGTCGCCCACCCAAGAGCAGATGAACGCGCTGAAGAAAGCGCCTACACTGGCGACCGTGTTGAAGGCCGTCTGCCACTTTGCCGGGAGGATTGCTTCGCCATTCTCCACGTAGCTACTCGTATTAGGTTCTGTGTCTCTAATGGGAGAAGGGAAGGGGGGTTCATACCCAAAGGCGCGGCGAAAAGATGGAACTGACAGCACAGCCCCGTTGATTTGGGAGTCGAACCCCCTGTGTCTGTCAGTTACTATACAGATATGTACGAGTGCCTTCAGGGAGATCTCACCAGGCCACACCAGCCATTCCCCAGTAAAAGGCCCACCAGACCACGGCCGGGCTGTCAACGACGAGCTGGCGCAGTGACAACTTGTCTCTCGCATTGCTCGCTGTATTCACATTCACATCTTCAATGCCAATAGCAGCTGATTCTAGCTTAGCATCGTCTGCCTTTTCGAGAGAAGATCTGTGAACCATGGTGCTGTGCAGGTTACGAAGATGTTTGCGAATTGGAGCTTTGAAATATGGGCCGCAATATCTGAGTCAAGGCGTCAACGCCCTAGTTTATATAGAACACTTGCGCGGCCATAGCCCTCATGGCTTTGGAATCTGGGGTAATCAGGCTAAATCCTCTTATCCGGGGTGCGTCGATTGGGTCTTCCTCAAGAGTGAACTGATGTTCTGGACCTGTTGTTCCCCATCACTAGTCTCACTATGTCGGAAAGTGCAGGCAGCCGAGTGACTGTTGGGACTCAAAGCATTGACGGCCTGTCCAGTTTCAGTTATTGCCGAGAATAATCCGTAACAAATTGCGAGTCGCGATTTCTTGGAAGTGAGGGGGCTACTCCATACAAACGGTGTAGATACATTATACCTCTCGAGCGACACTCCCCGACCCCAGGTTTTTCTACTCCAACTCTCGACCGACATTCCGCGATCTCCCCCACACTTTCTCTCCTTCATTCCCACCAACACTTGCAGTATACTGTACGGTAATCATGCCAGAAACTTCTCAAAGTCCCGGAAAAGAGCGCAAGCGGCCTGCCCCTCGCGGCACAGCCTTCTATCCCCGCAAACGAGCCAACACCGCGTGTCAGGTTTGCCGATCTCGGAAGACCAAGTGCGATAACCGCAAGCCCAGTTGCTCATACTGCCTCAGTGTTGGTGCCGTCTGCAATCAATCGCCGGTTGATCTTTCCAGTTTCGACCCAGCTAGTCTTAAGATACTCGAGCGTCTTGATGAACTCGAGCAGGTTGTTCGGCAGCAACATCTGGAGACAAGGGCAAGAGCAGCGGCCCTCGATGAGACCACAGCCAACCGTGTGCAGCCTGCATGTTCTCTT
Source organism: Aspergillus baeticus (assembly GCA_027569055.1). Lineage (NCBI taxonomy): Eukaryota > Fungi > Ascomycota > Eurotiomycetes > Eurotiales > Aspergillaceae > Aspergillus > Aspergillus baeticus. The sequence continues at coordinate 777,087 of JAPDEI010000008.1, read as the reverse complement.
CCACCAAGAAGAGAAACCCGGCTGCTTAGCATCTCACCCGAATCGCCAGATCGGTTACTACGCCTGCCGGTGTTCGGCGGCCGGCACCTTCCTGAGGGACCTTTGACCGAGGGCCCAGTCAGAGACACACCGGCTCCTCCGGAGCAGCATCGTCCACTTATTGGTTTTGATACCTCTTTACCCGGTGGCGTCAATGCCCTGCTTGACAGCTTTTTCGAATATGTCCATTGCAAGAACCCGGTATTGGATGAGGCTTGGACAAGGCGGCTCGTGCTGTCCGTTGCACTTGAAGGCGTCGACTCGTCTCCAAGCTCCTGCCTCGCACTACTTGTGTGTGCACTAGGCCGACTCGCGGCGCCGTTTGGGAATGATGAGGCAGCCGAACATGATACGGGGCCTGGCAGCGCTACTTACACCGAGTCACAAGCCCTGTTCCAGGCTGCACAGCGTCGCATAGGCTCGTTAATAATGACCGCCAGAGAAGAGGAGAGTCTCATAGCGCCGCAATGCCTCCTTCTTTCTGGGCTATACATGATGTGCGTATTTCAGCCATTCCCAGCTTGGCAATACTTTATGCAAGCTCTAGCTGCTAGTCAACGATTCGCATTCCTGCGGTGCATGTACACTGGCTACGAGCAGAATGGTGCCATCGAGACTATCCATAGTGCCACAGCTAGCCGTGGCTGGCAAGAACAAGCCGTCTACTGGTCAGCTTGGAAGTCTGAGCGCGAACTTCGTCGCTTTCTCTGTTTACCCGACTTCCCTGCGGCCGGCGAGAACGGCTACCTTTACCCTCCAATGTTCCCAACGCCCCCCGACGTTGTTTCGGACGATTTAGCCGGAGAGAAGCGCCAGCGTTCTTCTTGGCTTTTCTACTTAGCCGAAATCTCACTCCGACGCTTATTGAACCGGGTATGTGGTGAGATCTCAGCGTTGTATAGTACGACGACTACTTCTGTGACCCAGGGCTCCCGACGAAACCCCACGGGCGACGAGGTAACTATAGCCTTTCTTACGCAACTTGCTGCTCTCGTACCAGAGTACGAGGAACAGGGACGTCAATGGGCTGCTAGTTTACCTGCCGAGCTGTCTTTGGATTCACCAGTCGAGTACGATAATGTGTGCCGCTTTGTTCTACGCGGACATTATGCGGAGTATCGTGAAGCCCTCTACTGGCCTTTTCTCGCCTACTGCTTAGGCTGTTACTCGCCAGATGTCGATCTAGTTCAATTACCACCACAGTCAGCTTCACCTATGTCTCAAGGTGCTAGTCCGGTTCAATACATGCCCTTGCGCACTGCTACCCAGCAGACGCATTCATGGCCAGCAACTATCGGCCACCTCGCGGCCGAATGTCTAGAGATCCAAAGTTTACGGATACATATCAACAAGCCGGGCTTCCGCCACCGGCATCACGGCACCTTATTTCTAATATACGGCTGCGTGCGTAGCTCCCTCGCACTACTGGCCGCAGCATCGACTGGCCTTCGGATGCCTCGAAGATGGCAGGACGACGTCGCCTGCGTCGCCCGTGATTTGCTCCTCGCCTGGCAAGCTGAAATGCCGTGGTTTGTGTCATGGCGGAAATTCCTGGTTGAAACATTAGATTAAGAGGGTCGCAGTTAGCCACACACCATCCCTAGTAAATAAACGGCTTTTGGTAAGGAGCGGTGTTCGTATAACCAACTACTATAGGGACACCAAATAATAAGTAAAATGGCGTTCAAGTGCACCTTAATAAACACCTCCTTCAGTCCCGGTTTGAGTGCCTGCTTAAGTGTCTGCGTATATGCAAATACTGCTTAGGATAGCGCCTCCCTAGATCAATTGTTAAACCCTTTTATCTACTCTGTGAAGTCCATATTTGTTGACTAATGTTTTATCATTTAGGTATAAGAATGTATCATGACTCGTGATCTGTAAGTAACCATGCCAGCTCTCTGGTCTGCTCGTCAGTGAGAAGCTCATTCATGCCCTCTAGAGTCAGGAAATCATGGTCTGCCGCTTCAAAACCCGGCACAACGGTCTCGCTAATCAGCAAACCTGAAGATTCACCACCATCATCATCTGGCAAAAGATAGCTCGCCTTATAGTCCCCGCCCTCAACGATCCACTGCATTTGCTCCCCATGGTCAATCCTCGGTCCGACAACAAACGAATCAATCATCACTTTCCGTCCCTCATGCGCCGCCCGATCAGCACGGATAATGACATACCTCCCACGACCACGGTGAATGGTGTACACCGTGCGGCTGCGATTTCGATGGAATGCGCCCCGCGGCGAACGGGGTGTTATCAGGTAAAAGATTGAGCTGCTTGCTGCTCGGGTTCTATCTCCATTTTCGCCGTCGCCATTTCTGGATGATCATTCTTGACATCGGTACTTGTGCCGCGGATGTTGTCGTTGTGTTTGTTTATACTGTCGACATTATTGCAGTCGCTGTGATAGGGGTTGGCGATTCGGAGGGGGTTGCGGTCTGTTTCAACAAAGTAGCCACCTTCCGGGTGTGGGCTGAGATTTAGTGTTGCGATGAGGTTTTGCGTTGACTGCGGTTCGGTGGAGGGGTTGCTGGGGCAGGGGATTGGGGTTGGGGGAAAGATCTGTTTTATGTTCTGGAGGGGGTTATCAAGAGGCATTCTCTGCGCAACAGTAGGGCCATCTTCTGTATGGAGTATCTCGTGGGGAGGGTTTCCTATGCTCCTATATAATGTGTGAGCGTCCCTGAGAGCATACATTGACTGCGCCAGTTAACTACAGTCATTAGTATTGTGTCATCGCTGTAGTTCTCTAAAGTATATCTATGTAACTGGATCTATCGTTGCTGGGTCGAGTCTGCTCGCGGGGCCGGTATAGCAGCTTCATACTAAAATTCTCCCACTGTACGTTGTAGAGATTCTGATGCGAGAGCACCAACAAAGAGATCAGTCAACGCTTGGACTGGGTGTTACTGTGATGATGTTGGCTTAGCGGGAGGCCAAGTAGATTAATAAATCCATCCACCCAAGAACCTTCCCACGCGCCTCCAAATCCCCGCTTCTCTCCTCAGCCTCCTCCTCCTCTCTACGAAGCAATTTGTGTTGCTGTCTGCGATCTTTGTTTCTTTCGTTCTTGTTGCTTGAGTTGTTGTTGCTGTTGAAGTTGCTCTCCTGTGCAGCTTCAGATGGTTGTCTCCACACATCTTATCAAACGTTCATGAGTGATCATCCTGTCACAGGCTCCGCATCCTCCGCACTTTCTCTCCCGCACTCTTGAGATTGTCGCCATTGTCTGTTGCGACGCATGGCACGCAAATTAAGCCACCAGAGGGTCACTTATGGTAAGTATCTTTCCTTGAGATGTCTTTTGTGTTCCTGTATTCCCCGACCATTTCCTCTCCAATCTCCCCTCTCCCGGCACCGCAACAATGGAATGGAACGAACTGGAATTGCACGAAGCTTACAACAGCGTCTGCCTCTTTCCAGTGCTCCCTCCACCCGATGCCCCTGGTGGTCATCGACTAGGCGTCAATGGCTTAGCGATCGACTCGGCGAATTCCTCTCTGTGAGTGTTTCAATTCCCTTTCGGCCTTAACTCGCAGGCAGAAGTGTTGCTGGTCGCGGGTGTGGGTGTTATTCGGCCTTCTGACCACGATCTCTAAAACAGGTACTCAGGTGGTCGCGATGGAGTCATCTGCTCGTGGGACCTCGATCTCCCCTCCCTCACCTCGTCTTCCGCTCAGAAACCCGGTCCTACAAAGTTTCGGAACCAAATTCAAGCGCATACCCATTGGATCAACGACATTGTGTTAGTCCAGAATAATTCCGCCCTCGTGTCTGCTTCGTCCGATACGACCGTCAGACTATGGCGACCCTCTTCCGATTCTACAGATGTCCCAGAGTCGATCGGTAAACATACGGACTATGTTAAGTGCCTTGCGTCTCCCAGTCCCCATTCGACCTGGGTTGCCTCCGGCGGCTTGGATCATAAAGTGAATCTGTGGGATCTGAATGGCAAGGGTCAGATTCTTAGCATTGATAATTGTGGTGGGACCAAGACGCCCAAGGGCTCGGTATACGCTTTGAGCGCAGTGCCTTCTATCGTCGCAAGTGGTGGGCCTGAGAGTGTGGTTCGTGTCTGGGACCCCAAGTCCGGAAAGTCAATCACCAAGTTCGTGGGACATACGAATATGGTTCGCGATATTCTCATAAATCGCGATGGAGACACTATCATGACAGCATCGTCTGACCAGACCGTAAAAATCTGGTCTCTGACGGCCGGTAGATGCATGCACACCTTGACGATGCACAACGACAGCGTCTGGTCGCTTTACTCGGATCATCCCCAGCTTTCTGTCTTTTACTCCAGCGATCGCTCTGGCCTGGTTGCCAAGACCGATACGCGCAATGTTTCTGACATTGAACAGGGCATCTGTGTAGCAGCTCTCCAAGAGCATGAGGGTGTGGTCAAGGTTGTAGCAGCTGGCGATCACATCTGGACTGCCACTCCAAAGTCGAGCATCAATCGCTGGAGCGATATTGATACAACCGCTGAAATCGATGCTCCCAAAGAGCGTGGCGCTTCTTCTGATTCTAGCGAAAAGAAGACGGATGATAAGTCTCCGGCCAAGGAAAAGCGTACGAGGATACCCTATGAGTCGCTTCTCTTTCTTTCAACCACGTCTACACTGCCTAGCTCGCGTCTACCTGAATCCCTTACTCGTTCGACTGCAGCCGGCCTTCCATCCTCGCCTCGTCCAGACCTTGATGATGACTTGGGGATCACGATTCCAGCCTATGACCTGCCCGAAGAAACAGTTGAGGGCCTGCATGGATTGATCAAACATTTCCTCCTGAATGATAGGAAGCGCACACTTACTCAGGATTCCGCTGGCGAGGTCGTCTTGTGGGATTTACTCAAGGTATGTCTGCGAACCAGCCGCGGGGCCCCCACTAACACCGTCTAGTGCGTACCTATCAAGTCATTTGGTAAACGTCATATGGATGATGTTGCCTCTGAGGTCAATACTGTGGAAACCGTTGCTCACTGGTGTTCAATCGACATCAGAACGGGAAGATTATCAGTCATCCTTGAGCCAGGACGCTGCTTCGATGCGGAGATCTACGCAGATGAGGCCGAACTAGCGGACTCTTCTGAGATCCGCGAAGACCAACGCCGTATGTCGATTATTTTTCCACGTGTGAACTATGCACTAACACAGTATAGTAAACTTGGGAAAGTGGATTTTACGTTGGCTCTTCGCTCCTTTGATTGATGAAGAGGTCAAACGTGATGTTGGATACCGCGCCGAGGCCGTGGCTAAGGCTGAAGAGCTGGCTAAGCTGCACAGCGAATCTGCACCAGTAGATATCCCTGGCAGATCTCTGGCCGTTCCAATTCCCTCGGATCTTTCCCATGGGCAATCCTTCGCCAGCCCTACCACCCCTGGCTATGGTATTGGCTTTGCCACAACTCCCGGCTCTCTAACGTCGTCGGTACTCAACCATGGTGCTGGCGGCCTCAACATGGGCACATCTCCTGGAGAGTCATCCGACTACCTAATGTCGCACCAGGGCGCCGACATGGCCAGAAGCTCTATGTCTGATAGATCGAGTGACTACTTCTCTTCACCGAAAACACATGCTCCCGTGGATGCGGACAAGCCATTGCCCACTCCCGGAGAGCAAACTCCCACCCCTACACAGACATCTGGAGAACCAGACAAGGAGGAGCGCAAGAAAGGGAGCTCGCTTTTTGGAAAGAAATTCCGCATGGATTTCCCCAAGAAGCTTGGCCGCACTTCGTCCGAGGTCAAACCTCAGATCCAGGAAGAGAAGGTAGAGGAGCCCGAGCCCTCATCAGTGAAAGAAGAGAAAGTGTTTGAGAGCAGCCTCAGCGGCCTGATTGAACGCACTCATCATGAGTATGAGGAGTTTCTCTCGACGCATCAGGGGCAGGAGCTTGCTTCAGCATTCACACCCAGTCAGCTCAGCGAGACCCCTGTGTTAGACATCCCACCCCGGACTGTGGTCTTCATCCAGGAGGAGTCTGGCGATTCGGTTGTGGCTTCGGATCTATACAGAGGTCCCATTGAGAACATCAGCCAGGACATTGATAAGCTTGAGAAATCGGTTCCACTTTGGTTGGCCGACTTGCTCCTTAAGGTATGTACATCAAGAATTAATTTACGGCTTCATGCTGATTTGTCAAGAACCAAATGCCTTTCAAAGAACCCGTCAAGCTTGCCTTTACGCTGAAGCCGTACGATGACTCGCTGCCTTCCGTCGTAAAGCCAGATCCGTAAGTCCCGAGTCATGTCGAACCAGGCCGCATACTAACATTTCCCAGAACTGGCGCCAATGGCGCGAATAACTCTCGCTTGAATGCGAACCGTATGCTTCGCGCTAAGAAGATACTCGCCTATGTCTCTGAGCGTATCGAAGAAGCGACGGGTGACCCGACCCAGGATATGATGAAGCCCGAGGAGTATCTTGAGTTGTACTGTCAACACACTGTAGGTCCCCTGACCATAGAGGCTGATGACTCCTGCTAATATGAATAGTTGATACCTGCTAACATGACCCTTGCCACCATCCGTGCCCACCTTTGGCGCACCGGGGGTGACATGGTTCTTCACTACAAATCAAATGGCAAGAAGGAGATCCGCCTGGTCGGCTCTCAGAAGGATAGTGGCGATACCAAGCCTACGCCTGAAGCCACTCCTCAGCCTGAGTTCGGTAATGTCCCGCCAACTGGTGGTGAGGATGCCAGCACCGCTTCAGGCTCGGTCTCTCTGCACAACACTTAGGTCTTCAGGTGTTTTGACTTGACCTACTTAGTCTGGCTTGCTATCTAGCTTTCATGAGCGTCTTTGTTAGAGTATTCCCCAACATTTTGTTTTGCTTCTTTTTTTTTTTCCCCATGCGCGTCTGAGACGTGGCTTCTACCACAATTCTTGGTCTCTTCGGTGACGGCGCTGCGATGCCATCCACATGATGTCCTTTTTTACTTTTTAGCGATGAAAACCTTCTCTGTGTCAATAAGGTCGAAACCTGTACTCTATGATGAATCAATGTCAATACTTGTCTAGCCCTCGAATTTTCTTGACACTAAATAGATGTTATCACGTGAACACTGCCCTCCTTAAAGCGGCGGGACTTTCCCACAACCTCTCCATATCAATCCTTTCCTCATAGCATCTCTGGGACTGAAATCCACCCATGGACCGTACATGGCCGTACTAGTTCCAAGCCTCCTGCGCTCTTCGAGCACAGGTGCAATCACACTCGCGCAGTTTACTGATGTCCTACAGCGAACATGGGCCGAGTCGCGTCGATTTCGACCGGGGACGGGGACGGGGACAGTGTTGCCGAGGCGATTCGGTGAATCTCATTAGTGAACTAAAATATAGTTGGTGAGGGATTCTTTCTAACCGGAGATCTAGGACTGGCTGTAAGCGGGGGCGCTGATTCCATGGCCCTGGCATACCTCTGCCGCGAGTGGGAGAAAAAACAACAACAATCCCATGGCCGCACACCGTGCAGAAACATCGACAAGATAAACAAGTCCGACAACGATGATCTAGACGTGGGCGTCACGGCTTTTATAGTTGATCACAAGGCTCGCTCAGAATCCACGCAGGAAGCCAACACCGTCGCCTCGTGGCTTCAGAACCTAGGTCTAAGGACCTTGATCCTCCCACTAACCTGGCCCCGAGATTCCCTCACAAGCAGCGCCTTTGAAACGCATGCCCGTCGACTACGGTACCGTGCGTTGGGCGAGGCGTGCCGGGAACGGAGAATCGAGGCGTTGCTCATGGGCCACCACCAGGACGATAATGTCGAGACAACAATTTGGCGTCTCGCGTCGGGGGCAAAAGGTGCTGCGGGTCTAACGGGGATTCCGGGGCTTGCGAGAATCCCGGAATGTCATGGTCTGTGGGGGGTTGCAGAGAGTGGGAGAGGGATCTCTGTCTCTCCAGGGGACTTAATTGCTGACGTTGCGGTGGGAAGGGAACAGGAGGAGCTTCGCCAGTACCACCAGGAAGGGAGCCGAAATCAGACTCAAATTGCGGCAGGGGGGATCTACATCTCGCGCCCGCTCCTCTCGTTCCGAAAATCCAGCCTTATCGCCACATGTGCTGAGAATGGGGTTCCGTTCGTCGATGATCCGACGAATTTCGATCCCACACTGACGCCCCGGAATGCGATTCGATCCATGCTCTCAAGCGACTCGTTACCACGCGCGCTAACGAATCCGTCTATATTGGCTCTGATTGAGAGGGCACAGGAACGGGTGAAAGAGTCGTACCAGCTTTCTGATAAGATTCTGGAGAATGGGTGTAGATTGCTCGATGTGAACTTTCGCTCTGGAGCGATGACCGTTCAGTTTTCCCCTTCAGCTTTAAACCTCTTCCCTTCAGATGTGCAGAGAGACCCAGAGAGGAAGCAAGAGCAGGAACAGCCATCACAGGAAACCCTCACCCTGGCACTTCGCCGTATCACGGAGTCTATATCCCCATTCCCGGAAAACCATTGGCCGTTGTCCAGCTTTGCCAATTTTACGGATCGTGTCTTCCCTCCTCCTTCCCATATGTCATCGGCTTTTCCAGAATCAGAGAAATATGATACTTCGGAACCAGGCACGGCAAGCAAAGCATTCACAGTCGGCGGAGTCTTATTCCAACCTCTCCCCCTCTTTCCCTCTCCTTCTTCCTCCTTGAGTTCAAAGACGAAGGGCGAGATTACTCATAAGAATGGTCTCACCACATGGCTCCTAACCCGCCAACCATACTTTCGTAATAGAGCCCCCATACTACATCTGAACCTCTCACTATCAACCCAGCCGAACAAGGGACCTTTGTATACACCCTGGACGCTATGGGATAACCGCTTCTGGATTCGCGTTGCCGCTGTTCCTGTCCACTCGAATCCCGAACTAGACCCGGATCACCACCAGGAAGGAAGAGTCCAGATTCCAATCGTTATCCGCCCGCTCCAGCAGTCTGATATATCGGTGATCCGACAGGTAGATGCTGCGCGAAAGCGAGCAAGGAAAGAGAAGCTTGAGCTTGTATTTCGAGAAGACGGGGCATCGGCTGCTCCGCGAGTACCTGAACCTGAGCAGCGTGACGAGGCGAAACTCGATGCACGTGCATTTTTCTCAAAATTAAGCACAGTGGCACCTGCCCAATCGCGGTTTACAGTTCCTGTTCTTGCGCTCGAGGACGCAGATTGGAAGGAGAGTAGGCCGCTGGTGATACCCACAATGGATTTGTTGTTTCCTGACCTGGGTATGGACCGGAAGGCCTGGACGATACGTTGGGAATGGAAGTATAAGCTGGTTGATTTGAAATCGCTGAGATTAATGGGTTTGGTATGAACTATGTATGCTAATCTACAAGTGAGATATGAAAGTAGATAAGGAGGGGAAGTAGTCTGCTCCCGTCACTCAGACAAACCGACTGGGACACAGACTGACAATCGGACGTGGTTGTTGTCCTCGACATAAGTACCCAATGACCCCCATCGACAGAAAGAAACTGTGGTTTTCAAAAGAATGAGGCCAAATGGCCGTGTTCTAAGTATATCCAAACCCCTCCTGGACGCCATGTCACCAGCCATTGTAAATAAATATCAGAACGCTCATTCGCCATACGCTCATATCCAGGTCAAAGAGAACAAAAAAGAAGGCTTAAGGAATTGCACCACTAGTCTCGACGAGACTAGTTATCTGAGCTTGCTCTGAGCAAGGCAACAGCTGCTTGCTGAGCACGAAGCCCGCCGACTTCTCTTTTAAGACGGAGATTCTCTTTCTTCAGTCGCCCAATTTCGTCCATGGCGGAAGACAGTTGTGTTTGGAGTGCGTTCTCGCCATCTCCAGTTCGAACCTCCCTCGCAAGTTTACCTAGCTCGGAATTGAAACGGTCATAGAGAGCTTCGTTCTCTGCGCTTGCCTCGCGATATAGCTCGTCTAGTTTCTTGGCTCGCTTTTCGCTAACGACGAGGGACGACTCCAAATCCTTCTCCATGGTAGAGGTTCGGCTATTCAGCTGCCCCGATAGAGTCTCAAATGCCAGTTCTAGGCTACTAATTCGAGATACCAGGGCTGCAGTATTAGTGCTAAAAGTATCCTCTTCCACAGCGCCAGGGATGAGAGCTGTGTCCGTTTGTAGCCGCATTGGAGATGGCCGCAATCCCCGAAGTTCTTGGCTAATGAGCTCTAGCTCATCTTTGAGTCCTAATTGGGCTGTAGCCTGTGTCTTCTTTTCACCTTGAAGACGGTCTCGAAGCTGTTTACGTGTTAGCTGTGTCCCACGAGGTGATATCGGGAGTGTATACCTTTTGAGGGCTCTGCAGCCGTAGCCTCTGTGATTTAGTTAAGGAAGACGATGACAACGGCCGTTTGACGTCCGACCCATTGGCCTGCATAGACCGCTCCTTAAGTCCAGGAGCTCTTGAGGAGGGTATACTAGGTGCCCGAGACCGATGTTTGGGCTCTAGATTAGGCGAGACAGATCCTTCTATCTTCTTTTTCGGAGACCCGTCAGATGGAGTGTATATTGGGTCAATATTCTCCTTTCGGCTGGGAGTAACCGGGCGGACTGGCGAACGTCGGTTAGGTGATGCTAGCCTTGGGGGGGAGATCGTTTTAAGGGGTGATGTACTGCGTGCCGCGGACCCTGAACCATGACTGGTCTGTGGACGACCAGACTTCGATGGAGTCTCAAGATCGACTGGAAGATTACTCGAAGAGGACCCAGGAGTCGTCGGCCGTGCTCCCTGGCTAGGCGACAGAGCAGACGTCTCTGAGGATGCCGTGTCCGGCCGTAGATCGGACAACGAGCTTCGCCGCTTTCGACGAACTCTGACTACACCATTTGATGCGCTCTTAATAAAGGACTGAGGGTCTTCCTGGGCACTACCAGGCCGCCGAAGCGCTTCCTGTGATAAGGACGGCCCGATGCGATCACGAGATCCGGGGCGCAGGAGGGCGCCTAAGCTGGTATCGATGTCTATCGACTTCGAACGAACTATCAGGGATCCTTTTGGTGTTCCTGGATCCGAGTCATTGGAGCCCTTGTTCTTACTGAGAGTTCTGAGAATTGAGGCGACTTTGCTCTCTCCCGAATTTTCCCGATGAAGACCAAATCCAAAGCGTTTGCGGAAAGACGAAGCATTAGAGCTTACTGAGCCTGATTTCTGGGAGGGTTTTGTCTGCTCATTAGTTAAGATCCCCTCGAGCGACGAGCCGCCTGGGACAAATTCTTCAAAAAGATTATCAAAATCATCCACCAATCTGTCCAAGAGAGATATGTGTTGCATTGGGTCGCCCTCAGCCGTCAGAACCTCTGCAAATGCAGCGGTCAAAGCTCCTCTGTCACCGTCACTTCCCGAGGCATCAAGAAGGTCTGCTAACAAGCGGATAAGCGAAGCAAGGGCGCGGCGGTTTTGCGGGCTCATATCGGCAAGAAACTTCCGGAAGCATTCCTCGAACTCTCGGGGGAACATGGCATCAAACTGACTTTGTAACAACTTTAGGCTTGTAGGGTCTAGCACGGGACCCATGTGCTCCTTCCACGCATTTGCCATGAACGTTTCGAATGCTACAAATAACGTATCAACCGCGACCTCTGCTGCTGCCTGAAGCTTCGCAGGATCTTCTAGCAACACATTGTATAACTCGTTGACCCCTGAACGGTCAACATTGTCTCTTGTCCGGAGAGTACGGCCAACGATATTCCCGCTGCGTGACTGGAGTGCAAGGACGTAGGCAGCAAACACCTGTTCGAGCACGGTAAACGGACTATCAGAGACCTTGGAAGATGTGGTATCGACAACGGATATCTTGACCGGAGTCTCCTCCTTTCCTGGGAAGGAAGACGGTAAGGTATTCGATCGTGAGAGATTGGCGCGTGGTGGAGGCATCTTCGGAAATTCGCCCAACAGGGTTGCTGAACCGGGTGTTTTAGAGCTTGAAGTGCTACTCTCCCTTGAGTGACCACCGCCCAGCAAGTTTGCAATCAATTTTGAAGGCGATGGAGGGCGGAAGCCACGGGGTGTCTTGAACTGGGTAGCGAGATTGCCAGCGAGATATCGGATTACAGCAAAATTTGATTGAACCAGTGACTCTGTCATGTTGCTGTTTCGAGTATCATGCAAGGGCTGCAGAACGTTCAACACTACAGCAGTCAGCGACACGATAAGGGAAGGGCAAAGAAGCTGATGTTGGATAGTACTCACAGCGTTTTGAGAGCACTGGCACGAAACTGTCCACCGTTACAACATCTGATGAAGGTGAACCGACTATCGAGTCCATGTGCACGCGATAGTGGTCTTCGGGTAGGACAGAGACAGAGATTATGACTTCCAAATCTGAACTACTCAGTATCTTGCTGCAGAGTGCCCTTGGAGTATCAAAGACAACCCTGATTTTCGAAGCGGCAGGTCGACTCATTCCCACGTCTTGCTCACTTTCAAATACGCAAGCCAAGATGCCGAGGTTCCCAACGGTCCCTAATGGACTACGTAGAGTCCACTTTCCATTTTCCCTCTCCTTCTCCATGAATCTTCCTTCTATTTTGGCCTTGATTATCTCCTCGATAATCCGGCCGGCACGGCCCCCGTACATAGCCACGGGCTCCAGTGCTAAAAGATCCACGGTGGTATTTTGGGTAGGCTTTGAGGTGGCCGACGCAGGAGCCAGGAACAGAATCCGGCCGCACGTGGATTGCATGCAGCGCACAGTGTGAAGATCATACACCTGTATGACTCGAATTTCTGTCGAAGAGGTGGGTGCACTAGAAACGCCTGGGGCTGTTGATGATGCATTGTCAAGCTCAGCCATCAAACCACGGGCGGTCATTCTACAGTCAGGAGCCTTTGATAGTAGCACCAGGCAGTTTTTGTACAGTAACATTATCCCTGGCTCAGGATCAATATCCGATTGATCCAAGTGATACGGTGCCGACAGCTCGTTGAAGTCGACAGCGGTAATTAAACGGCCAGTGGGTAAGATGGTTGAAGGCCATTCGTCTACCAACTCTTTCAAGCGCCGGAAACTCTGGTCATGATTCGTGGAAGAAGGGTCATCGAGTGAACATATATCTTTGATGACATCTCGTGCTTTCAACAGGGGCCGAACGGCAGGATGGATCAGAGGAAGACTGCTCGTCATGGTGTCAATCAGAAGACTATAGCGGGGAAGTCGTTGGACCGGCTCCATCAGCAGCGATCGCAGCCTCTGCTCTCCAGTTTCGTACACGCGCTTCGAGAAGCTCGAATTTTTGTCCCTCATGAACACATTCAACGTCTGGGTGAAGGCATTATGAGCACGCATATAATCCCCATAAGGTTGGGAAAATTTGGGAAACCACTCAAGAAGCGCATTGGCAAATGCGACAGCACCAATCGCATCCTTCTCATCCTCAAGACTCCGTTGAGATGACGAAGATGGCAATTCCGTATCCTCTGTGATATCGCCAATCGCATCCCTCTCTGTATCTTCCAACACATTTCGAATAACGTCCAGGAACCCCATATTCACGTCATATATCTCATTTAGACATGGTGGGAAAAGCGTAGCCAGATCAGTTTCGCTAGGGCTGGTGCTGGTCGGCGGTTTCCCGTGAGCCCTTGCGCGAAACTCTTCTGCCACTTCGCACACAAGCGTGTAAAGTTTGCTGACATATCTCTCTTCTGTATCCACTACCTCACACATTGTCAAGCGAAGAGACTGTTTCTGGTTTTTTGAAAAGAACTTGGACCTGCTAACATTGGTGGGTTGTGAGGGGGCCCGCTTCAGTCGAGAGGTTGGCAGGAACATTGGCGCCCCCAGTGCTCCTATAAGAGACGTGTACTGCCCGTATTGAACTGCAATAGTATCATCTGCTTCAATGTTATCATCCGGGGTTTGAATGTCTGTATTAGTCAAGTCGGGCGCTTTTATAGTCCCCAGTGGCAGCACAACATCGACGTCGACCCACGGGACTTTACGCTCCTGAAAAGCGCCACGAATATCACGCACTATATCCGCTGTACTATCCACCCTTATCATGCGATTTGCTAAGTCTGCCGCATGCATCTCGTCAAACATCTTTGGGATCTGTCCTCCAGGTTTCCCCGCACGGGCGACAGCCTGCAGGCATTCCTTTGCGGGGTCTGACAGCTCAGCGAAGTATTTCAGCATACCGACAGCCAGACCACGGCAGATTTCATCGCCTTGTTTTTCTCGGGGTAGATGGTTGACGGCCGCGTATAGTGGTGCTGCGGGGGAGATCGTGATGCGCGGATAGCTTTGGAAACCGGCGGGAGTCAAGATATGCGCCTGGATGCGCGAACTGCTCACAGTTGCATTGGCGGTGGATACGGGTCCATAGAAGACAAATACAGTCGACAGTAAGGAGTCCGACACATGGTATAGGCTGAGTTGGTCCAAAGGTAGGTCCGCCGGGGAGGAAGATGTCGCCATGGTGAATCAGGAAGGTCGGCACGGCGCTGGGCGCGACGTCGGCGGTTGTGGCAGGAAGGGAAGGAGCAAGGACGAAAATGGAAGGTAACTAGATTAGTAGAAGTATAGAAGAATAACACAGAGGACCGAAGGAAAGGAATGGTAAAGGGTCCGATTTGCTGGAAGGTGCCCAGGAACTGGCAAGGCCCCGAGATCAGCTGTGGGGAGAGAGCGACGATAACAGAACACCCATACAAGATTAGGGAAAAGCCGACAAAAGAAACTGGCTAGGTGACATGATAGAGAAAGACAGTGAGTACTATTAAGTTTGGCTGGTATGACGATAAAGAGAAAGGCGAAAGAGCGAATGGAGGGTCCGCATGCGATGGAAGGAGACAGAGAGCCCCTCCATCAGGGCTGGCTGGGAAAGTGGCGATGAGGAGATGAGGAGAGGAACAAAATCCGTCGCGCAACTCGTTCTCCTCGCCGACAGAAACCCTGGAAACAGAACCTGGAAAGGAGGCCAGATGAAAATTTAAGTCGCAGAGTTGTTGTGACGATGATTTGTTGTGGTTTGAGTTGTTGACCTGCAAGAGCGAGAGTGCGGCTGCCGATGATTTGCGCCCACCCAGCGTTAGCTGATGCAGTGGAGGACTCCCTTGGGCTTAAATAGATCTGTTTAACTACTTCCAGATCTGATCGATCTCTGCTGGGGATTCCATTCGAGACCAGAAAATCATCCCCATCGACACGTGTACCACCGCTGCTGGTGGTCACCTCCGTCAACAGAATTACCCGATAAACGCAAAATACCAGTCAACTTCATTGAGCTCCCCTGCAGTTTGATGCTGTTTGATCTTATTTACTGAAGCAAGGAGGCATCCCGTCATCTCCGCTTGGATAGCTCTGGATTTGTTTACAACTGGGTTCGAGTTGGGTGGGGAACTTCATTGAAGCTCGTCTTGTTTATCCTCACCGCCGAAGCAACAACCATGGGTCGATCCAACTCACTATGGAGCTATCTGTTGATAGTGCTAAATAAGAACTGGAAACGTGGAATACTCTATGCCAGAATACCTTTCCCAATCCAATATTTTTTCTTGAAACGCGAAAATTGTCTTTATGAGAGCACTTTTCGAAGATCCTCGTGGACACTTCGCGCCAGTACATACCTTCGGAGAACTACTCTGTATCCCAGCGTAGATAATTCATGCGACACCGCCCGTAATGGACTAAACTTCTTTAAGCAGTTCCTGCGCTAACCTCAGTTAGGTAAGTAGCACTCTCCGCCTTCTGTAGCTGTTGCGAACTTGTCCACATCGTCGGCCGGTATACAACTCCGCTCACCCTTAACTTCGATTTCTTAGGGCCATGATCTGAGACTGCTATACGATCGGGCACTCTCAACTTCCGCCGCTCGTTTGTGCCCGTCATGACTTCCCCGTCTTTGCCCATTGCTGTCGATCCAGTCGCTTTAGTAACGACAGAATGTATCACCGTCACCTCGGCCATGCGGAAACATGCCCGCTGGGCTCACTCTTCCGTTGCTGCAATTCTAGGTGGCGGTGCTGTCTCACGCGTTTATGACCGCGACACCTCAGCTCCCTCCAGTCCCCGGAACGGCACCACGCCCACACGTCCGAGGTCGAGACTCTCCGCGGAAGATGATCATGCCCTGGCCAATAGGTGGGGGCTGAGGGGAAAGAAAGGCAAGAGCATGCAGGACAACCCACTCATCTCCGCCTTTACTCGGTTGCGGAGCGATCTCAAAGACTGTAAAGATATCAAGTCTTTCGACGCGCCCTCTTTACTCCATCCATTCCTTCAGGTCATCCGCTCTTCCTCGACCTCTGCCGCCATCACATCCGTTGCCCTACTCGCCCTAACGAAGTTCTTCGCCTACAAGATTGTTGACCGCACTTCACCGAGGATTTCCATGGCCATGCAGCTGCTGTCAGCAGCTATCACCCACTGCCGATTCGAAGCCAGTGATTCGTCGGCTGATGAGATTGTCTTACTGAGGATCTTAAAACTGATGGAAGGCATGTTATCGGGGCCAGAGGGTGAACTTTTGGGAGATGAGAGTGTCTGCGAAATGATGGAAACAGGTCTGAGTATGTGTTGCCAGGTCCGCCTCTCGGAAGTGCTCCGGAGGTCTGCTGAGATCGCAATGGTCAACATGTGCCAGGTTCTATTCATGAGGCTATCAGTGCTTGATGCCACCTCAGAACCTTCTGACCTTGAAAACCAAAACTCAACCAAATTAGGCGAAGGCCGGCAAACAAATTTCAAAATGGACCCTTCGGTCGATGGAGACACCGTTGCCTCCCAGCATCCTTCCGCTCTGGGTTCAGACACTGTCATCACAGATCGCGACCACACCAGCTATGACAGCTCTTCTGACCACACACTCAATGGTAGTGCTGTTGCTGCTCTTCCAAGCTCTGAGAACGAATTGGGAGGTGAAGTCAAACCCTACTCGTTAGCTTCAATCCGAGAACTGTTCCGCGTACTCATTGATCTTTTGGATCCACACAACCGGCAGCATACAGATCCGATGAGAGTCATGGCGTTGAGAATAATTGATGTCGCACTGGAAGTTGCTGGGCCTTCAATCGCCAGGCATCCCAGCTTAGCATCCTTGGCGCAAAACGACCTGTGTCGTCATTTATTCCAACTTGTTCGGTCAGAGAATCTGGCGATCTTAACGAGCTCCCTTAGAGTGGCTGGAACATTGCTTTTGACCTGCCGTCCTGTCTTAAAACTCCAGCAAGAGCTCTATTTGTCGTACCTGGTTGCCTGTCTCCACCCGAAGGTAGAGATACCTAGGGAGCCTAGCATTGATCCTACTCTATACGAAGGAGTGCCCCAGGCACCAAAACTTGTCAAACCCCCTCCCTCACAAAATAGCAGTGGACGATCAACTCCGGTACCAGTGAAGGATCGACAGAAGCTGGGCCTGGAAGGTAGCTCTAGGAGGCCGGAGACCCGAGAAGCAATGGTTGAAAGCATTGGCATTCTGGCACGTATCGCAAGCTTTATGGTCGAGCTCTTCGTCAACTACGATTGTGATGTTGATCGTGCAGATCTCTGCGAGGACATGATCGGCTTACTCTCTCGAAGTGCTTTCCCAGATTCAGCGACATGGAGCACCACCAATGTTCCTCCGCTATGCCTTGAGGCCCTGTTAAGTTATATTCAATCAATATACGACAGGCTTGATGATTCGCCTGTTGTTGAAGGATTTCCACCGAAGGAACTTCTAAGAAACCGACGTCAGACAAAGAGAATTATTGTTCAAGGAGCCCAAAAGTTTAACGAGGACCCCAAAGGGGGAATCGCATATCTAGCATCTCGGGGCATAATTGAGAATCCCGACGACCCCACTCAGGTCGCTCGATTCTTGAAAGGGACCACCCGGCTGTCCAAGAAGATTCTTGGTGAATTCATATCCAAAAAGTCCAATGGGGAGCTTCTCGATGCCTTTGTCGATCTTTTTGACTTCTCAGGCAAGAACGTAGTCGATGGCCTTAGGGACCTTCTAGGTGCCTTCCGACTTCCGGGCGAGTCTCCCCTGATTGAGCGGATTGTCACCACATTCAGTGACAAGTTCATTGAGAAGGCAAAACCAACAGGAATTGCTGACAAGGACTCGCTGTTTGTCCTAACTTATGCCATAATCATGCTCAATACTGAGCTCTACAATCCCAACGTCAAGTCTCAGAATCGTATGTCTTGCAGTGACTTCTCAAGAAATTTGCGCGGAGTGAATGCGGGTCAAGATTTCGCCCCCGAGTTTCTGCAAGAGATATATGACTCTATCAAAGAAAACGAGATCATTCTGCCAGATGAACACGATAACAAGCATGCATTTGATTTTGCATGGAAAGAGTTGTTGGCAAAGTCGGCTTCCACTGGGGAATTAGTCGTTGGCGAAACTAATGTCTACGACGCAGACATGTTTGCAGCGACTTGGAAACCTGTAGTCGCGACCTTGTCATATGTCTTCATGTCCGCGTCAGATGATGCGGTGTACTCTCGTGTGGTTGTGGGATTTGACCAGTGCGCCCGAATCGCCGCCAGATATGGCTTGACCGACGCGTTTGACCGCATCATATTCTCTCTTGCCTCAATCAGTACCCTCGCCACAAACACTCCTCCTAGCACCACCCTCAACACCGAGGTACAGGCTGGGAAAAAGAGTGTCATGGTTAGCGAGCTAGCCGTCAAGTTCGGGCGAGACTTTAGAGCTCAATTAGCCACCGTGGTGCTCTTCCGCATTCTAGCGAACAACGAGGGCTCGCTTCAACAGAGCTGGACTCACGTTATCCAAATTCTTCGAAACCTTTTCCTGAATTCCCTCATTCCATCTTTCGACTCTACTTTAAATTCTGAACTTGATATCCCTCCGATTCCCTTGCAAACGCCATCACAAGTGGTGGATCGTGATGGGCGAGGAAATGATTCAGGCCTACTGTCTGCCTTCACGTCTTACCTCTCTAGCTACGCGGCCGATGATCCGCCGGAGCCCTCGGATGAAGAACTTGACAACACCCTTTGCACAGTGGATTGTGTGAGCGCATGTTCAATTGGAGACCTCTTATCCAATATCAGGTGAGTATTATATTTTGGGATTGTTAATCTGTTTCGCTCGATATACTTATGGTCCTTATCAACCAGGTCCCTCCCTATCGAACCCGTAGCAATCATAGTGGGAGCTCTACTAGCCCAACTACCCGAAGAAAGTGCCCCAGCAGTTATCGTCGTTAAGTCCGAGCGACCGCTACCGTCCTCGAGAGCAAATTACAAAGCAGGCACCAGCACGAACCAATACGATCCGGGGATGATGTACTTGTTGGAATTAGCCGCTATTCTCACTTTGCGGGATTCGCAAACCATTGAAAGCCTCGGCGAGGGCCTTTTGGCGTCGTTGCAAGGCTTCATTCGAGACGCTCAGAACCTGCACTCTCTGGCGTTGTCTAGAGTCATCACTTATCTGCTGAACCTGCTACGTCTGAGCCATGTATGCCTAAATTCTTCTCATCTTGTCGCACACTAACGATACCTTAGGAGCAGCCGTACATGCGTGTTCCTGTGATCCTTCATAGCATTTCTAGCTTTGATCAAGACACTCTTGAAAGCGTCGCCGTACCCACCGTCAAAGGATTATCCCGGTGTGTTTTTGATGGCAGCCCGTTGCGAAATGAAATCACAGTCTCTCCAGATTTCTGGTCCATCCTGCAACGGTTGCACCAACACAAGGAAGCTGCGCCTCTGGTGTTTAGTCTATTAAAGACTGTTGTTGACTCCACCCCGCCAATTGTAACAGCTGACAATTACGAGTCCGCAGTTGGCCTTGCAAATGATTTCGTCAGCGCCGGCAGTGTTGGTTACATCGAAGAACGACAAAGGGACGCAGTAGCCCGGCGTCACAAGGGTCATAAACAGTCAAAGCAGAGGTCAGTCTACATTCCCAAGTATTCATTCCTTATTCAAACGTGTAGGGCAGTTAATAATTTGGCCACTGCAGTGAAAATGAACTTGTTTCACGTGCCGTGACCGCAATTGGGCTGATATATCATCTTACTGGCCGGGCGCCCTCTCTCATAGAACAGTCACATCTTGAGGAAGGGGAAGGTTTGTGCTATTGCCTATTAGTGAATATTTCGTTACCCAGCGGCTAACTCCACATTACCAGCATGGTCAGCATACTGGTCGCCGATATTCCATTCCCTGACAACGCAATGTATAAACCCATGTCGAGACATCAGACATCATGCAATTTCAACCCTACAGAGAGCTCTTCTTTCCGTTGAGATTGGTTCCACGAAGGAGTGGACAGCAATCTTTGACCAGGTTCTCTTCCCGTTGATTCTGCGGCTCTTGAAGCCTGAAGTGTACCATTCAGATCCAGTCGGGATGGGTGAGACTCGTGTTCAGGCAGCGACTCTTGTCTGCAAGATCTTCCTGCGTTACCTCGATCAACAGCCCAACGCCGAAGGTATGCTTGAGCTTTGGCTCAAAATCTTAGATATACTTGACCGAATGATGAACAGCGGTCAAAGCGATAGCTTGGTAAGTTCTTTCCCTTGATGCTATTGGATGCTATACCGTTCGATCTCTAAACCGATATACAGGAGGAAGCCATCCCGGAAAGCATCAAAAACATCATCCTGGTTATGGCGGACGGCGGTCTCCTCGTCGCGCCCTCCCAAGACCCCAGCAAAGAAAGCATTTGGGCCGAAACGAAGAAACGCTTAGAGAGGTTCCTACCAGATCTTTTCAAGGAAATATTCCCCGACGTACCCAAGGAGATTCCTCCTGCCTCTCCAGCCCCGGCTTCCCCGTCGACCACTGCTCCTCATGAAAAGCCTTCGGGTGAGAAAGAGGATCAGGCCGATGCTGAGGCCGCTTCTGCGGCGAATGAGAAGGAAAATTGATCCGTTCAATCTATCATAAATGGGGAAGGTATCTTTTCAGATGGATTTTCATTTACTATTAATCTGTTCATTCACGTTTGGGCATTTATAGCGTGGACAAACAAGCCTATTTCCTTGTAGATCGTGGAATGTAAATATAGGTTCTTTTAGAAGATGCATGGTATAAATTTGTGTGTACTTGTGGCATGAGGTTGGACGTGACTCTTCTTGCTCCCATTTCGATAGTTAAGAGATTTGGGACTGCACCTCTCGCACAGACCCTAGGCGTCCATTGCTGGTTCTCTAAGAGCATACTATATTCAACTTGAAGGTATCCCAGTTTCAATCTCGATCTCAATCATTTCATCTATACACAAAACGCCCTCATACGAACTGAAAAAATGGTAGGTATCGCAGGAATCATCAAGGAACGACTTGCACAATAGCATAGTAAGACAGACCACCAAAGAAGCCACAAAGGGACATATGAGATAGTATGGATAGATATAAGAGTACAGAGACACACAAACACAACCAAACACACGAATGAATAGCCTAGGTGGAATAGACTGCTTGCTCTATTGTAGAATGCCTGTGTGAGCACATAAATCATGGCTTATTAGCTAAAGAGGGGGGCGGATAGGTGGCCGGCTGTAGATAATCATTGGTGTAGTTGCGTTTCTCCAGGTGTGTAAACTTGATACTAATAGAAAATCAGAAGGAGGGAGAGGTTGAGTAGCATGTTGTTCTATGGAGTATAAGTGCGCAAGCTGATGCGATTGAGATACTTAATCAGCATCCATGTCGTCGTCGAGGTCGATTGCGTCGGGATTAACAGGGGCCGAATCCGGGGGGGCTTGCCCGGCGGGAGGGGGGCGATTGCCGCCTTCAGGCCCTGTGCTAGCTGCGACAAAGCCGACAGGAGCACGAGCTTGTCGTTCCAGGGCGGCCATTGCATCTACAGTCGAAGTATCCATTTCCTCTCCTTGTTCGTTCGCCTCCCCAGTTCCGTTTTCTGAAGCCTTTTGTTGGCTGCGCGCGATAGCCTGGGAAGCAATGAAGTTGACGTCGGTGCTATAGGCCTGTTAGATGATGTTACGCATATATGTAGGACTAGGAATACGAACTTGTATTGTGCCTGGACGCTCCGCTTGATGCGGAGCATTTCCTTGAATGTGTCCTCGTTTCCGTGCTGAACTTCGAAGGCTTCCCATTTCTGCCAAAATGGAGCATTGGTACGGGGGTCACAGAACTGGGACGCATGCCCGTAAATAGCCCGTGCACGATCGATTTCGCCCAATCTCCTTTCCATCTCGGCGAACTTAAGGCACATTTCTTTGGCCTCTTGATCAGGTAAAGCGGCAATAGCCCGCTCGTAAATCGGCCGGGTAGACGTCAATCCAAAGTTGGATGCAGACTTGGTGATGTAGAACTCGAACATCTCGAAACGATCCTCATCAGAGACAGCTCGAGTGGCACGCTCGTAAATTCTCATGGCATGCCGTGCCAGACCCCGCTCTTCTTCTAAGTTACCGTACATCAGATATAAGGGTTTAGCAAACTTTGGAGGACAGCCATCGAGAGCCTGCTCAAAAAGGTCCCTGAGTCGCTCAATGCCAATCTTTCGATCAACAGCCTTGGTCAAGTAGAGATTCCAAAGCTCAAAGGCAACTGGGTAGGTAAAAAGATCTAGTCCTCGCTCGTATACTTTGAAGGAATCCTCAAAGTATTTGTGCTCTTCTAGTAAATTGGCGAAGTTGACGACTGTTTGTGGAGTAGCGATGCGCAGTTCGAAGATTCTCTCGTAAACCTTCTTTGTCTCTTCTATAGATGACACACTCTCAACCAGATCCACGTAGAAACTCCATAGTTTCCAACTTTTATGAACTCGTTGCTGGGGAGAGAGAGTCTCATCGAAATAGTCAACGGTCGACTTCTTCGGGGCCTGCGTTGCCTTGGCCATGATCTCAACCGCTTGATCAAAGTTTTCGCTGCGCAGCTCCATCTCTGCAAACTCGCACCACGTCTCAGCGAGTTCTGCGACTGACTTGAAAGGAACCTTGACAGCTTTTTCGAAGATGACTCGTGCGGTACCCAAGTCTCCTCCCCGCTCATAGAATTTAGCGTAATTCACCCAGAGCTCAGAAAACTTGCCAACTGCCTTCTTAGGGTTGATTGCAGCAATAGCGGCTGTATATGTCTGGACAATTTCCACATTGTTGTCACCCCAAAGAGCCACTCTTTTCTCCCATTCGATGACATTATTGGGATTCTGCCTGAGTAGTACGTCGTTGACTAGAAACGGTCTCCGGTCCATGAGCTGCTCAAACCTGAGCATGCGAAGATCAAGGTCGAAGTCGGCCTCTTCATCAGCATGGCCATTATCGGTTCGGACGGCAGCCGCTTCCATCAGATTGCCGATGATGGACTCTTCAAATTCAACGTACGAATCGAAGACGAGTGTAAAATCGCGAACTGTCATGACTGTCGTGATACCTTCCTCGAAGACGTCTCGCGCCTTCTCAAAGTTGCCTTTCGTAATCCAGTATGTTGCCAGTCCAGCCCATAACTTGCCTCTTTGGTCGGCAAATCGGTCGATACCGCTGCGGAGAATCGCGTCTACATCAATTCCAGTTTGGGGGCCTGTCTCAATCTTTTTCGCCTTCGAGACTAGCAAATCTACCATCTCGGTCCAAAGCTGGAAGTTACTCTTGCCCTCTTTAGACTGAAACCTGGGGTTGTCGAGAATCTCCATATACCGCTTCACAGCCTCAGTATACTGACCCATTTCGACAAGCAAGTTGACGTAGTCCTCTGCGTTCTCTGGATGGATTTGCATATAGCGAGCCCAGATCTTCACAGCCGTCTGGCCCGAGGCGGACCGCGCAAAATTCTTGTATAATTTCCAGATCCGGTTATGTTGGGTCACCGGTAATGCCCGCAGCGCCCGATCAAAGGTCCTTCTTGTCTGTGTGACAAGTGGTTGCTGAAGCATAAAGGAAAGGTACATTTCCCATATCCGAGGCATTTTGTTGAGTAGGATCAAAGCACGCTTGAAGAGCGCGTTGACTTTGTGATACTCTGCTTTATATTTTGTCGCATTGCGATTCCGAAGATGGGTCGTCCGAAATTCCAAGTACTGTCGTGGGCGGTTAGCACAGCGAGAAAAAAAAATTAGAGTATGCAGCGGGGAAGGATTAGAGATTTAAATACCATCTTCCACAGCTTGTAGGAACGCGGGAGTTGTTTGCAAGCACGCTCCATAACCTGTAAAAGTTCAGTACGAAGTTTTATGGAGTCGTGTGTAGCATTACTCACGAACGCCTGCTCATAAAGCGTCCCATTCTGCTGTTTGTATTCGATATATGCAAGCCATGGCTTGATGCTGCCGGGGTTCCGGAGAAGGTCTTGCTCGTACACGGTATCCTGATCGGCCTATCCCAGAAAAAAAATCATATTAGCACCGCATCTCTTGCCTTTAATGCCTCTTTACTTACAATCAGATACAAATCTGGCCGGGAAGCCGACGATCGATCCATCTGTGCGTGTTGCCGGTGGGATCTCGGGGGCAGGAGTGTCCCTGGCATTGCGCCACTCGCTCGAGCGGGACCGACTCACACGGTAAACACGTAGTCGCAATGAAACGGGGTTGCATGAACGTGAAAGGCTTCTCGTCGCGTCGGGAGAAGACCCATGAAGCGCTTCGGTGATGAAGTTGGTAGTCGTGATCACGTGAGGCATGTCATACGGGCGGCAGCCATTGGATGGTCCAAGCTTTGGGCCCCGTTTCCAGTGATGTTATCGGTCTCGCTCTCCGCCTTTGCTTGACTATCGTGGCTTGTACCTCTAGTTGAACGTCTTTCCCGGGTTCTTTGACAATGTCCGGAGCAGTGGTGAGTCTCCGGAGCTGCATATGGCTCGCTGTGGTTAATAGTTGTTAATATGCTGATTTATATAGGGCCGTGAGGCCGTCTTCCCGACCCGCCAGTCGCTTGGGTTGATGAAGAGTAAACTGAAAGGTGCGGAGACTGGCCACAGCTTACTGAAGAGAAAGAGTGAAGCTTTGACGAAGTATATATCCTATATCCCAATGTTTAGTGGCCTAGTATTAATTGTACCCCTAGGCGTTTCCGCGGTATGCATATATAAGACCAACCCCCCGCATCGCACGCATCTAATCCCGAACCCAGAGATCACACGCCGGATCGATGAGGCCAAGCAGAAAATGGGACGGGTCATGCAAATAGCTGCATTTTCCCTTGCGGAGGTGAGCTACGCTGTTGGTGGTGACATCGGCTACCAAGTCCAAGAATCCGCAAAACAAGCCCGGTTCCGAGTGCGAGCGAAACAGGAGAATGTTTCCGGCGTCTTTTTACCCCACTTCGAAAGCTATACGGAAGACTCTATCAATGATTTTGGTCTCACCGGTCTCGGAAAGGGTGGGCAGCAGGTGCAGCGTTGTCGCGAGACGTATGCTCGTGCGGTCGAGACACTGGTAGAACTCGCAAGTCTTCAGGTACAGGCATCAATTGACATATACATGCTGTTCGCTGACTCTGGGAAGACTGCCTTTGTTATCCTAGATGAAGTCATTAAGGTTGTCAACCGAAGAGGTTTGTTCCCAGTCCGCCAATCGCTCTGCCAATACTAACTTGTGCCAGTAAATGCGATGTGAGGCCGTCCGTACATATCAATACAGGCCTGGCAACTAACCCAGCTCACAGTGAGCACGTCATAATTCCCCGGACAGAGAATACCATCAAATGTCAGTCTTGCTTTACCCGCACGCTCTATGCTCCACTAACCCGCACAGACATCAACTCCGAGCTCGACGAACTTGACAGAGAAGAGTTCTACCGACTAAAGAAAGTCTCAGGCAAGAAGCAGCGAGACAACGCCGCAGCGGATGCCGAGATCCAGGCCCAACGTGAGAGAGAGGCTCAGAAGCGACTAACCAGCGGCGAAGAGCCAGAGAAGGAGAAGGAAGCCCCAGATGCGCCGGACATCCTAGGGGAGCAAGAAGACACGGACGTCATTTTCTAACGTGCTTATTCCCTTGGTGGCCTTGTATGTAGTGCATTTATTCCCATTAGCATATAACTGTTCGTTCTTGCAATATATGCCTTTTCGTCACCCTTCCAGCCTACGGCTATGCTAGAACGTTGCAATGTCCCTAAGGTCGTGATACAGTAAACCAGCTGAATAAAACCCAACCCCAACGCCACAAACAAGCAAAGAGAAAAGGGCATCTCACTGCCTCTGGTACGTAACACGAATCGGCTTTGCCTCTGGTCCCATTTGCATCCCTGAGGTCGCCTCCTTCGCACTAATAGCGCCAGACTCGCTCTCGTACTCCACGAACGCAATTCCCTTTCGCCCCGGCACGAGTCTGACCTCGCGGAATCCATCGAACCGCCCAAATGCGGCTGTAAGCTGATCCTGGTCCACCGTATCGGGGAGGTCCCGCAGGAATAGAACCTTGTTCGGCGGCAGGTACTCGTCGGGGATGACAGCTGTTGCGGCGCCGGATGTGGGCTTGAGACCTGCACCCTTGGCTGTCTTTGTAGGACGGCCGGCAGCTTCGGGTGCGGCTCCGGGCGGGCGCTTGAGTTTCTTTTGAGCTTCGAGAGCTTCGTGGGCTTGTCTGCGTTCTGTTTACCGGCATCAGTATTAGCAATCCCTTTCCCGGACATGAGAGCGCAAAAGGGAACAGGGGGAACATACCCTTCTCCGCTAGCCTCCTCCGCTTATGCGCCTCGAGCTCCTCCTCACCCCCCTCCCTCAGAACCGTCGCATCGCTCCTCGTCTTCGCATAGTCAAGGACCATGGGCTTATCGAAAAGATCGAAGCCATTAACTTCGTCGATGGCACGGGTCGCGGACTCGACGTCATCGAAGACAATAAATGCTTGGCCCTTGGAGCGGAGGTTTGTTTTCGCGATGATTTCGAGGATCGTGCCATATTCGGAGAAGATCTCAGCGAGTGCTTCCTTCAGCTCGTCGGGCTTGATGCGCTCTTCGAGATTGCGAACCTGGTGAGCGATGTGAGTTACTGCTCGCTTAGAAGCAAAAAACACTTGCAGAGAAGACTGGACGTACGTAGACTCTGTAAAGTTAAGGTGTTAGCTTAGCTGCACGAATTGGGGTTATAG
This sequence comes from Aspergillus baeticus, assembly GCA_027569055.1. Classification (NCBI taxonomy): domain Eukaryota; kingdom Fungi; phylum Ascomycota; class Eurotiomycetes; order Eurotiales; family Aspergillaceae; genus Aspergillus; species Aspergillus baeticus. The sequence continues at coordinate 750,092 of JAPDEI010000008.1, read as the reverse complement.
AAGCTATTGATGTTATATTTGGAGGGGAGCTTAATGACCACGAGGAGGAGACTCACGTAGGATTGGGAGGGATACTCGCGGGAACGGGAACAGTGGCCATCTTTGCGACGGGGAAATCGTGTCGTCGCAGGCCGGCTTATTGTGCTCTCAATGGTCTGGGGTGTGTATATTATTATTGCCGTGGCTGCGCTTCATGTTCGATTGATCGCCGCTTTAACAGTGGGTTCCGGAATCAAGTGATGAAAAGCTAGCTGAATTTGGAAATGGACCTAAAATATTATTATAGCTTTATAGAATCAAAATTACAAACTCTAATATCAATTAGCATCATTGGTCTAGTGGTAGAATTCGTCGTTGCCATCGACGAGGCCCGTGTTCGATTCACGGATGATGCATTTGTTTTTCTTTTTGGTCTGTTCACTACCTTTTCTTAATATTTGAATATCTCACATGTTCTCAGGTAACATGCAACTATTTACAAGTAAATAACCCCCTCACCTCGTCGACCTTGACTTTAAGGTCTTTTGGCTGCCTAGTCCAATCTTCCAGCTTCACCTGGTCAAGTTCCGTTTCCATGAACAAATACTCTGCTGCCGCTGCCCGAACCTACTAACAGGTCAATCACATTATATATTGAGTGATTGGAGGATAACGTACTCTTGGGAACTTATGCAGTAGCAACCCTGTCATCTTCCTCAATACATCAATCCGCACCGGCTTCAGTCTCGAAAGAGGTGCGTATGCCCGCAGGGCAGCTTCAAGCCTGGCGATATTGGCAGTTTTGAAATGCGCCTTTTGAACAGCAACGAACCACTTTCTTAAACTGGACAAATTTAGTATTCTCGTATCACCAAGTTTCACTAGAAAAACCAACCTTGGATCCCAGAATCCAGGAGTCGAAGCAATATACCCGTCCAGCAAGAAGGCTGATAGCTCTACAATTGGAATAGCATAGCGGTCGTCCGGAAGTTTCTCATTCAATATGAGTTGGAAGTCTTGGAGAATTGCAGTCACTTTCTCGGGCCGCTGTTCTACCGCGTGTGCATTTATCTTTTGCACCAAGGCTGACCGGGTGGATCGAATCAATCCTTCAGACCCAGCGACAGCAGAAGTGACAATGCCCTGAAGCAACGGAAGACGCAGCCAATCAACTGCCTGGAGTTCCAGAAGCTGAAGGAAATACTCAGTCGAGGATACTTGGCTAAAGTGCTCGTAGTGGCTATACTTGTTAGCATAAATTTATCAGCAGAAGATGGGACAAAGCATACCTCTGTAACGGCGGGAAGTCGTGAGCAGACTCCCAGAATAGCTGAAGACAGAGCCAAGCCTCGAGACGGACCTTGTCTAGTTTCTCTGCCGCAAGGCGACAAAGACAACCAACAATTTTCTTAATATAGGGCTTTCTTGCAACACCTGTCTCCTTTTGAATGACTGCTTTGACTGCCTGAATTCCCTCTAATCGAACCAACGAACCGATATCGCCACGTCTATCGGTAGTATAGTCGTTCAAAAAGCCAATGAGACTACTTGCGATATCATCGATTGAATCTATATCTTGGTCAGTTCTGTTTTGCCGCAGTTTTGAGATATGCACGTACGTATATGCTGCAGAACTCCATTAGTCAAACTCTTAACAGCGACAACCCTTTTCTCTATCAAATCTTCCTTCTCAGCACACAGTATGAGCTCCTTAATTATTAATCGTCGAGAACTATCGCCAGTCTCGAGTTTGCCGAAAATAGAGCCTAGGACCGAAATATGTCCGCGGCCCGTGGGCAAATCTCGAGTCGTTCGAAGATGTGTAAACCATCCATGTATGATCTCTTCCTGCTTTGGTGGCGGTAGTAACGACCACAGCTCTGAGATCGCTTTTGATGAGGACTCTATAGAGACATCATCGCTTCTGCCAAGGCAAAGTAGAAGTGTCTTGCAAGCTTGGTAAAGTAGTGTATCCGATGGTAACAAAGCCTGAAGCTCTTGGACACGAGGGGAGGATCGAGACAGGGATAATATCAGGCAGGATGATGCTTCAGCAGTGAGTTCTGGCCGTGAGGTCTGGAGTGTCAAATCGTCCTTAGTCGGTCCAATGGGAGTGCCAAATATGTTCCAAAATCCAGCTAGCTGTTGACCGACAGCCCGCACTTCACTGCCGGCATTGTCTTCAAAAGGCTCTAATGTGATAAAGGCATCAATCACCGCGGAAATGCCAAGAAAGCACCCATGTCTAGTCTCAACATCGCTGCGAGGAATACTGTGAAGTTTGCTGTGTAATTTGTGCAGTACTAAGCGCAGGGTCTTGCTTCCCTCTTGAGTACTCAAGACTCCAAGTGCTGTTGCTGCATACCGCCTAGACTCCCGGTCTGAAGAGCCAATGCCCCTCCATTGCATTAAGGACTCGACCAAAGGTTCCCAGTACTGTAAACTTAAGGTAGCCGTAGCCTTCGCAACATCAATCATTGCTCTCGAACGCCGCGCGACAGCATGATAGTCCACCACCTGTACGAGAGGAATTCCCTCAACGATGGTATTAGGGTGACGACCAATGAGCTCCTGTAGTGCGGCAGAAGAGCCTCTTCGGATATTTCCAGAGGGATCCACGCAAGCCGCACACACTAACTCAGTAGCGAGCATTTGAATAATGCTAACCTCGGACTGGTTTGTCGAGGTGTTGATAGCCTGCCCATTTATTGCAAGCAGCTCCTTAGTTGTATACTTGCGAGACAATGCCCATATGCCAAAGCACGCGGCATCTCGAACACCAGTACCGACAGAGCTTCCGGTAGAAGATCTCTGTTCGAAGTCTAACCCCGACACAAGGGGCTGCAGCACATTGGATAGTTGATGAGGTGGAGGAGCACGGCGAAACAAAAGGTGACCTAGCGTGAGAATCAAGCCTTGCCATCGTTGGGAGTCGACAGCACTAAGATTCCGTTTCAGTGTGCTTGTTCCAATCCGGCGTGCCTCGGATGGCGTAATTATCGTGCCATCCATCTTCTCAAATAAGATATTCTCTTCCAAAGAACCGGTGACTGCTTCGATAACCTCACTGCCCATGTTCGAATCCAGCTTCAAAGTGATGATGCTCAGCGCTTTACTAGCAGCAAATCGCACAGGGGTGTCTTTATCCGAAAGGGCGGTCAAGAAATGATCAATAGCCTCCTCCAGGACGTAAGAGACCTGATCTTCTGAGAGAACACATTTGCTTCTCTTGCTAAGTGACAAAACCATCACGGTGATCGATCGAATGATCTTGATAATAGTCTTTCGAGCCAGGGCGGATGACAACATCACCTGGGAAACCAGGGTACCACCATACAAGAGGCGTAGAGTTTGTTTGAAGGCAGGAATAATGAGAGGAGAAAAGTCCTCGGCTTGACCGGATGCACCCAGACGAGCAAGGAATGAGAGAACCCCAATATATCCATAGACAGCAGCTGGTTCAGTCCCAGGAGGAGGGTGGATAACAGTAAACGTCCAGTCCGTTAGGAGCTTCAAAACCCCTAGCGCCTGCATGTCCCTGCGCAGTGCAAGGCGTGCAAGAAGCATTGTTGCAGCTTCACGCTCCTTTCCTGCAACATTGACATACATCAGTGCAACAGAGAGAAGAGACCTCGCCACAGCGGGAGCCTGAGGCGACAGTAACTCAAGTGGCCCGATGCCCTGGTAGGGTACAGTGATATCATCGGATGACAAGGATGACAAGTCAAAGGGAGCCAGTAATAAGTGCGAGAGCCAAATAAGCATCATATATCGCTCCTCCCATATCAGTCGCTTTGGAATATCCCCAGGCGAGCCCTGGGGGTCATCCGGTTGAACTGCATCCCACTCAATAAATGCGCGTAGCATAGGGTCAAGGTACTTTGGTTCATTGTTCAAGAATCTGCTGATAACTTTGACCCCGCGGATCTTACAGAAAGTGTACAGCAATCTGCAAACAGCCCTCGGCAGAGGATAAAGAGCCCTTGGCTCTTGACTAGCAATCTTTCTTGAATACTGGTCTCTATGAGCCAGCAAATATGCCAAAAAGGCATCGACAAGCGTAGGCAAAAGTGATTGCAGATGTGGATCGAGCAACTGCGGCCACTCCTGAAACGGTTCCAGCTGTGCAACTTATGGTTAGATGTGTACAAAACATTATGACTCATGGGAGATCGTTCGAAACCTACAAGGTTAACGAGTCTTTCAGTTTTCGAAGTCAAACTCCATCTTCGTGGGATTCGGTCACCGTTCGAGCTAGTTTGTGGCTTCCAGAGCAGAGAAGGCAATTTCTCCACAAATTCCTTGATAAGGTCTCCTGAAGCCCGCTGGAGCTTGATTTCACGATCTTCAGCTGCGTCCATACTGCATATAGGCTCTTTCCTTGAAGAATCCACACCCAGTATGGAGCTCAGCGAATGAATACAAGCAGCGGGGGATTCGATCGATCTTGGGATATGTTTTGTCACGTGATATCTACATCTCCAATCTATAAGCCATTTTGAGAAACTTGGGGTGTTCTCAAAGCAAATAATGTTGTGAATTTATATTAAACATAGTAAGCAGAGCCAAAGGAATTATGACTTGGAAAAAAACATCTCATATATTTCCCCTGAGAAGCCGCCAGCGGTCTAAAGATCTCTGTCCGTTGCCCGTGGCTTTGCAATATTTGTATAACCTCCATACCCCTTTTCTGAAAGACTTATCATTGTGTTACGAATGTGCATAACGGCAATCGTCATCGAAAGCGAATTCCAAACATCTTGGCCTCGTTCAGCGAGGTCGAATTGGGAGATAAACTTGCCATCTGCATTTTCCGTGCGTTTCAAGATCTCGAAATCAAATGTCATTATAGCAACAACAGGACCGCAAATGATGAAACCAAGGAGCAAGGGTAGCTCCTTATTTGAGATTGTCTTGGGGTTCGAGAGCTCGCCTTTTTTTTGCTTTGACTCGACGATGGTGAACATCTCATTGAGTGCTTTCTGGTGCCGAAGCGCGAGTCTCTTTAAACGCTTGTTCAGTCGCTCTAGGGAATGAAGAATAGACTCATTCTTTCCCTGGGCGTGTATGACATGCACCGGCAATGATCCAGGATCAATCTCAAGGTTGGCGTCGTATAAAGCCCAGCGGATATATTTATTGATGGTGTCTTTGATCAAGCGCTCGGGCCTTTTCTCAACGATACTGCAGTCTCTAACACGCCCACTGAGAGAAAATAGATTCGACAGTGACTTAATCGCTAAGCAACTGATAAGCACCAGGGCGGAAAAGATCAGGACAGGGTATGGTGGTGCTTACCGTGAAAAGTAGTGCTTCTAGATATCTTGATAACCGGATCCGCCTTCTGCTTCCCCGGCTCTGGGAAGAGAGAATCAGGCAGGGTGGGGAAGTCAAAGTGCCAGTGCTTTGGGGCAAGCGGCTCGAATCCACGCATTGCAAGCTGCAAAAAGAGAGACTTCTCCTTCTGTGTGTACAGGTTCTTTGGCATGTTGACTGCACCAGCCAGTCGCCTCTCTCGTTCACGGTCAAAGTCAAACATGACGGTGGCTCTTTCAGCTCCAGGAATATGGTAAGCCTTGTCGGCCGCATTTTCCCCATCCTCATCGTCGCTATTTGACGCAACATAGTTCTGGTCTTCGTCGCGCATGGATTTTCTGCGCATCCTTCGGGTACTAGGCGAAGAGGAGCTTTCATCACTTGATGATGACAGAGGTCCAAACTGAGATAGGGTTGTGTCTTTTGTGACTGTGACAGCCGCAGTATCTTTCTGCGCAGGTTTTGCGACAACAGACTCAGCAGCAACAGTATTTTGCTGTGTTTTAGGCGCGGTGGCTTAGACACAGGCTACGTTAGCTGGAGTATAAAAGGTCGGCACTTAGGAATCATACCGAGCTTAGGTTTTTTGAGCGGAGAGGAGACTATTCCTGGATTCGTTAGTTGAGCCCCCATCGCTCCAGGGTCAAGCTTCCTCTTCAGCGCAGAAACCTTTGGCTTCGAGGGCTTACTCCCGTAAACTGAATCACCATTCGGTTTGTAATCAGAGTCTGGGAGGAGTCCCCCGGACTTGGCCCTGGAGCCTAGACGGTATCCATCCTCTTCCAGACTCAGGACGGAGTCATCGTCATCGTCACTAAACAGTGAAGGCGCTTCAAACTTCATGCTGCTTGGATGTGGATATTAGGGCCGTTGGTTAATCGCGAAATGACACGCCGCCGGATTGTCCTAATCGTTGCCGAGGGTATTGTAAGTTGGTTTACTGACGTAGAGTAGAAGAGTGTCGCAGAGTTGAAGTTGGTCAGATCTCGAAGTGTTTCTTGAACAGACACGGGCGGGCGAGGGGTGTAGGACAGTTATGAAACCTATTGCACCTTTGTCCCTGGGAGAATAAAGGTACTATTTTCGTATGTGGTTCGCGGTGCCACTGACTGGCGGGCTTTTTTGTCGCGATGATGAAAGAGACAAAGAAGGTGTGATGGGAAATATCGGGTGACAGTGTAGGGTGGCCGGAGGGCGAATTGCCTTTGAAACACGGGTACATAACACAGTGATTGACATATTGAAAGGCACAAAGAGTAAGACAGATGAAACCTAAGGTTGGAGCTTATGAAGGTCGGTGTTACTAAGGTGGAGTGGAAGGAAGCCGATGATCAAAGACCAAAGAAACAGCCGACGCTGATATACAGACTTGCATGGGTAGGGCTGCATACTAGAAAGCTTGACGGGTGGAAAAACCAACAATTTTTTATCCATTCAGTCATACAACATTATTAGATGGACTGAAATAGCTCGAAAGACGCACATTACATTCCTTGACGGTCAAGCTAAGCAATCACCAGAGACATAGCACTCGTACCTTGGAACAACAGGAAATACAACCCCACCAGCTTCCCCCAAATTGCGCCCCCAAAAATCGATTCTCTTCAGCCCTCAAAACTCTTATGGGTATGTATGTGCAATTACTACGATTCCAGTGCAGAAGTACAGAAGACAACCTCAATGACCAAGAAGGAGGAAGATGGTATAAATCCAAACACGAATAATTCGAGGCTATCGAGGTTCGAACTAGGCGAAGTCCGCTGTGTAAGAGAAACCGCGGAACTCTTCCTGCATAGCCTGGGATAGAACTACAGAAAATATAATCAGTATAACTAGTGAAGGTAAAAAGAAAAATGTTGGCATACCTGATTGCACCGGGGTAAGAACCGGAGTGACGCTAGTGAACTCCTGGTCGAAATTGCTAGTATCTGTAGGACTATCAATCTTCGGCATAAATGGTGGCGGAACCCGCTTGTGGTAAATGTCATCCCAGTTGACGCTTCGGAAGAACGCGTGAGACATAACCTCCTGCGCGTCTGTCGGCCCAGATCCCAATCGCAACTCAGGCTCGCGCGTCAACAGCTTCTGAAGGATCGAAACAGAGTCGCGGGGCATGTGGATCGGATACAGAGGCTCGTCTGCAAGAATAGCGTCGTAAATTTCGTCTTCATCTTCACCACGGAAGGGGGACTGCTGGAGGAGCATTTGGTAGATGAGCACACCGAAAGCCCACCAATCAACAGCGCGGCCATATTTCTTATCCAGAAGAATCTTTAGGAGAAGCTGTTAATATTTGACAAATGTGAAGGGGCGAGATTAAAAGAGAAGAGAAACATACCTCAGGCGCCATGAATTCCGGTGTACCACAGAAGGTGCTCGTTGTAGATCCATACCACATGTTCTCCTTGCAAAGACCATAGTCACCAATCTTGATATGGCCATCTAGAGTGAGCAGAATGTTATCAAGCTTCAGATCACGGTAGATGACGCCGTTTTCGTGGAAGTATTTGAGAGCTAGCAGTACTTCGGCAGCATAGAATCTACAAAATGTGTCAGTTAAACCACGTTGGCGGTGCTTCTTGGGGATCATACTGTGCTCTCTTCAGGCCGAACTGGCCTCGTTGAATGTGAAGCATGAGATCACCGCCACTGATATACTCCATGACGAAGTATACTCGAGTTTCTGTTTGGAAACATGCGTGCAAGTTAAGAAGGAACGGGTGGCGCTCTTTATTAGCAACCAGGAAGACGCGCTTCTCCGATTTTGTGCTCTCAACCTCATCGTTCTCAATGATGAATTCCTTCTTCAATACCTTGATGGCATATAATTTTTTGGTAGACTTGGTTTCTGCCAACATGACTTTACCAAAGTTACCCTTTCCTAGAACAGCAAGGAAATTGAAATGGTCGAGTCCAATTCGGATCTTTGATTGCTGGGGAATTTCATCTTTCGCCGGGACTTGCTGTTGTTGCTGCATGATCTGCATAGACTGCTGCTGCTGTTGCTGTTGATGCTGTTGATGCTGTGGCGGCGGATGCATGCCATAAGGTGACGGTACACTGGGCTTCTGCACTTGTGGGCCAGTTTGATAGGCCGGTTGAATGGGCTGTTGCTGATAGGACGCATACGCAGCAGGATCATAATGAGCATGCGGAGAAGGCTGAACAGGACGACCTGTATCTAAATTTTCATTTTGTGTCAATTCCTGCCCATTTTGAATAGGAAAGGTTCATTCTAGGGCGTTTTGACCTACCAGGCATCTGCTGAGGGCGTAGCCCTGTCGCTACAGCGGCGGCAGTAGCGGCAGGACTTGAGGATGAGGTTCGAGGAGGAAGGGGTTGGCGTTGCGAAGTGGGCGATTGCGGGGGCGCGTACGAAGTTGTCGCAGCGCTCAAAGCATCGGCAGAGGGCGGCCGTTGGGTCCCGTATGATGAGGTATCCAGAGGCTTCGGGTACGCATGTGTTGTATCTTGAGGGGCACCAGCGGGCCGAAGCGTCTTTCCACTCAGGCCAGAACTGACAGACGGGGACTTGTTATGATTCTTCGCTCGAATAATCGTCTCGAGGATTTGGTTCGCAGCTTCCATGGACATGCCGCAGAAGTCTGGTACCAAGTGTGTGCAATGCGAATGGCAAGTGAGGCCACATTCTAAGATGATCGCTTTGTGTTAGCCGGTTTCTGGGGAACTCGAGAAGGTTTTGGTAAATTTATACCTGAACAGCGCTTGGCATTTTTCCGCCCAAAGGGCAGCAAATACCCGCAATGGCAACACCAGTTGGCGGAGATATTGGTAAACTCTTCGAACCGATGCGGAATACGATGATTGATTTTCTCCTCATCGGGGTCCGTCTCGTAGTTTGCTTTGCTGATACACTTCGTGACAACCTTTGGATAGCATTTGCGATGGCACGTGTATTTGCAGTCGGCACATTGCATCCCAGCAGCATATTTCAAAAACTCGCCACACAGAGCACAACGCATAATGTTGTAGAATTGCTGAGTGACGAATTTATGACCTTGCTTCTCATGTATCTCTTCCTTCCTCTGTCGAACTGCACCTTGACGGTTGAGACCAATGTCGAAAGGTCTTTTGTCTTTCAATTGCTTGGCTAAAAAGAGCCATGTCAGCACATTTCACGGTAAGAAGAAAGAAGCAATCCTTACCGAAGCTCATCGATAGATGGATCCTGCCCACTGGCTCGAGGGCAAACCATGCGTCAATCGTCAGCGGGCCACCAGCGAGGCCCATCTGGCCTTGCGTGGAAGGATTTCCGTAACCCCCAGTGCCTTGAGATGCACCAACGGGCCCCGCAGGGTCCATGCGCCCAAGCCCCCCTGGGCGCTCCATCTTGTCTGCAGAAACCCAACCTGAAGTATTGATCTCGGATTCAATTTTCTTTCGGCGCATTTCTTCGGCGATATCAGATATACGCAACCACAGCATACCAATCGGCACCGGTCTATCACCAGCCTTATCGTAAACAGTGAGCTCGACTTCGTTTGCCTTGTCAATATCCAGGTTAAACGTCTCATCCTGCCATCTATCTGACCTAGTCGCCCTAGTTCTAGCCTTTATGGTATCCTCAACCTTGACAATAACACTTGTCTCAGGGCCTCGAGAAAATCTTGAGCTGGTGGCATGATCAACGTCTTGAACGGCTTGGATACGCATCGTAAGAAGACCGGTCAGAGGCTTGCGCAAGTTCGGGGTGCTCAGGCTGTCATCTATCGCAATAAGGGTTAGCTACCAGATTCCAATGTTGAGAAAAAGCGGACACCGTACCATCAGGAGTATCTGACGACTCAATATCAACGTGGAGATCTTCATATCGCTTGAGAGCTTGTTTCAGTAGCTGGATCTTCTGGTTACTCTCAATGCGTCGGTTCTCTGCGTCTTGGCGACTTTTCCTATCACCCTCGTCCTGGTAGAGGCGAACCATCTTCTCAATACCTGCCTTGTACTGTTTTTCCACACTCAGCTTGAACTCGAGTTGCGACAACATAAGCTGGATTTTCGGTCCGAGGTATTGGGTATCATATTTAATCAAGTCTAGAATTCAAATTACGGGGTTAGTCTCGGGCTTAGATTCGATATAATCGGCACCGAAGTATTGGGGCAGCTCGATGTCGACTTACCAAGTTTTGTATAATTCGGGCGAGCCTTAGGCACCGGCGCAAAAGGTCTGGGGTCCTTGAATGGAGCTCCTGATGGCATCGAGCCGCCCCCAGGTTGCGGGTACTGTGCGGAATCACCATAGCCTCCGAAATCCTTTGGCGGAGGAGCTGGGCCATCAGCAGGATTTGGTGGGAGTCGTTTGTCGGTAGGTGAACCGCTGTCTCGCTCCATCTGACGCAGCTGCAACTCCTTCATCTTCTCCTCCAGATAAGCGATATTCTTCCGACCATCCCGAATGTTGCCGTCGACTCTTTGTTGTACGAGGGGATTATTGGTTGACTGTCGCATATTCGTCGCCGCGGCGATGAGGGCCTTTTCCCGCTCGATCTTGCGGTAGACTGAGGCGATGAGATCGTCCCCTTCCATGATGAATGAGGTTTGATTAACCTAGGGAACGAACTCGAGATGGTTGGCAGGAGGCGAGCGGTCAGGGAGGGGGTGGGACAAGAGAAGTAAAAAAATAAATGGAACGCGAGGTTGATGAGATCAGGTTAGATGAGGTCAATAAGGTAGGCACAAGGCGGATTGGGTGGGATTTGAGGGGGAGAGGGTGTGGAGTTGTGAGAGAGCGAGGCAGAAGCTGTCGCGGGGCTTTTGTTGACAGTTCCAGGGCAGAAGAGGGAGGGGCTCAATAATAATAACGCTCGATAACCCTCAATCCAGCTTTTCGGATCCTTGACACATGTGAGACAACCCCATGAGTCGATGACGAAATGAGGCCAAATGCTCGTAGGAAGATCGATAGAATATCTACCCACAGTCCACCGAATTGCTCGTAAGGGGCTGTGTAAGAGGGAAAGTTGAAGAAGAGGAGGGAGTAAGAAAGTGACGAGACGCCAGGAAGAATCCAGACCTCCGCCCACCACATTTAGGCAACGTATCTACGCAGAATGGAGACAGTCTGACCGTATGTACGTTGTATGTCAGCTTCGCTCTTCTTGGGCCTGCTGAATATCTATAGGTAGTTGATTCTTTCAGGTCTCATACACCCGCAAATCTCATTGAATGGCGAATGAGATATTCACTACTTAGTGCCGACCGGATCGACGGATATCGACCCGACAATCAAGCTAGAGAACAAAAGCAATTTGTTGCGGTATCTAGTTGGATTCTTGACTCTGCTCTTCCTGCGGTAGGTATTCGTCATCGACAAAACACCTCCGGAGTTGACCGTGTATCTACATCCAGCAGAATGATGGATTGCGAGACCGCCGGAGAACCCCTCATTCGGTCTCGACCATCCTTGACTGCATCCAAAGGACATTTCCTAGGCATTGAAGCAGTCAAAGCCTTCTACTTGATTATGCTGCATTGCTCTGAACGTTGACGGGTACACTCAGCATCCCAGTCCCCCTTACTGTATACTGGATTCTTGGGAATTGAGTAACGCACCCAAGGGTCATGTACGGGCTGTGCGCAGCTAAAAATCCAGCTAGGAAGGATACTGCCCTAAATGGGTGCTGACGGATGCTTTGCAGCTTCCAGATAATCTTTGTATACCCCTCTTATCCACGAGCATCAGCAGAGTTGAGACGCAGAAGAGGAGAAAAGTAACTGGCAGCATTAATGGTGTTTCTCCAAAAGGCTTTGGAGGGGAACCACCTCTTGAGCCCACAAATTGTATCCACACTAGGATCCACGTGATCACAAATATCTCTACACATTGACGAAATTGGTCGAACAGTCCATGATCACAATATTTACTGGGCAATCGATCACCAGCCATCAACGCTTGGAGACGAAGTAAATCGACGCTCTAATAGCTCATCGCCGCACTTGACTCCTCTTGACGCCCCACGCCCCTACGATGCCGCCTCCAAGACGTAAAGTGCTAGCAACGGCGGAAGACACGCTGTTCCCCCCCGATGAGCTGTTACCGGGCCAGGAGATCGCACGAGTGATCAAGGCCACAGGAAATAATATCTATTTGATTGAATTGCCCTCAAAGGAGACAGCTTTAGTTGAATTGCCGTCCAAGTTTCGGTCCACGATCTGGATGAAGCGGGGTTCCTTTGTGGTCATCGACACCACTGCCCTCGAAGGTCGGGACAATAAGCTTCGCGGGGAGATTGTGAACATCGTTCGGGATGAAAAGGCGTGGCGCAAAACACCCTTTTGGTGAGTGAATGATTCAGCCATCGTTAGAAACTTTCTAACGCATGAGAAGGCCCAAAGAATTCGTGAAACAGCCCGTATTGATGTCCGACGACGAAAACGAATCGAACGTTGGGAAAATGCCGTCGTCTGAGGAATCCGACGCATATTGAAGCTTCGCCCTAGTCGTTGCTGGTGTTCATATACTGTCCACTGCAGGCCTGCTGGATGATGCGCATGCCTTCATCTTGTCCAGACACCTCTTAAGCCGATGTCACAGCATGGAAACTCAATCTTAGACTTTTCGAAGCTGGCCTCATTGAGCGTGCTCTTTGGGTGTTGGAGATAAAGTTGGGAAAGCGTCCTTCCTATTTTCGAATACGCCAACCACCTGGGCGACAAGCGAGAGGACAACGATGGCGGAGCTGATGTTAGTGCTAGGATAGGTGTTCCAAGCTATCTCTTGAAGCAACCATATGATGCACACAATAACCGGGTGCGCGCCAGTGCGCCACAAGAGGTATGGGGTCGCCCAAGAGAGATAGGCGAAGAATTGGTAATGAAGCGACCTTGCACACAGAAAGCCGATCGAGAGGCATGTCAACAGCACGGCCATTATGAAATTGTGGTGGAGTGGTATGCCGCGGTGCTGTCCTTTGCAAAACTTGTTAAGAAAAGCAAACAAGTTTATCCCAGCCGGCCTCAGGAAGCTTGTGAGCCCAAATGAAACCAGTATGAGCGCATGCACAATTATTAGGGCCCGCCACCATGCGGGGGACAGAAATATATCCTCCGGTATAAACCTCCAGTTCACGGTCCACTTGTACATGAATTGTCTTCCAAATTCGAAAGCGGAGTTGAAATACCCTTGAGGATTCGTGGGCAAAAATGGTATCGCAAGCATAACCTAGCCATGGTCAATATCCTCATCAAAAGTCTCGGCGCTGTAGTAGGAGCACACCTGAATAATCAGCCCTAGGGCCGCCAATCTGACGCATGGCCAAACACTCAAGCTCAGCGCGAGCAGAACTATGATTGCCGGCGCAAGGAGAATCAATGTCATTTTGATCCCCAGTCCAAAAGACCAGGCAATAACACCGGCGCTCCACTTACGATTTATGAAAAACCATATAGAGACCCACATAACAAGCGCCGCAAGTCCATCATTGAACAACCGCAGCATATAGATGCTATGCAGACGTTTCGAGAGCACGAGTAATGGGAACAGATACGGGGGAGCTCCCGATCGCCTGTAACATGCCATCACAATTGTAAGAGTTATGAGGTAAAGGAATGCGAATATGATCTGTCCAAATGCGATATCGCGTCCTTCATCGGTGAGATGGTGGAGGAGCGTGTAGCTATAGACATGGGCGGCGGGGTAGACGAGCGGACCAGTTGAGCCTTTGATCAAGGTATAGTTGCGTTCTCCATCAAGGAATAGTCGAATCTGCTGCATATACGTCGTCCAGTCGATTTCGGTGTCTGTACGGAGAAGTCGTTAGCTGTCTATTTTGCGAGGCAGACAACACATGAGAGAGCTTACATGGGATTTTCCAGATGATGAGAGCACAGAGAAGGCCATCGCCCACATTGAGAAGAGGCGCAACCCATTTTGTATGATTTGGATTCAAGCAGAGCTCACTCACAAGTTGTGTGAAGCCCATTGTTGATGCTTGATTAAAGTGCATGTAGATTGCGCTGTCGCAATAGTTAGGAGGATCTGGCCTTATTCCGAGACGAGGCCAATGGGATCTCCTTTTCCGGATTAGCGGCTAACACTATCATACCTACCTACCTACGTAACATTATTAATATTGAAAAGATTAAGATGCACATTCAGCAGGATGAAATTGAGTCGCCGTGTCAGATACTCTTTTCAATTGTTATACATGTCATCTATCTGAGCACTCACGCATCCTTCTAGTAGTACATAGGAACCAGATGGGTAGTGGTATATGTACATGGGTATATCGCTGGCTTGTGTCGGTAGATGGCCAGTGCCTGCCACAAAGGGCTCAACAAGAACACCAATGGCTTCATTCAGTTTATTCTCCTCCGTTCCTTATAGTGTATCGCAGTCCTCACCCCGTTATTGATGCCGTTGCCCTTCAGCATCCGGTGGTTGGTTCTCGGTCTGGGTTGCTTGTGTGACCGTCTGTTGTGAGAAGCCCAGCAAGTTACCAAGCATTCCCGTCGGTTTTGGTACGGGACACTCTCTCCCAGGTTTTGATAACAGCGCCGCTTCCTCTTCGAGCTGTAGAAACGTAGAGACCTCTTCCTCGCTCGCCAGTGGTGTCCGAGCAGGCAAGCTCTCTTCCTGTGCAGTTGGTTCGACATCCTTCCGCCTCCTCCGTCGAACCCTTTGAATCTGTTGCCCATCAATGGTCATAATCATTTCGGAATCGGCAAATGTACGGCGCGGAGCAGGACAAGGAAAGACGTGTGGGATACCGACGACCATCAGAGACGCCAGTAAGGTACCGGCGAATAGGCCAGTCGTCGACCGTGACCGCGGGTGGAGGTGAGGCGGCATCTCCGTAAGATTCCGAAAATATGCCCGACGATTGAAAGTAGGTATTTTGAGAGGTTTATGTCGGCATTGGAGGGCTTCAATTCTGTATGGCATGACCCGTCAGCAATAATACTCCCACGAATTGGAACGAGAAGTGTCGCATACAGTTTGACAAAATAGGATGGAGTATAGGGAGTATGTGCGTTAAGTCTTCCCGTAGAAGGACCAGGCTCGTTCAATGGGAATGCGGAGATCAAGCAATCCCGGCAGGACCTGACCGGACGAAGCCGCAATTGAAAGCCGGACCTCAGAGTTATGTCTTTACCTTGGCGATCAGATCTAATCTTATCTTTAGTGCTGGTGATTGGCTCGTCCTCCTTCCGCTCAGCAGAACGCGATACTGCCTGAGAACCTGAGGCGCGCCAACACTCCCATCTCCGCCATCAGCAGAGCTCACAGCGCCTCTTTTCATCAGCATTCCTTTCCATTCAGTACAAGAGAATTCGCAAAAAGCCTCTTATAGAGCGTGAATAAAATGACCGTTCTGCTCCCACACTCGTAGTGGACCATCCTCTCGTCTCCGGTGTTGAAGCACCTCCCCGCCAACTGCACGTCAAGAGCTCAGATCCGACCCACACGAAGACGAAAACCTTCCCTTGCTTCCTTTCAAACTCGGATACGGCGGTAAAATTAGGCTTTATTGCGCGAGGAGATAACATGAGCGATCTCGATAGGTATCATCGAAAGCTTGTCCGTTCCCTTTCTGTACCAAGCTAACCCTGACCCTTCTCCAGGGCGATCGCCCAACTCCGCGCCTGTCGCTTAATCCCCGAAGCCCAAGTCCGGGAACTCTGCTACAAAGCACGCGAGCTGCTAATAGAAGAAGGAAACGTGGTTTGTGTAGATGCACCAGTTACGATATGCGGGGATATCCATGGCCAATTCCACGATCTGATGGAGCTCTTCCGCGTGGGCGGGGATGTTCCTGACACAAATTACCTGTTCATGGGCGATTTTGTGGACCGGGGATTCTATTCTTTGGAATCGTTCCTTCTCCTTCTCTGCTTGAAAGTTCGATACCCCGATCGCATTACCCTGATCCGCGGAAACCATGAGTCTCGACAAATCACCACTGTTTATGGATTTTATGACGAGTGCATTCGCAAATACGGTAGCGCTAATGTTTGGCGATACTGCTGTGAGGTCTTTGACTACCTTGCGCTGGGAGCTCTCGTTCTCGGAGCTAGTGCGGAGCTAGAGCCGTCAGTGCTATCTTATAATGACACTACCCAATCGACCATGTCGACAACCGATGACGGTGAGCTGGAGACCGAGGTGTTGAACTCGAAGGGAGACGTCACCATGAGTACATATAGGCCGAGGCAGAGAAGCTTGTTAGACAACGGCGCGCCGTCCCCTACAAGGGACCCAGCAACCCTGCGAACTGGAGCTCCTGGGACAGGAGCATCCAGCAGCGGAGCCGGTAGCTATAGCAGCAGCCGGACAGGAGCAGTGCTCTGCGTCCACGGTGGCCTCTCGCCTCTAATCGATACAGTGGACAAGATCCGCCTCATTGACAGAAAACAAGAGGTCCCCCACGAAGGCGCCATGTGCGACCTCCTCTGGTCAGACCCCGACGAGATCGACGGCTGGGGCCTCAGCCCACGTGGTGCCGGGTTTCTGTTCGGTGCCGACATAGTAAAACAATTCAACTACAAAAATGACCTATCATTAATCGCGCGTGCTCACCAACTCGTCATGGAGGGCTACAAGGAGATGTTTGACGGCGGTATCGTTACTGTCTGGTCAGCCCCGAATTACTGTTACCGCTGCGGTAATGTCGCTGCTATACTAGAACTCGGCGAGGATGCCAGCAATGGAGGCACGGTGACAAGAAGCAATGGTGATATCGGACGTAGCAACGGTATTTTAACCAGCACCGCCGATAAAGCACCACTGCGCAGCCCTGGACGGAGATACAGAGTCTTTGAGGCAGCCGCCCAGGATACAAGGGGTATGCCCGCAAAGAAGCCCGTTGCTGATTATTTCTTGGTAAGCATTTCCCATACCCGTCCTTACTGTTCCCCTACGCTAACCCTCCCCCAGTGATACCCTGCCAATAATTCTCGATCTTCTATTATATATGCCGGCTTCTTCGTGTCTCTCCCGCACGCACTTCCTCCTTGATCTACATTCCGCTCCGCCTGAACCCAATCATCCTCGACATCTCTCTTCTTTCTTATCCTCTACTCTGAACTTCTGGTCTCTGTCTTCAGCGGTTACTCGATTTGAATTGATGACGACGTTAGATATCTACCTTCTCTTATTGCACTTTGCTTTTTTTAAGTCATGAATTGAATGAGAGGCCCGTGACATCGCAGATTACATAGTCTCAAGTATTTTAAGGTCTTAAGTTAGGTGTAAGTAACATGTAGTTTTCTCCCGCAGGGAGATAACGGTTGATGAATACTAGGTATTCCGAATGGTTCAAAAGTACTATTGACATACTAGGCTGCATCGAACATATAGGAGTCTAGGTAGTTTGTTTATCATGCTTTGGATAAGTAAAGTAAAAGAGCATATATCTCATGAGATATACAACACAAAGGGTCAATATTTTCGTATCATAAGGGATGTACATGGATATATGTATATATCAGACACAGAAGGTAACAACCTAAAAACCAAGGCTAAGACATACGCCGTCTCGATCGTGAACAGTTAATTTATCAGGATAGTTATGAGGAAGGGTCATATATGGCGGCTAATAGTCCTGCTATCGCTGAAAACTGCCAGGAAAGACCATTGGGTTCGGTGTACCATTGTCACGTGGAGCATTCGGGTTCTGGTTTGAGCCCGATAGGTTAGGGGAACTTCCTGTCATTATTCTGGCTGATTGTGGAGGCCTGAAACTCGGGTCAGGCCCAGAGGTGGAAGGGATATTGGAGATATTGTTATCATAACGCCAGTCGGGTGACGTGCTAGGGAGGCTGTTATTCCAGCCCTGGGCCCAGTCTTCATTTCCGAGGTTCAGCCCTACATCGCGAGACCACCAGTCTTGACTTTCTTCAACTAGGTTCTCTGAAGCATCGAATGCGGTCATTGGGGATGAGGTGGTGGTGGTAGACACGTTGTGGCTGGCACTATATGCACGCAATTGGGCATCATTGGGATTATACCATTGCTCTTGCGTTGCGAGTGCACCAGACGCAGCGGAGCTGTAAGCAGTGGATACTGGTCGGAGATAGGTGGGCTCAGGCTGCCGGGTTTCCGTTCGAGCGAGCTGAGCACTAAACGATCTTTGGGCTGAGCGCATGGCGGATACGGAAAGAGGAATTGGAGGGGCGGATGAATATGGGGTTCCTATTGGGCCCCCTAAGATGGAAGGAGAATGAAGGGTCGGGTTTGCCAACTGGTTTCCCATAGGATGCCTTGTAGGAGGCGACATATTGGCGACGCCTGTCTCAGGAGGTGGAACGGTAACAATTGGCGGTGATTCTTCAGAGCTTGAGGGGGATGCCGCTTGATCCCATGGGCCCCACGAGCCCCATCGTGCATGTGTTTGTTCAAAGACAACAACGGCCTCTTTTGGTAGTTGAACTTGCCATTTATTCGCGGATATGTCAAGGATTCGTAGTGTACGACGGGCACAGAGCCAAAACTCTCCCATTTCCTCGAGGTGCCTAAGACCATGTATGACATCTCTTTGGGCATTCCTTTCAGGTAGGTTGAGTAGGTGTATTGTCAAGGCTGTATGCGCAATATAAACAGCTATGTTGCATATCTGCTTGAACCCATAGGTGCGTTTATAAAGCCGAAGGAGCTTTGAAATGGCGGCGGCGGCCTGTGTGCATAGCTTGCGGGGTGAAACATGTTGAGGTAGTGGGGACGTTGATTTTGAATATTTCAAGAAAGGGCGATAGAGGTGAATCAGGAGGAGTTGATAGAACATGTGCATAAGGAGCGCCTGAGGGAGCTGCCCCTCTCGTGGCTCGAGTTCCTTTGGCAAACCTTTCTTCCAAGCTTCCAGTCTGGTATGGATCTCACTGAGTTTCTTCAACTCTAGTTGTTTGGATGTCGACTTCTCTTTAGGAGTGAGATCATAGAAAAATCCGAGTAGGTCGCCACTAATCGCACACAGCCTGGAGAGCTGAACTGCCACGGCCCTTGTGCGCGAGGGCTGTGTATATTCTCGACTTGCTCCGGTGTCTGTGTAAGGAGACCATAGAGCAGATTCTTCATTGGGTAAAATATCCACATCCAAAACGTTCGTATTTGCACTTGTGAATTGGGGCTGACGACCGAGATAGTTCGACCAGCATCTATTGTGATTAGTAAACCTTAGACCTACATGTTTGTAGGGCGTCGTACTTATCAAAGAGAAAACAGCCCCAGAAAGTGATTCGTCGTGCATCGGCCTCTTCCTCGCTCAGATCTCGCGAGCCTAAGCCGCCGGATTCGAGGTTTAATCCAAGGTCAAATGCCATCCGAAAGCTCATTCCGCTATAAACCCAACCTTTTCCCTCGCGACCACATCCAGCTTCTCGCACAGACATAAGGGCCAAAGCTTGTACAGTGCAAAGTTTTGAGTTAACAAGTTCATCGTTCTCAAGGATGAGTCTTTTCGCTTCCTTGAAGAAATGGTCTCCAGCTGTCGCAGAATTGTCCGGATCCGCACGGGCTCCAGGCCAGGAGCTGAAGTGGCAGCCCAACGCAAGCATTGTGTTGACTAATAACGAAGAACAATACTGGCTGGGCACCCCACGAACGTAGTCTCGGTAAAAAAGCTCCCTTGAGAGCGTTGTGAAAAAGGGATAATGCCATGTGAAATACATAGTCAATAGGTGGCTAATCAGCTGTTCATCATCGGTTACTTTTGTCCAGCGAGTGACGTTACCCTCACCAGAGCCCTCATCAAACCGTTGACTACCAATACTAGGGTTAAACTCATTAAGTTCTGACCCTGGGGGTAAGAAGATGAGGTTTGAAGTCCCTCCGATAAATTTTCGTGATCCGTCGAGGACAAGATTGCTCATTTTCCCAGCTAATTCGGACTCGAATTGGTCAGCCGTCCGAGCAAGAGCGTCATCCTCGGGCAAGGCAGTGTCTGCGGATAGAATCGAAGACATTTTATCTTGGTTTAATAGTGATTGTGCCACATCCTCCAAGTTATCACAGGATCTTATCTGGCGGACCAGATCAAAGGCATCCTCTTCTTCATAGTTGAGGAGCGCTTGGATTAAGGTCAAGAGAGTCGAGTTTTTTGTCCTCAAGGTATCAGTATCCTTTTTGTAAACTCCTTTTCGGCGATGGTCAGAGTTTGGGTCATAGACACCTGGCAGTTGTGTTAGCTGCAACGTCACAATCGCGAATTCTGCCCCAGGCATGGTGAAATACATGTTGTATGATAAACAGATGAACAGGCGGCACAGCTTGGAAGGTTTCCATCGCACTTTTATAAAGTCAGTTTATATATGATGTACACCAATGGAGGTTTGTTACCTTTGACTTCCGCCTACGACACGCAATGCATGCGGTGCTGACACAGCGGCGTTTGGACGAAGAAGCATTTTCCGTGCTCGTTCCTTGACCCTTCGACGACGCTTTTGTTCGAGATCCGTCGGAAACGATTTCCGGGTTTAGCTTTTCCCCCATGGTAGTCACAGTCGGACAAATATGTACGTAGAGAACGTCGGAGCAGGGGAACGCATGCTTATCAGGGAAATGACTAAAGTTGCGGAGTGCCCTATCGGGAAGGACGAAGGAAGAGGAAGAAAGCAAACGTCGGGGATTTCAGCGGAATCGAGACTCGAGGAGAGGCGCACACCATCTAAACTTGTTGGGGGGCTTGACAATGGGACGATCTAAAGCGCGATAGGCGGTTAGCTTAGATACAGATAGCTGGGTGCAAGTCCGAGTTTCAGAGCGATAGTGGTAGTGATGCGCAGAGCGCATAGCTGAGGATGCGCTCTGGATCGATCGTATTCTTAACGGGGTTCGGAGTCTAGATACAAACATGTTTCTTTAGCAGGGTCAAATGATATCCCCACGGTTGTCATCCATGACCCGCAAGTGGAGGCGCGCAGGATTGGGGAGGGGAAGAGCTGGAAGTGCGAGCAGTCAGACCTGGGTCGCGAAAACGGCCATCGGACTCGGAGATTGGTAGACAAGCGCAGAATACTGGGGGGGGAAGGCGAGTTATTGGATGTCAGTTGGTGTGCAAGATAACAGCTCAAGGAAAAAAGCCTGATGGATTCGTCCAGCAGTGTCCAGTGCCGGAATGATGTGCTTCCATCTCGGATGCGGCTGCACTGGTTGGCTCCCGATAAGCATCTGCTGACTAATGGCGCACTCACAATCTCAACTTTGGAACTATAAACGTCTAGATTCCCATCTGGTGACCTATAAATTCTGAGAACTACTTTGGGTGTGTCTACCGGCCTCTTGGGTCCCATCCACTCCATGAGAGCCTTATAAAGGGGAGAAAGGTCAGGGCCTGAGCGGAGGCCCAAATTCAAGAGAGTTCTCATATTTCAGTCAGGGGAAAGATAACCGAACAAGCGCTGAGAGTTTCCTCTATGAGCAGGTACGGAGGAGATATGAGGGGAGGGTTGTCTCGTCTACCCGGAGCAGACTCTTCCTAAGCAATGAGAACTCACCTAACAGCTGAAACCGAAATGTATTGCTTTTTCTTTCCCAGGGCGCCGGTTCTCTCTGGACCTGGATGTCAGACGATCAAGTGCCCAGCCAGGATCTCCCCAGCCGCTCTCGCGACAGCGCCTCATCCCCTGCATTAGTAATGGCCACCGTTTGACGGGAACTTTCAGACAACATCCTTTTTCTTCCGTGCTGAAGAGAGTCAGGTTGGGCAGGCACCGGGCAGGCATCAACAAGGCAGCGAAAGGCCCTAATGCAGTTAGTCGATGAGATGAATGAGCGCTAGAAAAAGAAAGGTGGAATCGAATGTTCTCCCGTGGGGGAGATTCTTGAGTCCTCGCTTTTCTCCATCTTTTCCAACCGCACAACTTCTCTCCCGAAGGACAGCTATCGGTATTATAACCATTTGTGACCAGACTATTAGTTTCGTACCGTAAAGGCCCCCACTTTACTAGCAACTACACTTCCAAAATGGGAGACTTGACACTTATCAACCACTAGATCATTTTCCGAAGGAATGAATTTATGAATAATGGTAATTGTATTATAAAACTGTATTCGTATGTAATGGCCAAGTGTACTAGTAGCAGCCTCATGCTGAATGCCGTCACACCCGCTTCCTTTCTTATCTTTTGATCTCATTATTATCTATCCTTTGACTCTCAACCATCGATCTCTCTGTCCCTCTCTTTCCCTCCTCCTTGCACTTCTCTTCCTCTTCGCAAAGCCTCGAGTCCAACTGTGTCACCCAGCCTGGTCTTCTTACCTATCTGCAAGTCGCGTGCCTGCATCCTTTCGACGGGGCTTCCCGCATTGGGCCTCCACGCTCAAACACTTTTGCCAACACAGCACCGCTTGCAGCGGTGGACCTAATTACTTATTGATCAGCGAACTACCTTTTCGTTTGCAGGTGTCTTCATAAATAATAATACCAGGCACCTCTGCGTCTTCTCCTCTCTCCCTCGTCATTTCTCCCCATCCATGTATCTCGCTCAGACCCTCGATCAGAGCGCCTCGTCAGGCTTGGAACGCACCTCCGATAAACTTTGCGCCGCGGAAGAGTCATCATGATGGTCCCTAGAAGCTTCATTTATAGTTCTATATCTTCTTCGAAGCCCTACGAGCGAGGAGGGAAACAGCATGGATTACTTTCTAAAGCTTCATTTGACCTCGTGATAACACAGAAGGATGACTCGGCGCTTCAACTGCCATCCGACACAAGCCCACAAAGCATGCACACCAATCCCGTTGTTATCCCTCCAAAACGCGGCTATCGGGCAACACCGGCACACATGGAGACCAGAAAAGACACAAGGACCCCGAAAAGAAACCGGATGACTCGCCAGTCGTCGTCAAGCACGCTGAACGACCGGCCTCTCCCGACATCTATCGCATCAATCTTAGAAGCCACCGCCATTCCTGTACCACGACGCAGCTGGGCTTCTCGGGAGTCGAGAAAACTACCTCGTGGAAACCATGTGCAGGACTTCAGCAAGTTGCTCATGGGCGGACTCGATGATCCTACACTAGAAGGAACTGGAAATTCCACCTTGGAAGTTCTTCTCAGCCCACCAGAGGAACTTGAGAAGTCATTTTCCTCTAGTGATTGCGACAGCGAGACGCTTTCCTGCTCGGTTCCCTCTATTTCAGTCAGCTCTGTGCCGTCCTTGGAGAACGATGTGGATACCCCGTCTAGCTTCTCGATACCGTTTACTCCGTCAAGCCAACGAAGTCCCTCAGAAAGGGTATTGCGGCGCCGGCGCCCGTCCAACTGTGAGAATTGCGCGTTTGACCATCCTCTCTTGGACACAGAGCCGTCAGATACCGAAGATCAGCATAGTATCGCCAGTCAACAGTCTACCTCAACGTCAAACCATACTCCCGCCAAAACATCCATTCCCTCGAGGTCGTTTCCGCGCTTGGGGTCATTTAAGTCTAACTTAACAGCGTCGCTACGCGCAATCAAGTCAGCGGCCCAAAGTGTCTCGACGTTCGCTTCGCCCGCAGTCCAACCCGACGACTTTCTCACACGATCTTTATTCACGATCACACCAGAAATGACAGACGACCGCAGGCCTCCGCCAATGCAGGACACCCCATCTCCAGCTCTACGACGGTACCTGAACCCCATAATGGTCTCTCCGGCAGAGATGTATAGCTATCAGGATCAACCACATGAACCGCTTGACTCACGCAAGTCCCCCATCTCGGTTCAAATGCAAACGTACCACCGCTCAGGAACTCGCGGGTCCCGGAAGAACCGATTTCGTTTATCCAGCTCCAGGAACCGTGACCGAACGTCTTCTCCTTTCGACCCTGAGGCGCCACTCCCGATGTCGCGACAGCGGGAACCTCGCGAGAACAGTGACTTTCTCCGTATGGTAGTTTTAGAGATGAATATGAGACGCCGGGGCAAATTGCGAGATGATGTTCCAACACGAGCCCGGGTCTGGTTACCGCCTCGCAAGGGCAAT
The DNA here is from genome assembly GCA_027569055.1 of Aspergillus baeticus. Lineage (NCBI taxonomy): Eukaryota > Fungi > Ascomycota > Eurotiomycetes > Eurotiales > Aspergillaceae > Aspergillus > Aspergillus baeticus. The sequence goes on along the minus strand of JAPDEI010000008.1, from coordinate 725,879 downwards.
CAAACTAAATTCATCCCATATGACTACGAGGAAGAAGACGAAGAGGAAACCTCGATTCCTAGCAGGTGGATTGGGATCTCTGTGGAGTCACTGTGAACTCGCCTCTCTCTCAATTTGTCCCACAATCTGTCATTTATATTCTCACTCTTTCATTTGCCTTCATTATGCACAGCGCCAGGCGTCATTTTAGGTTCAGTTCGGGCGTGCATGGCTACATTGTTTAGTGTATTTGCATATTGGGTAAACGACTCGCTTTTGGAATTGCGCAACAGAGTAAAGGCAAGGTGTTTTGGGATCCTTCTGATTTTTGCCCACATTCAACAGGGTTTTCGATCACTTCTATATATGAATGAGAAAACAAAGACTTTTAAACGATTCGAGGTGCCGTTCATAGTCTCTTAAAGTCACGAAACACTATTAACCAACTTATACCTGAGGCAACAATCCAAATCATTCAGCCAATCATATAAGCTGATAAGGCTGTGTTGCAATTACTCTTTCCCTACGGAGTGTCTCGGTATTGGCTTATCAATGTGTGCGATGACGCAGGGAGTCGGATTCAATAATATGTCGCGAGGTCTCTCCCTTGTATGTACGAAGTATGGGTCAACAACACCGCCGGCACTGGCCTCTCAGCAACATCCATGCGATTGGGAGAGATACGTTAGGCAAAGGCAATGCACGCAGGAAAATATACAGAACGGACTGTGGGGTAATGGAGCAGGCTCAGACCAAGTCAAGGACACCCTTATCTCTACCCAATAACGAGCCCTCCTCGGGACCCTCAGGTTCACCAGTTTTGCCTAGCCAAGCTGACAAACTTGTCAATTCCCTTTTTTCCTTCGGCTGGATCGCTAGAGGCGAAAACTGTTGGCGCACGGATGAGAAATGATACGTTTAACTTGTTGGGCCGTTTGACCAGGTTGAGTCAGGCCAGCAGCGGGGAAGGAGGAGGGGGGGTGAGGTGATTGCCTCTCATTTTGTTCCTCGGGTTTGGTGGGTTGCATTCAGGCAACCTTGGGCAGGCAAGCAGGCAGATAGGCGAGCAGATAAGCTTGGATGGGATCTCCATACATCAAGTCTTGAGTGTGTTGAAGGCCATGTACTAACTTAGGAGTAATGACAGCATAAGACGCGGTGCGGTTTCCTGGAAGCTTGGGCCAGATAAGGACACAAGGGACTAAGCCTGGAAGGGTGTGGTGTTCGTCAAGACCTGCTGGATGGCTGGAACCCTACACAAGCCATATTAGCTTATACCAGCCATCTCACTGCAACAATAAGTAACTTACGCTCCTCATCCAGAACTGTCTTCTCCTTCCAGCTTTCTTCAATCCAAGCGATAGTGACGATGTGCGGAAGCTTCTTTCGCGTTGACAATGTCTGACGGAGGTTGGCGGCTGCTGATGCTGTGGTCTGCGGGCCTACGACAACATGAGTAATCGACGAGCCTTTTAAAGAGTCAACAACAGTAGCCCCTGCAAATCTTGCGATATTTCTGACCAAGTGGATTCGGTACGGTTTTTCTGATGGAGACGCTTCTGAGCTTGACCCGCTGCCACTTGTCTGGGGGAAATGAAGCCTGAAGCCCTTGAAAAGCCATCCAGATGGCATTGTCCATCCGGCGCCGGCTCTTTCTTGTATGTTCTCTGTGAGCTTCTCAAGGGCCCCAGAGCTAGCGATTTTATCTTCTTCATGAGAGCCGTCCATTTGTTTGAGGAGCTTTATAATATCAGCCAGCTGTTTACACCACTTCGTTAGTGCAAATACTTACATCCTGCAGCTCTTCAACAGTTGAGTCGCGTGTATAACTGTCATTGTATTTGTCCATGGTCACTGCTGCTTCTTCCTCCTTGCCTTCGGTGGCGAAGAACATGTGCCTGGACAGGGTTAGTGATTGAAAATTAATATTTCTGGGGTCTTCAATACCTGGGTTCAAAAGGGAGAAGCAAATCTGGAAGACCAGCATCGATTTCGTTCTGTCGAATACAGTCTAGTATCCAAGATGGACGGACAATGTCGATGTTGCCAGCTTTCTGCAAAGAGGCTGCTTTCACCGTTCCTGCGGTCGGTTAGTTATAGAAGCACAAAAGGATGTGTGTGCATGAATTACTTCTGTCTGCAACGCATATTGTATCAGGAGCGGCGCTATTCGTTTGATAGAATTTGCCCCCATTGGCTTTGACAAGACTCTCGAGTTCAGCCTTAGACTTTTTAATAGGCGCATTTGCATCGGTAAGGATAACTACCATCAGGTCAGCCACTATTCACTCGGAAAGACCGGAACAGCAACCTACAGAAATTAAGGCCGTCAAATATGTGACCAGACGGACCAGCGTACTTGACATTTGCATTCTCGTCATATCCAGCGATGGCAAGCGGCTTCTTAGCTGATCTTTTGACGCGCTTCTTGCGAGAGTTTTCAACGTTGAACTCTTTCGCTCGGTGCTCCTGTTCTACGCTGGACTTGAGGTTTAGAAACTCCTGAACAGATAACGCGCTCTTCCAATCTTTATCCATGCGTAGTCGCTTGAAACGAGGGAACCGCAGTGTCAATCCCATCTTAAATTGATCACTGACCGACACAGATGCTGCCTTGACGCAGAGAACCACTGAGTCTTCAGGCTTAATCCACATGTCCGGTCGTTCGTACTGAGCGTCACCACCGGCCAACTCTATGTACGCTGTCGGCGGCTTCTTAGGATTAAATTCAATCCACTTGCCATCCGTGATATGTCGAATGTTGGCATAATCAGCGGCAGTAAAGCCTCCGCCTACTTTGCAGAATGAGTAGCACTTGGTTGGATGTGACCCTTGCGTTGAGTGCCCATCGTCAATCCTCAGACCACACATGAAGCTTGAAAGGTTGCCACCTCGGTGTCCAGACCCATAGTAGCCCCCAATGACAATGAGATCGAGAGACTCCCCGAACTCGGTCATATACTCAGGTTTCACTTTCATCCAGTCGTCGTGACGTTCGTTGAGACGATATGGTGATCGAGGGTTCTTGAGGACTAAACCTTCAGAAGCTTCTGCGATAACTCTCCGGAGTGAAGCGTCGACCTCCATTTTGCTTGTTGCCTCCTCGAACGAGTGTATTTCGAACCGTCGATGGACAGGTTTTATGACTTTCTGCAGAGCATTTCGCCGGTCACGGAGGGTGTACCTTGTGAGGTCCCTCCCGTTGAGGTAGAGAATGTCAAAAATTCGAAGGAGCGGATGAATGCCTTTCGAGAAAGGATTTCTCTGCTCGGATAATGCAGCAGTTTTAAGGCTGCCGAATGGTTCAGGCGCGTCCTGCTCCGTATTCCAGGTGATCATTTCACCATCCAAGATGAGGTTGTCAACTCCGTCAGCAAATGCATCTTCGAGATGTCGCGTCAAGGAACCAGCTTCGTCATACACACCATCCCCATATAGATATGTGTAATCTTTAGCTTTGCGTGACCAGAACCGGAACTTTCTACCTCCTGGTGTCGAAGCGTCCGATAGCATGTGAAGTTGCATCCGCTCCCCGTCAAGTTTCTCCTCGATCCAGAACACAGGATCGTTCTCCGTGGGCCTCATACGGCCAATCATACGGTCGAGCGACTGCGTCTGGAATTGAGCCAGCTGTGGTTGGAAACACTGCATCAATGAAATACCGCGTTCTTCCGCGTCGAGTCGGATGTTGGGATCGTGAAGCTCCCAGCAAACCCGGCGAAGACTACTGGAGATACTGTAAAGACTCTCGGCATCGGGGTGCCAGACGTCGAAAAAGGTCCGCTCTGTCGCACCAACCTTCATCTGCCGGAGCATGATCCGAATCAACCACATAAGCTCCTCGGAGTTCATGCGCCGGTAGAATTCCGCAAGAATAGGCAATTGCTGTTCCTCTTTAGATGCAGTAGATAGCTGATCAAGCTTCTCGTTGACCTCTTCGATCAACATGCTTCCCACTTCTGTCCGTATCGGCCGTTTCGAGAGAACATCATAGCACCTCCCTGCGAAGTCGCCAGCCATGCTCGAGGCGGCCGCTTGCCCGGGAAGCTTCCAGTTCAACAGATTAAACCCATCTTCGGAATTCTTGTCAATCTTCATGATCTTGACAAGCATCTTCCCTATCATTTTCTCCTTCATTCCATACATCGCGCGGTCCCGGTCTTTGTCTGGGAGAATCAGGCGGAATGCTGGGTATATGTTGTCACCGACCTCCTTCCGCCATCGTGAAATGAAGCGATCGATCACATCACGCCGTCTCTCAAAAGGATTCAGACTAGCGGCCGATTGACCATGAGGTCCAGCTTTTCGTCGGTTGCCAGGTGGTCCCGCGGGCTTCTTTTTGATCTCACTTAAAGGGCGAAACAGTGTTTGGAACAGGTCATGAAAGGGCAAGGTATCTGAATGGTTTCGTGGGCGATTGGGATATCTATGTTTTAAGCCGCATTGTTAGATCAAATTGAACCTGGCTATGAGGGGGAAGCAAAACAGATAGTTTACTCCGTACTTTTCTTCGAGATCGGGCTCTTCTTGTCCATCGCGCATTTCTGGGTCTGCATCCATGGTTGCTTCGAATATAGGATCAGGAACCCCTCTTCAAAAACGCAGTTCTACCCCATGGACTTTAAAAGGAAGCTTCCGACGCGGAGCTATTTCTAGGCAACGTTCTAGGCTCCCACTCCACAGTTATCGATAGCGCAAGTTCTCCAAGCCATGTGACATGACATCACATGTCAGGTACATTTTGACTTGGATTTGTCAATTCTGTAATATATACATATACATTCACAATGATACACGAATCCTTAAACCAGTTCAGCGAGCCTCATTAGAGTCACCATATACTCTTTTGCAACGCCCCAAGCCTGAAGACTCCCAAGCGTCTCACAGCCAACGCGGAGTACTTGCTCAGCACCCTGCAAAGCACAAATATCTCCTGCATTCGTCAGAACCCCCCGCATCATTTGGCCTTCGCGTACGAATGATTGCACCAGTTCATCGGAACACGGCTGATCCAAGGTTATAATTGAGGGATCAGCCAGGTCGCCCGAGGAGCTTATACGGGCCGCAAAGTCTGGAAATGCTTGCTTATAACACAAGCCGTACGCCCATAGAGTGAGGATCGCCAGGTAGGTGGCAACAGGCTCATGGAAGGCATTGGTGGTGTATTTGCGGACATGATATAGGACTGACCCCGCGTGGATGACTGCTAGGCGAGCCTTATATTGATCGTGTTTAATCCAGCGCAAAACATAATGCCATTCGATTACTTGCTGGCGGTCAGCCCAATTAACCTTTTGCGTTGCTAATAGTTGTACAAGAAGTCGGATTTCGCGGAATGGGGCGAGGAGGATAATCCGCGCTGTATGGAGGTGTAATATTGTCGGATGCTCGTGCCCGTTTGCTTTAGCTATTGTACCATTGGCAGTCCAATGGAGGATATCCAAACAGTCGCACGCGCTGTTACGCCACTTAGAGTATGATGGAATCCCCGGCAGCCACACAGAGCCCGAGGGAATCGCTAGCTTTCGGGATTGCTTTTTTGCTGTCGGATTCCAGAACGAAAGTGGACGGCGGAAGTAATCACCTACCTCCCACATTCGGTGATACAAGGCATGAATGAGTAGGACGTGGCTGAACTCGCCTATACCCGGTACAAGTCTCTTCTCAATGTACAGCGTCAGTACAGCATCGTAGAGAGATATCTTTTCTTGCTCTGAGGCGCGTGGGTCAGCAAAGGACACTTAAAACCAAGGTAGCCCGTACCTGAAGTCTCCTCACGAAGGCCCTTCCAAATCCGAAAAGAGCCTGCTTGCCAAGTTTTGTCGTTACAAGGAAGCTGGGCTTGACCATCGTCAAGAGAAAAGTGAGGTTTCGTGTCAAATTGGTATGCGCTTGTACAGTCCAGAAGCTTGTCTTATAGTTAGCGCAATACAGCCAGCCTTGATATACGACCTACCCATATAAGATACCCTGTCCGCCTTCGAGCTTCCTCTTCGACCCAGTGTACCCACTGCTGTTCCGAGATACCTTCCTCAGACGAGGGGCTTTGATCGTCTGAGCGAGATAGCAGCTTTTCGCTGCTCGCAAAATTGGTCAGGTCGCCAAGGTCGCTGCGTGCGGAAAGCCTGCTACGGTCGTTGCTACCGTGCAGTCTTCCAACGCAGTTCAAGAGCATGGCTTGAAGGAGCCACAAATGCGGCCGTTCGGACTGAGTGTTCTCTTTCTAGAAGCAATTGCTTGATTAGTCGCGAGTATCAACAATGCTGAAAGGCAGCCGTCTCCTTTACCTCGACAAGTATAGCTCTTCGAAGGAACTCATCGAAAGCAGTGACCGTTCCATTCTGCTCACAGACTCCTGCACAATGACTCCCCATTGCAGCTAATGCAAGAATGAGTACCCAATGACATTTGTTAGGATTAAATGAGGGAGCATGAAGCATGGGATATAGAGGATGACAGAATTGAAAATAATGCTGAAGAAAGTTCGATATCATCCTAGTGTCTGGGAAGCTGTCGGTCTCGAATTTGGGGTATAGAAAGTTGGCTTGACAGCAAAGTCGCGAAAAAGCGCCAGACAGTTGGTCGTACATTGAAGGATCAAGATTGCAATCGATCGAGGTAGTAGGGCTGGTGTCTCCATGCACTTCCTGCGAGGCCGGGAACGCGAAATGCGGCTTCGCATTGCTGTTCTGGAATTTTAAGAAGATTTCAAGAGACTCTGTCGTTTGACCCAGCCATGAGGAGTGATTCCGCCTTTGCTTGTGCAATCGTTCAGCGGGTTCATCAGCATTGTAGTCGGTCGGGCGCTTGGAGGGGCCCGGATGCGAGAGCGACTGTTGGCGTAATCCTCGAGCAAAGTGGCCGGGACTTTCTACGTCACCAACCAATGAGGTGGTACCTGACGGTGTCTGAGACATACTGCCCGACAAAGAAGAGGCATGGGGGTCGGTGTTGATGACAGGAGGTAGCCATGTTGTTTGATTCAATGAGCTGTCAAACGCGCCGGATTGAAAAGGATGTGTGGCAGGTCCAGACGTCAAACTTGTGTCAGGAGTTGATTCAAGAAACAAATCGTTAGACAGCCAATTGATTGTAGGTACGGCAGACTGGCCTAAAAACGGCAGCGAGACTCCCAGTTGGGCATGCCGGTTATCAGAACCCGAGATCCCAGGAACAACATTACCAGGCCCGGAAAATTCGGCTGACCGATTCTCAAACGGGTGGCTGGGCCGTCTTTGATCGGCTGGCATGGGATTTTGAGTTTGGAATTGGGAGTATGTTGGATTCGCGCTTGCATATAAAGGGAACTGTTGCGGCAGTGCATCTGACACCCTAGTAACGTCCGATCGGACTAAAGAAGGGCTCACTGCAAGATGTGGTTCACCTTCACCTTCTGTGTGGTTATGCGTATTGCCGCGGGTCCCAGAACCCGCTAGGGCATCCGGAGAGGGTATTGAGGCGCTGTGAGATGCCGGTATTTGCATTTGAAACTGCCCCATTTGATATACAGGTCGGAAAACGGAAGGTTCGCCATCCTCTTTCAGAGAAGTTCTTGAATCCTGAACAGGGATAGCAGGAAGCGGATGCGAAGACAGCCCATTCCCTTTATCGAGCGATAGAGTTTGGCTTGAGTCTTTCTGGCCCTTTGCTTTGGAACGTCGCTCGGTCGGATACTGACAGTCAAGAGACCTATTCTCACAACGTGTGCATGGCATGCCACCACTACACCGGACTCTCGCGAGCGCGCATTTGAAGCAGGCCCGAAATGTTTTGACGGTGATCCTGTGTGTGCGATCCTTTCCCCCATCGGTTCCTATAGTGTGATGGCTCAACTCGTGGCGATGGAGTGTGTCGCTAGCATGTGTCAGGGTAAAAATATAAATCGCACGGGGTAAATTGAGCAAGGTAATCAAAGAAGGCAATAGAACATACGTCCTCGAGAAATGACGACCACATTGTGCACATTCAAACGGCTTTTCCTTGGTGTGGCTGCGGAAATGGCGCTTTAGATGCTCCGGTCTCCTAAAGGTGCTCTGACAGATTGAACATTTAGTTTGGCCAGTGACGGCCAAGTTGTCCTCGGTTTCGCGGTCGCGATCGTGATCATCGCCATCATTGTTGGCCGTTGAGTCGGGCTCAGGGAGGTCTGAGGGTTCTGTGAGCGGCTGTTGGTTTCCATCTTCCAAGAGTGACTGAAATGCGGGGGGAATCTTTGGAAATTGACTGGATGTACCTTGACCTGTGTCGGCCTGTTCCATTGTGTCTCATGAGCGAGTTGTGCACGCAACAGTCACTCAATGCCGTCCAGAGGCTTTCATTGTAGCGCAGAACACCAGAGCCGAGAGACATGGGAGAAAACGAGGATGTAGCATCACGACAGAAATGCCGTTCTTGAGCCAGAGCTAGTCGTGTGAAAGTGGGCCGATCAGGCATCTTGAACCTCTGAAGAACTCGGCTGATATTACAGCTAGGATTAAGGCTCGGGGGAGAGGCGGGGAAAGGCTTCGGGGGACGCCTCGAAGGGGAAACATAGGTCTGGAACGGTTAGTCTCTATTTGTCCTGCTCGGTTAAATTGACAATTATTATTATCATAGTCCTGGGGTTGTCAACTCGTGTCTAACGCCTCTTCTATTTCCTTTGTTCTGTCGATGCATCTGGACACTTCCTGAGATGAAGGATTCTTGGCTTGGAATTGGAAACTGGCGCTGACGCGAGCTTCATTAATACTTTGATGTGAAACCCAATTCTCCTTTTCAACCCACTGCTGATTTATTCTCCGCCCGACAACCCTTGCTGCATCTCTACCATGGGAATCCCTTGAGCCTGTTCCACGAATGGCCAAACCCAACCCCTCACGGGATCGCCGACTATCTCCCCGCAATGCGAATCCAAACCAAAGCTCTCGAGGCCTAAGCCCAGCGGCCCTGCAAGGAGCTCTCCTCGCCTTTAACCATGGCTATGTAACACCTCCTGTCAACATCAATCACAGCCCCATCATGGATATAATATCAGATCCTCCGCCGCCGATGTCACTGCTTGATTCCGATCCAGATCCTCCCCCCGAATTGCCGCAGCCGGGTTCAATCAGAGATAAGATCGCGAAATTCAGCGCACCCGCAAACTCGACTGCGCTCACCCCAAACAACAGACCTGGTTTGGTAGATATCTCCCGAGAGAAGAGTCCGCAACTGCTCGCTGCTGAAATTGCCGTGGGAACTTTGCCCGCTCCTAGTCGCAAGACAACACCTGGGGTCGTGCAACGAGCCGAATCGCAAAGGATACCCCTCAATAGAGGCCTTCCGTCTCCCGTTCCGGTTCGAAAGGCTATAGTAAATCATCGCTTGCTTGATCCATCATTAGACGGCTATCGAGAATCTCCTTCCGCCAGCCCATCGTTTGAACAAAAATCCGCCTCCCCCATCCGTTCGACCTCTCCTCAACCACCGCCAATAGCAAAACCTCGGCCTGTTCCGCCAGCGCCTCGGAAATCAGCATCTAGCATACAAGCCACTGGACCCAGTTCACTTAATACTCCATCTCAATCGCACAAAACTTTTAACGAGCTCCCAAACAACTCCTTTGATCTACGCCCCAAGGCGTCAGCATCCACGCTATCTGAGGAGCCAGCTCCCGCACTTCCACCACGGCGAGCAGCAACCTTGCCAACCAAAGATACCCCAGAACGCCAGCTATCGTCGAGGCGAGCTAAATCTCCAGCATGGCAATCGGGTTCGAGTGTTGCGTCGTTTTACAGTCAGTCGCAAAACCCTAGTAGCTCAAGCATGCTCGACAGCCTTCCCGATATGAATAAGGATGGTCCGTCGGACGCAGTTGCAGCTTCATCACTGGCGTCGAGCCGCGCATTACAGTCGCGGAGGTCGCCGCCACCTCCCCCACCAACACGCAGACGAAGATCACGCTCTCGTTCACTATTACAACTACAGCATCAGTCTAAGAAGGACCGTGCACCACCCAGCCCGAGAGGTCTTCGGGAGACGCTTCGAACACAGTCCAAATCTGACGATGAGGATGAACATGATCGCCGGCATCGCCGGCGCGTAATCCACAAACATCCCCATAAACATCAGGAAGGGGACCGAAGGAGGTGGAGAAGTGAAATTACTGAGAAAGAGCGCAAGAGATATGAGGGTGTCTGGGCTGCTAACAAAGGCTTACTCATACATCCTAGCCAAGTCCTGAACAAGAAGATGCCCCCACAGGAATCACCGTCAGACATGTACCCTCACGGCGCTCTGGAGATGGTTGTAAACCTGGTAGTCCAGGACATATGGTCAAGAAGCCACCTTCCAGACCACGTCTTAGAGCAAATATGGAACCTCGTGGATGGGCAGAAGATAGGCTTGCTCACCAGAGCAGAGTTTGTCGTTGGAATGTGGTTGATCGATCAACAACTGAAAGGACATAAGCTTCCTGGAACTGTTCCTGAAAGCGTTTGGGCTAGCGTGTTTCGCACGCCTGGTATCTCCTTAGATGACCTTCGTCCATGAAATGCAGAATAATCAACCTTATATAATGAGCCTCATGGTCGGGATTCAGTCGGCCAGTATTTTATTCCATCAGCATAGACCCAGTGATGATTACGAGGACAGCACAGTCCACCTGGCCTGTATGTAGTAATTCAACTTGGAAAACTTTTGAGCACGCAACCTTCTGTGTACTACGCCTCAAGTGGCCACACTTCGCATAGTACGTGCCGTAGAAAATTCTAAAGTGGCAGTCAAAGGGTACTGAGGGAAACCGTATCACGTGGCTTTCGTTGTACAATACCAGAGTAGAGTAGCGAAAACAAGCACTCCCTTTTCCCGAAAGCGCAAGCCATAACATTGCAGAACAACTGACACCGGGCTTCGCCTCTCGTCTTCCCAGTGACAGTAACAACGCCATTGTGCGATTAGGCGCGGATTCATTTTCCTTGTCCTCATGCGCCCAGGTCCGGATGATCTTCGCTTTAATGAGGGCTGCTTTGCCCGAACTGGGTTAACGCCACAGAACTTTGGTTGTCAGGACCAAATCCCGAGCGCCCACGGTTCGGGATTTGGATCGTGATCCAGCAACCAAAATGGATGAATAAGCCCCTTCTAGTCCTCCAGCGACTAACGGGCGATCCACGCTCTATATCAGACCACTCTTCTGGGCCCTGGTTGTTTTTTAGTTCAGTTTCCCCGTGGCAGAGCTGAGCGGAAACTTGATTATTGCCCATTTCGCGTCCAGAAGCGATGCATAGTCGAATCTTCTTAGGTCGTGGATGACGGTAGCACGCTCCCCAAAGGCTGCATGACCGACCTGAACTCGAGGTCCTGCCCACGCATATTTCTGCTCCATCTCAATCCGTTGACTGGGGCCCTGACTATATTCCATCATGGTCTTGGAGCATTTTGAACACCAGATCAATCATAATGGTGTCTCAGCAGTTACACAATCTGTGGCGTCGAGGCCCACTGTGGTCCGCAAGAAATTTGCAAAGCCCCCAGTCAAGGTAGCTTGCTTAGCTTGGTAAGGAACGCCATGGCTAGTATAGCCAACTCTCCATAGGCTTGTCCCTCCATGTTGGGGAGAAAGCTTATTTTGAGCCCAAACTCACATTGCTGGCCTGTATCTGATAAACCTCACTAACTCGCGGTTACAGTCGTGCTTCAAGGACACGCTGCGATGGTCAAGATCCTTGCATCAACGTAAGTTTCTTTATCCTCCGTTCGCTCTTTCATCTATTATCCCATCTCGTCATCGTGGACAACACTTGAGATCTGTTCAAGTTGGATACTAAGACATTGTTTAAATGTAAAGTGTCTCAGCAAGAAAAGAAAGTGCTCTTATCTGCCCAGTAAGCGCGGGGGGCCACGGCAGAAGAAGATACCCCCTGCGGTTGCCGAAGACCATGTTCGGCCGGATGGGGCTATCCATCCAGCTATCTCACCAATCTCTCCGGACTTTGAGGATCGTATGTCGAGTCAATCAAATCGCCTGGTGTTGAACTAATTGAGAGATAGCGGCGGCAATTTTCGGTCAGATCGATGTGCTTTCCGCTCCTGGTGCAGGGCTTAGGAGTCTTGATTTCTCGTCGGATGTTCATTCCATGTTTGCTGGGTTATTTGTTCCAAATGATGATGGCAGCTCTCACGCTCAAATGGAACCGACCCCCTCGTCATCCAGTGTATCATCGCCGACAGTAGTGAGGACCTACGGCAGTGAGCACCAAATGTAGGTTAAACCTTACAACTATAACCCCAAAGCGATATTAACCGGGTTTCCAGATTAAATGCCTACTATGACTTTGTTCACAACTATTTCCCGATCCTTCCGCCTAGAGCAATCCCTCCCATGATTGATTACCCGCTAGAAGGCGCTGGCTCCTTTACAGAATCTCCTTCCGAGGAGCCAGTGCTCATCTATCGGCCTCGTTCTCCACTCAGCCTAGCTATTTCCGCTGTTTTAGCATTAGTACCACACCCAAATGATCCTGAACCTATATCGCCGATCTCAATCATCCGACGTCGAACATATGCTCATACATTTGCGCAACTAGCCACGTCGAGCATTGAGTCCGACTGTGAGCTTCATGCTTCGTCGACGAAAGCCTCGGAGGCCTTGTCGAATGATCGTCCACTTATCGATCGAGAGCCCTTTCATCCTCAGGCCCCAGTAGAGCTTGAGAGCATTCTTGCGCTGCTAGTGCTCGCTGTGTATGAATATACACAGCGTGGAAATCTTCTGAAAATGAGACTACGTGCCGACCAAGCGTTGGCGATTGCACTAGATATGTCTCTACAATCTCTTGGCGAGGAGTCTGATGGGTGTGCGGAGGCTCGAAGAAGGGCTTGGTGGATGACGGTATTTCTAACTCACACCACGTGGCGCGCACCGACTAATTATTGATTCTTGAATAGTATTACTGCGTCCTACAAGTCTCTATCGTTAGCACTACGGTAAGTTTTATTGCTCATAAGTCCCTTGATGTTTCTCTTCTTTGCTGACATCTCATAACTACCAGCCTCTTTCAATTATTGCAAATAACCCGCAGTTCACAACACCTTACCCGCGATTCTCTGCTGACCAGGACGTACGTTTGATCCCAACTTACTCCACAAGAGATAACCGCTGACTCAATTGTGTTTTAGGGCTGGCCCATTCTTATACAATCACAGCAAGTATTAGTCTCTGCAACTCAATACGTTATTGATTTGAAGAAATACATGACTGCGAGGGAAGACATGAGCTACATTCATGAGCGCATGCGGCAGCTTGATTCATGGGCCAGCAATGTGCTAGCGCGATCGAACGTACCTCCTGACCCGATGCTTGGCGGCGACATGGCAGAGCATACTACTGCTCAGGGTATTCGATCAATAGCGAGGATAAAACTCTCGAGGTTAGTTGCTACCGTGTGGTTAGAAAACATTATGCTAATGTCTTGATCAGCGCACAGATAAAAATTCATCGGTTCCGAGCATTTTCAGACATCCCCATCTTCCTCAAAAAGCATTGCGACTTGACGGTGGCCAACTCCAACAGCTCGGCTTCAAAAAGCGCTAGCAAACTATTGGAGCGGGCTGATGGGATTTCGAATATTGGTTGTTGCGACAGTTTGAATCAGTTCCAGCAACCCCCGCCTAGCGAATACGCGCCGTCATCCACATCTCCCTTGTCCTCCAAATTCCAGACGCTAACCCAGTCCTCGTTTATCAACGAGTTTCCATACAGCTGCCCACATTCAGCAAGAGCCTGCCTGAAAGCATCCTTGTTAATCTCGCAGATGTTCCAGAGCTTACCGATACCACAGCCCCTCAGTGATCCCGCCAACCCACCACAGGTGCTGCAATTATTACCGCAGAATCAATATCCCCGTACAATGCCGTCATTTGCTTGTTGCCTGATGCAGGGCAGCTATGCATTGTTGATGGTATACCACAAAACGAGGGTGGATAACCTCGTTCTTCCGGGATTGGGAAGTGCTCAGGCCAGTCATCCTTCGAACCAATTCAACGAAGAATTTCGCCAGGCCCTTGAGCGGATAATAGCCGCTGTTACCAACTATGCTGTTTCTTCAGAGGCATTAGATGGGATGAAAGGTTAGTCCAGCACTGATGATATTGCTGAAATCTCCCAGCTAACGAAGTCCGCAGAGGAAATTGAAGGAGCATATCAAACGACGTTCGATCAACCGATGTTTTTTCGATAGCCTCGATACACATCTACTTTCACGTTCACTTTTCGAGACGGTCTCATGAAGCGACTAGAGCTATAAAAATGACTCAACGATCGGTTTCATCTTTTGACATTCGTTTTACGGCGAAATATACCCAGTGGTTTGGTTATCGGGTCAGACTTTGCACTGACTACACTTGATAAATAATGGCTATCTCCTCTTTTCTTTGAATCATACAGTCTAACACCCTAGATTATGCAACCTCTAAATCCTTCCAACTTGCACTAGCTCTCTATGTACGCTTAAGAAGAGGAAAATAAAAGACGATTACGTCCAAAGGCTTAGCATGTGCGTATGCCGTACTTCAAAGCTTAGAGCGTATACCTTCCAATCGAAACTTGACGTCCTTAAGGACTTTACTCGTAGGTTTCCAGTCGTCGAACTGTTTGAGGAGCTCCAAGGTCTCGTTGTATAGTTTGTGACGCACGTGCTCTTCTTCTAAAAGGCCGCGCATGGCGAAGGGGAGGATGTATGGGTTTGCCGGTGGAGGCGGATGGGTTTTTTTCATGTCAAGAGGTACATTAGACACGGGGGACGTTTCAATGGCGAATTCAATGGCGAGGCTGGATATTTCGTTAGATAAGGCCAATAAAAAGTGGAGGTTCGGGTGCAGCAAAAGGGCATACCGATATACAGCTTGGTCATCGTAAAGTCGGGAATGGCCGTCTCCAGTGTACAGGCTGCCGGCGAGTGGGGAACTTAATTCTCGGATGAGGCCATGATCTGAAATGCCGAGATTTCGAAGTTTCAGGGCGAACCCAACTAGGTGAGAGACGCTGATAAATAGACGTTAACGAATACTCTGAGGAGACCAAGAGGTGCTATAGCAGACTTACAAACTTGGGGCGTGGACTCTGCCGTCGACGAAAACTGCACGGTAAATATAAGGGTGAGATACCGGAGAGAACAAGGATGACTAGGAAATACTTTAGCATGGTAATACATATTTCACAAACTGGACTTGAACGCGGATTACCTCTAGAGAAACGAGTTGATCGTCGATGCTTCCAATATAGGAGATGCGCACTCCAAAGTCTATGCACGTCCTTAAAGCAGATTCGTAGTCTTTTGAGACTTGGCTATAGGGCAGGGCGAATTCAAAAAGCTCCCCAGCAGAGCCACTGATCCATCGAGATCTGTAATCGGAGAAAGGCCCAAGATTCACACCAGCCATTGCACAAATCCCAACCCGGTTGGCGTTAATACATCCAAAGGCTATCAGTTTCGCGACCAGCATGACACCAACCGGGACGCCTTGACTGTGACATGCGACTAGTATGAAATCGGCCTGCCGGATTTCTTCCATCCAGGTAAGGAGCAATTTCCAAAGCAGGTCCACTCGGTCTGCAATACGTCCTTCGCCTTCCAGGGCTATCTTCTCAATTTCGCACCTATACCCATGGTCCTCAGTATATTTATGTATCGCATCGGCAGCCATATTCGAGAACCTGACTGATGTACCAGTTGGTTGACCAAGTACTGTCCGTATTAATGGGGCAGGAAAGTAGCCATGAACCCCTATCGCCAGCGCCTTTTTGACACGTTGCGGGTACGGTACCCTGTAGACGTGCTGATTGTTCGGCTCCTTGGGATAGCGTAAAAACCGACCGATAGACTGAAATAAGGTGGGACGGCTTTGTAGGGCGAAAGTATCTTCAAACTGAGGAAGTACTTGATTCGGGATTATTTTTTGTAGCTGTCTGGAGGCTGTGGCTTCTACTCCGGGTGGAGGTGGAGCCTCAGGACCGTCTGCTAGTTTTGAGACGGCAGTGTCTGACATTGACGATCCGCCTGGAGGGGGTTTTATCTTCACGCTCCCCTTATTAATGACCTCTGCTTTTCGCTCTGGTTTATTTTCGGTGCCAAGCGGCCGCTGTTCATTCGGCGGCTCCTCAATTATGGTAGCTTGAGTAGCTTGGGCTGAAGCCTCCGGGGTATCATGGCGGTCTTTATACCAGAACGACCAGGCAGAGGGTTTGCTACTTGTGCTCGACGTGTTGAGAGGGAGGACCTCGTTTAATATTGGTGCATTAGCGTCCTCATTTGGACCAGAAGACTGGACATCAGGAGCCTGTTCCCCTGTGTTCGAAGGTTCCTCATCCTTGGGTTCCTCAGGTCCTTTAGACGAGGACGATCCATACCACATCTCGAGCCAAGTTCTTTTGTGAGATGTCGAGGAAACTTCCGTTACCTCCGGAGGTTTATCTTGTTGCTCTTGCTCGGGAACGGGATCCGAAGGTCTGGATGAAGACGCTTCGACTGTAGAGATCTCGGTTCCCCCCTGTAGATTTGATGTTGAATCCGCAGTTGATTCGCCTTCTACAGCCTTATCGCTTGTAAATGGTGCGTATACCCATGTAAACCAGCCGCCAGGTTGGGTTATCGGCGTAAATGAATTGTCAGAGTCCCCACTCTCGCTCGTTGTAGTCGGTCGCGGATGCTTTGGATTCTCCGTCTCTATCGCGCTAGCCTCCTCTGCAATCTCCTTATTATCGGTCTTTCCTGGCGTAGAAGCAGGGTCCGGTCGGGGGTCCACTGCGGGTGTTGACGTGGAACCATCAGAAGCTATGTTAATGCGTGTTGTTGTAGCGTCGGCAGGCAAAGATCTCGACGATGCACCTGCTCTCTTCGTCAGTTGGAGGGAGGGATGCCGATGCTGCTTTGGGGGATCTAATTTGGAAGTAGATGCAGAAACAACGTTGGTTTGGTCGGGTTTGGCCATCGAAATGCTCTCACGGGCAACCTCGGTAACAGGGGCGGCTTTTGAAGGCCAGACACTAGTAGGATACCACTTAACACAGGTCAGCTTCAGCATTATAAGATCGACTATTGCCGAGCATCACTATGATCACTTTAGATAGGCGGGGAGCAAAGAAAGCCACAAACTTACTAGACTCCTCCGTGTGTTGGACCGTTCGCGGGTTGGGGAGATAGTCGATTGAGAGTCCGGGCTAGGCTTTACTCTCTTGCGAGACCCCGTAGACGCCATGGAGGCTGGAATAAGAACATCACCAAAGCTGGCTGCAGGGTGCGGGATGAGAATTGGAGATAACGAGCCAGGGACAAAGGCTTCTACAATATTGATTGCCAGGTCATTATCAGGGCCTCGCCCACTCACGCCCAACCCAACGGCTGATATCATTCAACGTCACATGTTACAGGCATGGCTGACCGCCTTTGACGCCTGAGGCCTGAGATGTGGCTTGTGCCGCCACAAAGAGACCAAAAAGGAAATTGTGGGTCGCGAACTTAGCGGGATCCAGACGTCGATACCAACATTTTTTTCCTCCCGCATGAATCTGAATCTTGAACAGACCCTGTTACTGCCAGCTTAACTTGTCGCCCCGGGTTGTTGTCGAGCGCATCTCGACTGCCGGTAGCTCGAAATGGCGATCCAGAAAAAGGTATATTCAGCCAAAAAAAAAAAAAAAAAAAAAAAAAAAAGCGCGAGAGCATTGGACTAACTCTTCACAGCACGGTAAAGGTCGTTTGGATAAGTGGTATCGCCTAGCGAAGGAGAAGGGATACCGAGCAAGAGCTGCATTTAAGTTAGTTCAGCTGAATAAGAAGTATGGCTTTTTGGAAAAGAGCAAAGTCCTATTAGATCTTTGCGCGGCACCAGGTGTAAGTACATTGGACAAATACTTGCACTATGTGCAATAAATGCTAACAGCTGAATAAGTCATGGTGTCAAGTCGCTGCGGAATGCATGCCCACACAGAGTCTCATTGTCGGTGTCGATTTAGCCCCGATCAAACCCATTCCCCGAGTGATCACCTTCCAACAAGACATTACGACTGAGAAATGCCGCGCCATGATAAGACAGCATTTGAAGCACTGGAAGGCGGATACTGTTCTTCATGATGGTGCGCCCAACGTTGGTACCGCCTGGGTTCAGGATGCCTTCTCCCAGGCAGAATTGGTGCTACAATCGCTGAAGCTTGCAACGGAGTTTCTGGCTGAGGGTGGGACATTCGTGACAAAGGTCTTCCGATCAAAGGATTACAACCCTCTACTATGGGTTTTCAAGCAGTTGTTTTCGTCCGTGGAGGCCACAAAACCTCCTTCCTCCCGAAACGTTTCCGCCGAAATTTTCGTTGTCTGCCGCGGATTCAAGGCACCCAAGCGCATGGACCCCAAGTTCCTCGATCCCAAGCACGTCTTCGCGGAACTCGCAGATCCAACTCCCAATAACGAAGCTAAAGTGTTTAACCCTGAGAAGAAGAAGCGTAAGAGAGAAGGTTATGAGGAAGGTGATTGGACGCAGTTTAAAGAGGTTCCAGTAACGGAGTTTATCAACACCACAGACCCTATTGCAATTCTCGGCTCCGTCAACAAACTTAGTTTCCAGGCACCGCCTGGGGGTGATTTAGCGCTTGCCACTCTAGACCGATTGCCCGAAACCACAGATGAAATTCGAAACTGTTGCGAGGATTTGAAAGTATTGGGAAAGAAAGAATTTAGGAATCTCCTGAAATGGCGTCTGAAAGTTCGGGAGAAGTTTGGTCTACTAGTCAAAAAGGGACAATCCAACACGGAAGAGGCTGAAGAAGTGGCTGAGATTGCACCTATGGATGAAGAACTTGCTATTCAAGAAGATCTCCTCCGCCTCAAGGAGAAAGAAAGTGCGCTAAAGAAGAAGGAAAGGCGCAAGGAGAACGAGAAGAAGCGCAAAGATATTGTTCGGATGCAGATGCACATGACGACGCCCATGGATATCGGAATGGAGCAATTGGGTCCTGGAGGGGACGAATCAACTTTCTCACTCAAACGCATCGAGAGAGCTGGAGCAAAGGATGTCATTGCAGCAGGCAAGGAAGCTATGATCGAAAGCGAAAGTGAAGAATCCGAATCGGAGTGGGAAGACGCCGACAGCGACGAAGAAGATCGCCTAGAAAGAGAACTCGACTCACTATACGAGCAGTACCAGGACCGTCGAGAAGAGAAGGACTCGAAACTGCGAGCAAAGAAGGCCCGCAAGGACTATGAAGCCGAAGAGTGGGAAGGGTTTTCTGGTTCAGATAAAGAAGGAAGTGATGGGGAGCTTGACGATGCTGAGTCCGGGGCGCCGGCAGCTCCCGCCAATGGGGCACTCTCCAACCACGCTGCGTTATTTTTCGACCAGGACATTTTTCAGGGCTTGGAAGGCACCCACGATGAAGAGGACGAAGAGGCTACCGAGACGAAGGAGGAGCCAATCAAAAGCAAAGCCGCCGCTAAAGAGCGAAAGGTCAAAGAGACGGAAAAAAACAAGCCTTCGGAGGACTCTTCTGACGAAGATTATGACGAAACCGACGAACCACGCAAAAAGAATGGTCAGCTTGGTAAGCAGTTTACGGAAAGTTTTGAATGACTACGGTTCATTGCTGATCTACCATCATAGACATCGATATTATAACAGCAGAAGCTATGGCATTGGCCCAACAGATGGCTACTGGAGAGAAGAAATCGCATGATGTGGTTGATGACGGTTTCAACCGATATGCTTTCCGAGACGTCGATGGTCTCCCGGACTGGTTCCTTGACGATGAGGATAAGCACAGCAAACCTCTACGGCCAATTACAAAGGAAGCCGCATCTGCGATTCAGGAGAAGTTGCGCGCTATCAACGCCCGGCCGATTAAGAAAGTAATGGAGGCCAAGGGTCGCAAGAAGTTCAAGGCAGCACAGAAAATAGAGAAGCTCCGCAAGAAGTCAGCACTACTCGCAGACGATGAAAATCTGAGCGAGCGGGATAAAGCGCAGGCTATTGCGCGATTGATGAGCAGAGCCGCCAAGAAGAAGCCCAAGCAGAACGTCAAGGTGGTTGTTGCCAAGGGAGGCAACCGGGGTATCTCCGGCCGTCCAAAGGGAGTTAAGGGCAAATACAAGATTGTGGATGCTAGGATGAAGAAGGATGTGCGGGCGCAGAAGCGGCTGGCGAAGAAAAAGCAGAAATAATCTGTGTCATGTAGATAGTTACATATAGACTGACGATACCCAATATAATGCCGGTACCAGCGCCATGGGGGTGGTTTATGACTAACCCGCGGTGGCGAAGACTTAATTACTCGATGGATCGTCGGCCGCTGCTTCGTTTTTGACCCCATCAAATCTTACGTCGGCCGGGGCTCCATTTTTCGCAGCTGCTCACGCTCTCTTTTGCCGTTTCCTCTCGCTTCTTCTGCGCCCTGTCGTACATATGGTATTACTAGTATATTAGCTTTTCGATTCTTCCGTTTTTTTTCTTTCCATGTTTATATTTGCAACGCTCTTTTCTTTGTGATATTTTATTCGTCGTTCCATCTCTACGGCAACTATATTCGAACTCAAATAGCCACTCCCCCACCCCGATGGGATTCTTTGACCACCTCCAGAAAGGAGGAGGCTTTTCGCTTCAAGCAAAGAAACCCCAGATACGGCAAGTAGTGCAGACGCGCCCTGCTCTTCCTTCTCGATCATCGTCCCAACCTTCTAGCAGACCGACACCGCGATCGCTCCCCGCCGAGGCGCAGATAAAGACTCGGGATCCCCTCAGCAGATCAGCATCGGGGGAGAGGGACTACCCATCATCGAAGCGACGGCTAACGCCGCTACGAAATCGCAAGCGACCCACCCCTGAACAGCGGCTGTCTAGCGATGATGACGATGGAAGCGACACAGACACGTCCTTTGATATACGCAAGCGCGCGAGAACAAGCGACAGCTCGGAACCTGACTTTGGAAGAAGACTGCGGTCACTGAAGGCATTTTCGGGAGATGGGACGAAAGCACCTCCTATGGTGCA
The DNA here is from genome assembly GCA_027569055.1 of Aspergillus baeticus. NCBI lineage: Eukaryota > Fungi > Ascomycota > Eurotiomycetes > Eurotiales > Aspergillaceae > Aspergillus > Aspergillus baeticus. The sequence continues at coordinate 704,909 of JAPDEI010000008.1, read as the reverse complement.
TGCTGCAAAGCTCACTTCTGGTAACAACGCGGCAAAGTTTAGCCCAGCGTTCGGTAGTACAGGTCAGCGAGCAGAGATTTTCCTACAGTATCCTAGTGCGACGCCGAAGGAAAGGTACGATTTTCTATCAACCTCCTCTGTGACACCTTACCCACGGCTAATGGCGACCTTTCTGTTTTCTAGGTATGAGCTCGTGGTACCCCGTGACGACGACGAATTCAAGCCCCTTGCCGACATTGTGCAAGTGATAGAAACTGTTGCTCAGCATTACATACTCGAAGACAACGAAGACGATATGAAGGAATTCAGCGATGATTCGTCCGGGATCAAGCGAAAAGTACGACGGGCCCTCATTCGCGGCTCCGAAACCGAGTTTCGCAAGTCTGTTGCCGAATATAACGATGCTATACTACGCTTGCAGCGAAATGGGAGCATTGCAAAAAAACTGGACGGGACCCATAAATTGAGTTTACCTCATGTGGAACGAATTCTGACACAAATCTATTCCCGCACCGTCTCACCGCGGGTCGAGTCCCTCCGACAGTACGAGAATGGAACGGACAATGTTTATGGAGAACTTCTTCCTCGATTTATCAGCACTATTTTCAAAGAGACCGGAATAAAGTCCAACCATGTTTTCGTCGACCTAGGATCCGGCGTTGGAAATGTTGTTTTGCAGGCAGCCTTGGAAATAGGTTGCGAGAGCTGGGGGTGTGAGATGATGGATAATGCCTGCGACCTTGCAGAGCTTCAACAAGCTGAATTCAAAGCAAGATGCCGACTATGGGGAATCGCACCCGGTAAGACACAGCTGGTGCGCGGCGATTTTCTCAACGAACAGAGCATCATCGACGTCTTAAAACGAGCGGACGTGGTCTTAATAAACAATCAAGCTTTCACCCCGCAACTCAATAACGAGTTGATCAACCACTTTTTGGATATGAAGGAGGGATGCCAGATCGTCTCTCTTAAGTCTTTCGTTCCTGCGGGTCATCAAATCCAGTCCAGGAATTTTCACTCCCCCATCAATCTCTTGAAAGTGAAGAAGAGGGAGTATTGGTCTAACAGCGTCAGCTGGACCGATGTTGGTGGTGACTATTTTATAGCGACAAAGGACAGCTCAAAACTCAAACGCTTTGTGGAAGACCACAGTTTATCATGAAAGCTTGAATCCCTGAAAGATATTGGACAGACAATTCCTCCAACTTGGGCTATCCTCCTTTGGTACATACCTCATACCGTCACTTTTGTACAAAGTTTCTTTCGATTATCTTTCCCGGGATGGCTTTTTAGGTACGTTTTGACTACATAAACAGATACCACTACCAGCAAACATATAGATATACCCTGTACTGGTTCTCTGATTTTAGGCGCGCATGTTCTATTTTGAAGTACAAGAAAGCTTCATGTACTATATACCGCATTCCGTGCAGAGAGTTCTGCAACAAATGGCCTAGGATATAGCATCTGATCATTCCCATACGCCGAGATCGGCTCGTGACACAAGAAACGGGAGCCATCTATGCGGCAAAGGAGTATTGTCAACTTTGCCATAGATATTGATGAATTCATGAGAATTTGGACGCATTATTCATAGCATCGGCCTCCTTGCCCATCCTAGCCATCCACCGATCAACTAGTTCCTGATTCTCTTTCTGTAGCCGGTCCGTCCGTGCTTCGGCCATATTCAACTGAAGATTCAAAGTTGCCAGCTCATCTTGGAAATCCTATGGGTAGCGAGGTTAGTCAATGTTGATGCAAACAATATGGCCGGGCGACCTTAAGGAGCAAATCATACCTCCAGCAGCTTGGCTTTCCCACGTAGTTCCTCCTCCCTATCCTTTAAGCGGAGCTGCAAGTGTGTGATTTCTCCTTCCATAGAGCTGATCTTTCTTCCATCATAATTGTTTCGTTTCCGTAGCTTCTCCAGGTCCGTAGTTGCACGTGCAAGTCGTTCTTGTATATCTGTACGGGATCGTTGTGCCTCGGCAAGGTCAGTTCGGGTTGCAGCCAAGAGGTCTTGCGGAGAAGATCCCGTCACTGGTAGCAGCTGTCTCTTGGAGTTGGTAGTTGGAGTAGAAAGCGTAGATTGATGGGCGGGACCCTTGTTATCAGAATCGCTCGCTGTTCCTGTTGTTCGATCAGCGAGCTTTGTATCTGGAGAAAAGGTCAGTCAAAGTTGATCATCGATATCACATAATCGAACATAGAAAATACTAGGAGAAGTACTACGTACACGCGTTGAAAATAGCGAGATTAGCTTTCTCGCGGCGATCTCTCGCGGCCAACGCCGCGGCGTATTCCTCCCTCCAGTGGGCCATTTGAGGGCAACGATAAGCGGGTCATCAGACACAGTGCGTATTCATAATTACAGTTGAGGAGGAACCAAAAAAAGAAGTTTCAGAGTCGCACGAGTTCGGAGAGTCGCAGCTACCTCTGGGAAGAGGACCTCATGTGACAGGACATGCCGTTGACTGCTCCAGATGGTGTTCAGCAAACCATCGGTGACGCCCCTCTCTGATACCAGTATGTGATAGTGACGGGGCATGAGCGGCTCCGCCCCACACCGCCTAGTAGACCGCCTGTCTCGGGGTCATGCATCATCGCAGCGCTGCGGAGCAAGTCTCAACTTCTCCTCACCATCCCGACTCCAAGCTTAAAACTCTCAATAGAGATTCTCCTTACATCGTCGACATCTGTGATCCCCGAAGACCCCGCAGCGATACGTACTACTATTTTAGCCACTGTTTGACCCTCTCAATCTCTCACTCGCAGACGTTCCGTACAAACCAGCCACAGCCACAGACATGTCGTCACGGAAGAAGGTCATGCTCAAGGTACAATCGTCGGCGCTCACCAAATTAGTGATTTTTAATCACAACTAACTCAGTCTCTGTCCAGGTCATTATCCTAGGAGACAGCGGTGTCGGCAAAACAAGTTTAATGAATCAATATGTTCGTGATCCTAAGCCGCCGACTGTGTCTTTTACCGTCACACTTTGCGCTGACGCGGAATTCCCAATTAGGTCAACAAGAAATTCAGTGCAAGCTACAAGGCAACGATCGGTGCCGATTTCCTCACAAAGGAAGTCTTGGTCGATGACCGGGTCGTAACAATGCAGGCATGTACCCCTAAGGAGATGGCGCCAATGTACGCGCAAGTTAACCTCTTATCAATAGATCTGGGATACCGCAGGGCAAGAACGATTCCAGTCGTTGGGTGTCGCTTTCTATCGAGGAGCTGACTGCTGCGTCCTCGTGTACGATGTGAACAACTCCAAGAGTTTTGAGGCGCTAGACAGCTGGCGCGACGAGTTCCTCATTCAGGCTAGCCCTCGTGACCCCGAGAGCTTCCCATTTGTGCGTATATATGCCTTTTCTGATTAGATCTCCGCTCGAGCTAATTATATTCTACAGGTCGTGATCGGCAACAAGATCGATGTCGAGGAGAGCAGGCGTATGATTTCTTCTAAACGAGCTATGACCTTTTGCCAGTCAAAGGGGAACATCCCATACTTCGAGACAAGTGCAAAGGAGGCTGTTAATGTTGAACAAGCCTTCGAAGGTAAACTCTACTTGGATCCAGAAAGATATAGCTAGCGCTGACAAACGAACAGTAATTGCTCGAAGCGCTCTCGCCCAAGAAGAGTCGGAAGAATATGGCGGCGCTGACTACACAGACCCGATCAATATTCATGATAACAGCGAACGCGACGGATGCGCCTGCTGATACCCTATCTTATGATCGAATACGATGATCATCGCCTTATTGCCAAAGTCCACCCTGCCTCTTCTGTGTTTGTAAAGAATCGCGGTCCCCGTTCCCGTTTGAGATCTTGGAGGAAGGCGCTTTCCATCTTATATATCCAACTCTTTGCGTTTCGCGTGTAACAGATTTGCGGTTCTTCGCTTGTGCTGGTTCGCATCAAGATATCTTGCTGATTTGCGTTATTTATTATCGGTTTATCTTCGAGAGCATTACTTTATGGTTTTCTAGGAGTCTGGAATATTGTCACTTTATCAATTATTTCCCTAAATTCTCTTGATATTCTGGGAACTAAAAGTACAAGTATGGTCTTTGTTGAGGTTCGATGTCGTGCTCGTAATTCCTCGTGACCTCCGCGGCAGATGTTAAGTGGAGCCTGGAGGAGAGTTCGCGCCTTGACTTCATTGCTAAACCTATACGATCTAGCCTCGGGCTCAAGAGTCCAGCAATCGATAAACATTGATAAAGCGCCTGCGTTAGACTCAAGAGCTACCTCATATACTCATTAAATATTATGCGCTTTGTCTGCGATCCTTGAATGACCGGCAGGTTGCTTTCGCCATACCAACCGATAACGCCATTTCACTCAGATCTCCTTCAATACCTGCTCCAAGCCCTCATTTGACGCCAGAAGAAGCTCGAGACATTTTGGACATTTTGATGGAGGATTCATCGAACGTACGGGGCTCCATGTCGGATGGCGCTGCCAGGAGGACCTTAGGGATCAGTCTACTACTTATCGTGGTGATTTTGTGGACCGCATCGAACTTCCTGGCGAGTGTATGTCTTGCTGCTCCTGACGAATCCTCGCTCTCACTCCCACCCAATATGAAATGACTCTAACAATATCACCCGAAATAGACTATCTTTGCAGATGATACATACTCCAAGCCCTTCTTCGTGACCTATCTCAACACCTCCATTTTTATCCTTCCTCTCTTCACGATAGTCTTTACCAGGCTCTGGGGTCTATTCCGCGCGGGGAAGCTATACCAAATCCAATCTCTTGAGAACCTGTTGCAGCAGCTTGATTCACAATACTCGGATACTGAGTCTGAGCGTATACTCGGCCATGGGGCGGCTGAGCCCGAACATGAAGATCCAGAAAGATGGAGCACTTCCAGGTTGCCGAAGGACCATAAAGAGCAGAAACTAGGGTTGAAGGAGACCGCGAAATTGAGCTTTCATTTTTGTTTATTATGGGTAAGTCTTGTGCAATGGCTTTGCCTTCTATAGGCTTATCAGTGTTGACTAACGTGGTTATAGTTTACCGTAAGTGGTTTGGATAGAGCTTGGTCGAACATTATTAACCGTAGGAGCTCGATATGATAGGCAAACTATTTCTCTATGGCCTGTCTCCAGTTTACAACTGTAGGCAGCACAACCATTCTGACATCTACAAGTGGTATGTGGCCTAGCTAATCCTAGGCAAACCGGGTTGCTCACTGTATTTCTAGGCGTATGGACTCTAATCTTCGGTGCCATTATCAGCGTCGAAAAGTTCACCGTCCGGAAACTCGCCGGCGTAATCGCCTCTCTAATAGGAATATTCCTTATTTCCCGCGTCGATCTGTCCTCAGCAGACAACACCTCTGTGCCATCAAATGACGGAGGTGGCAGCACATTCCCTCCCAAAACACCCAGCGAGATTGCCCTTGGGGATGCCATGGCTGCCTTCAGCGCCGTCATGTACGGAGTGTACACGATCGTCCTGAAACGACAAGTCGGTGACGAGTCTCGCGTCAACATGCAACTTTTCTTCGGCCTCGTCGGTTTCTTCAACATGTTCCTGTTGTGGCCGGGTTTCATCATCTTGCATCTTACCGGTGCCGAACCCTTCGCAATGCCTGATACTAGTCGTGTTTGGGTTATTATCCTTGTATGTTCCCTCTAAATTCGTTGTTGTTTATTATCTAACAATAACAAGGTAAACGCCCTCTCATCCCTTTTATCTGACATCTGTTGGGCCTACGCCATGCTCCTTACCTCCCCTCTTGTCGTGACGGTTGGCCTCAGTCTGACAATTCCACTGTCTCTAGTCGGTCAGATCTTCCTGCAGGGACAGTACGCAACGCCACTGTACTGGGTCGGCGCGACAATTGTCTTCCTGTCCTTCTTGGTTGTTAACCATGAAAGCCAGGAGGCTGGAAACGAGGGTGCCGTGGAGGCGAGAGGGAGATACGACGCCCTCAATGGGGAAGACAGAGAAGATTAGATTGAATTGCTTGATAGCGTCTGTCTGTTATCGTATGAGAAATGCTCGTTGTTTTTCTTCTAAGGGTTTCTTTCATGGGTGTTTTGGAATCATAGAACTGTTTTAACGTAGCTCTACTTATGTTTGGGTATCCAGGTTTAGAAAGAAAGGGAGAAGCTATCAAGAAACCATCTTCATAAACACACAGCTACGAACTTGGCTTATAAAAGCAGTCAACTGCATGTCCAAAATTATAACTAATCTAGAAAGGTAATAGTAGGATACACTGTAGAAGGGAAGGCCGAAAGACTTGGCAAAGTAGGTACTTGTCGCCCAGGCGCACAACCGCCGCCCTAGACGCCGAATGTAGAGTATAAAAAAAGAGAGAGAAATAATACCGGAAGGAAACATGGGTATAATACACGCCTAAACAAAGAACGTAGGCATTATAGGAAGAAGCAGCAGTATAATGGTTACCTGTACCATCCATACTACCCAATACAATCCAAGGTATTCAGTAAAACAAAAAGAGGCCAAGAGGAGTCAACATCGTCAAGAATGGCGGGGTATGTGAATAGTCGAATAGAAGAGAGAAGGAAATAATGGGAAGGAGTGAGTGATAAAAGGGTAGGGCTGATCAAGGCCTTGAGAGGAAGGGGGTATAGGAGATATAAGGAGGAAGTGAGTGATATGGGTATAGGACAATGAGGGCGTCTGCATCTCCCTGAATAGGTACTTGACTCTTGAGGTTCGGTAGATGAAACCTGAGATAGGTATCATGATATACCCGGCGGATTCTCCTGTTTCTTCCGTCCGACAAGGATACTCTTCAGAGCACCTAGCCATTTGGTAAGGGATTCTTCGTCGGGAGTGCATAGTCGGTATATCTTCTCTTCTGCAATGATTTGAAGACAAAATTTCTTAGAGCGAGATACGGGGTCTACTTCTGTGGCGTCGAATATCTGCTCCATTGGGATTATTTTGACGGCCGAATATTCCTTTTTACAATTAGAGTAGGTCCATGCAATCAAGTATACAGGAAGAAATAGGCATGGACCGATTGACATTAACATACCTGTTCATTCTTATAAAACGCAAGGCTCTTGGCCCGCAGCACGACCCATAGTCGTCTCCAGTGTCGCACACCACCCTTAACTTTGAGACACTGAAGATAGCCATTGCAAATGACCCTCTCCGGGTCACGTAGGGCTGGCAGCTCAGGGTTTTGGCTTGCAGAGAGTTGGGCCGTCGGCACGGAGGAAGAGAAGTCTTGAAATGACGGTCTAGACCTAGAGTGAACACTTGCATTGCTCCCAGGTCCGTCCGACCACTCAGAATATGATGTAACATCATTCCCTGAGTAATCCTGTGGAGCCACAAGCCGCCTTGATCGATGTGTAGAAGGCAGATCCCGACCGAATTCGGGGGAGCTTGCTCTCTCCGGGCATTCGGTATCTGAGTGATCTGTGGTTTCGTAGGTGCGCTGTTTATTTGGAAGCGAAGAATCTCGCTTCTTGGACAGGGCGAAAAGGGCTTCCTCATCTTCATTTATGCGGCTTTCAGCACGTATCTGCTCAATCCAGTCCCCCATATCTTTTTCCGACAACGCTTGGAAGCGGTAGTTCTTTGATCCGGTAAAGATGGCGAAGACATTTTGTCGGGAGGAACGATGAGACTTGATCGGAGCAATGGCAGTGACCTCGGAGAGCGATATGGATGCTCGCAGGCGAGTTGCTTCCTCATCCTTGTATACTGATAACAGATTCGGCCGTAGAACGAGATACGCAGGTTTCCAGAACGCCCTGAATACCTAAAGGAGGTTGATTAGTATGGTTCAGAGGCGAAGCGCCAGCTTCCCGCGGGCAAGGAGACGTACATGTTTTGGCTTCACGCGACGGTTTACTTTCTGAGATTTTAGAACTCTGTCGAACTCAAAGCTTCCATTTTCATTTACAGGCGAAAAAGTATCTAAATTGACGTGGCCGTTGCGAAAAGCCGCATGGTGTTGGACCGGGGTGAGGAAGGGCTGTTGCACTGTTCCATCAGGGAGATGGATCGCGGGGGTATTGGCGTGCCCCTCGAAGACCAACGGACCCGTAGCTGATAGCGTTCGACTCATGGTATCGCCGAGCAGAACTCTGCACTATACTGCCTCAGATTACAGCAAGAACTGTTCAATGTTCAGGAGACTAAATGAGGAAGTTGGTGCTAATAGAACCCCAAACGTGCCTCGTCCAGGCGCGCATCTGGGCGAACGGAGAAGCGTTGGGAGGGGATCTCCATATAAAGCAGGTGGTGGCCTAGGAGGCTTTGAGGGGTTGACAGGCAGAGTGAACAAGAATGCTTCTGGCTAGCAGGGCAAGTTTGCAGACACAGAGGCTGTGTCGGGAGAAGACTGCTGGTGGCCGACCACTCCTGAACCCTGGCGATGGGAGGAGTCGGCGCCTGCTTTTGCAGGTGTCGATCGACGGCGGGCTGGTCTGGCTCGACCGCATCCCTATGCAAGTCCCATCAGTGAACCATGAACCCCGCACGGCGAGTTTTGTATACAAGGATTCGATTGAGAGATAGTACAAGACTCTACATAATACTACAGGCACCACAATATTCTGACCATAGGCAGGCACTTTTTTTCGATGACCAGTCTTCCTACCAGGGCCAGGGTCTATGCTCAATTCAAAATAGTCCGAGTTAGCTTGCGGGGCTAGGCAAAATAAGGCGGTCCAGGTCTGGCTGGAACCTTGGAACCTGAAGCATAGCACAAGAGCAAAAGAAGAAGCCAAAGCAAAGCGGATTCTCTTGCTGCCTGGCCTTCCGAATCTCGTGTCAAATTGCAGGGAGTCAATCTGCGAGGTCGTCGAGTATTGTACTATGCCAATGTTACTAGGCCAAGTGCCAACCTGGAGCAAAGCGAAGCAACCACCACCAAGGAACTTGGTCACGTGGCCATACTGTTCTTCACTCCCACTGGCAGTATACTCCATAATTTCCCAACCCTGTATGGAGTACTAAACAGGCCTATCTCTCTGTACGCATCCCGGCCTCCACTCGCCACACACCTTACTAGGAATTTGCCAGTTATCGGTACGGAGTACCTCCCTTTAAGAGGCAGGTTCTAGGTTGTACCCAATGGTATCAAGCCTTATCACCTCTTCCTTTTCTAATTCGAAGTAACCTGGGATGGGAGGCTTCTAGCAGTATCTACTGTCAGCAAGGTATTTAATTTTAGGTCTTCAACTAGCTGTTGAATTTGGACTTGGTTCAGCCAGGGACTTCACCGCATGCTACCAGATCATTTCCAGCGTACGGGGTAGTATGGTAAGTGTGGTACTACTAGCAGTTTATCTGTACGAATTGGTAGTACTCCGTGGACAGTCGTACAATTCTCACGCATTTTCTTGGATCTCAGATGCTTGTAGTCACGTGATTAATAGCATACTTGGCGCTTTGTCAAAGGTAAGAACCCTTTGCGGTGGGCAATGAAGGAAGCTGGACTCGTACGGAGTAGATCTAGCGTCCTAGGAGACTCTTTTTATTACTGACTTGAGATTGATGGCATTGCATCAGTATCTCATTCAAACGCTCAAGCAGGGGATGTATCGTGTTTGCAATATGTAGGTACACACCTCATACATATAATCATAAGGAAACATGGGCTTGACTAGGCTCTGATACATATGCTAATAGGGGCGTTGAGTAAGGTACCGAGGTGCTCATTATTGACACGCTCATTGGTGCAGCTGTAATAATCAGAGGGCGATTGTTAGTGGCCTACTCTACTTAACTAGCAGCCCATAGTTTACCCTATGATATCACGAGGCGTGCGTAGATATAGTGGAATGGTGTCACTCCCTGTCTGCGCCAGACAAAAGTAAGACACCGTGATCACAGGCAGAACTGGGCCAATCAACATTGATAAGTATCTAACACTGGAAAACTTGAATCAAGCATTCTAGACGTTGTCGTGCTTTCACGGACCACTACTTGTCAAGCACGGTTCTTTGAAAGCTCTGGCTGTCATAGATGTTTCATCGACCCATTATTAATAATGCAAATCTTTACTTGGAGCGAATAATGGGTTATTCGCAAGTAGTCATGCATTAACTATTGACAGAGAGCGGGTCAGGGGAACGGTTTCTTAGTTTGTTGGATGGCAACGTGTTGTTAAGCCTCAGGGTTCGAGGGAGAGATCTTAGGACACACCGCGAACGAGGGGGCATGGACACTACTAGTAGATCTCTGGTTTCGAGTCTTTATCATTATCAACTTCGACAACTTTTCGACATTTTTCGTAGTCAATAATAATGGAAAGAACTAGTACTCCGTGAGGTCAAGGCCCTGGAGTCCCGACTCGGTGAGCCGCCTTTCCCGGCGAAATTAACTTACGAAAATTACTGTAATCACGTCCACTCGCCCCTTAGTACGCTTGGCAAAACCACCACTCAACCCCATCCCCAAAATCATTCTTCGAGCCTTCATCTCATCGGATGTCGCCCGCCGCCTTTTCGGTCTTTGACCCAGCCTGACCATTTTCTCATCCCGATTGATGATCTGGTTGGCAACTTTCCTTCCCTCAGCCTCTTTGCTTAGGATAACATCCTGCTGCGTTGCTTTCGACGCATTCTCAGTCCATCACCGTCCGCCCAACTGAAGGAAAAGTGCAAAGAAAGGAGGCTTGCCTCCGGCCGCTCGTTAATTGTCCTGTTCGCGCATACTTCGCCCTTACACCCTCCTCCGTCAATAATCATTCTGTGTGGCTCCGTTCCCCCAGTCCAGCCGGTTCGCTGCCAGTCTTCCCTGTTGCTCGCGTGCGGCCGGTTCGACTCTGAGTGAGAATATTTTGAGGACCTGCGGCTTGACAGTGAAGCGCCGGCGACTTTGGGCAGGTGCCCTGATTTGTTGATTGGCTCATCGGTATTTCGGCCTCGCGTGAGCGGACGCAGCCTGGGCATACCTGCACCCATGGGCCTCGTTCAACGAGTTCGAAAATGGTTGCCCTCAGCGCCGAGTCTTCCAATTGATGACTCGTCCTCCGAAAAAGGACGCAAATTTCCCAGATTTGCATTCTTCAGGCGCAGGATACGGTTGAAGGGCAACTCTTCCATTTCCATTCCACTGGGTTTTGTTTTATTATTCCCATGCATTGTAATAGTTCTCATTCTTCTCCTATTTGTACGACATCCCGCCTCCCCTGGGGGCATCCTAATACCTGCGGGCACCCCGCCGTCTATAAGGTACGTGTCATCTTCTCAGACCTCCAAAGCATGTTATCTTCGCGTAACTAACCCCGTGGTGCCATAGAAAAATAAGTGAGAGATACGACAAGGTTTTTGCTACGGGCTGCCAGCCAGTTGACAAGACGGATGGTCCCCGAGCAAATGCGGCCTTCGTTGTGCTCGCAAGAAACAAGGAGATTGACGGCGTGATTCAGTCGATCAAATCGATTGAAAGACACTTCAACCGATGGTACCACTACCCATACGTCTTCTTAAACGACGCCGATTTCGACGATGCGTTTATAGACACGGTTAAGAATTATACGAGTGCTCCTGTGGAGTTTGGAAAAATCGATGAGACAATGTGGGGTTTCCCAAGTTGGGTCGACCACGAGGTTGCCAAAGAAGGTATTCGGAAACAAGGAGATGCCGCGATCATGTATGGAGGAATGGAGAGCTACCATCACATGTGTCGATTCTATTCTGGGTATGATAACTTCCACCGTATCCGGATGAAAACTGTTACTGACTGCTTGTCAGATTCTTCTACAGGCACCCGCTCTTGTTGAAGTATGAGTGGTACTGGCGTCTAGAGCCCGAGATCAAGTATTTCTGTGACATCACCTAGTAGGTATCATCTCTAATTGCGACTGGCTGATACTCACAATCAATAGCGATCCCTTCATCAAGATGGCCGAAGCCAACAAAACCTACGGTTTCACAATTGCTGTCAAGGAACTCCGCGAAACCGTCCCCAACATCTTCCGCTACGCGTCCGCTTACAAGCGGAAGAAGAATATTAAGTCTCAAGGCTTGTGGGAGATGTTTTTGGAACCAGTCGAGGAGCCCCAGCCGGAAGAACCATCAGAGAATCTCCCTGAAGAGATTCTCATTACTGAGCCAGGCGAAAAGAATGAAATCGACCCCGAGACTATGGAAGGAGAAAGCTACAACATGTGCCATTTCTGGAGTAACTTTGAGATTGCACGATTGGATTTCTTCCGCAGCAAGGAGTATGAGGACTTCTTTGAGATGATGGACAGGAGTGGTGGTTTCTGGATGGAGAGAGTGAGTTGCTCTAGCTTTCTGTCTAACTTTCTTCATGCTGACGAAATCGCAGTGGGGTGATGCGCCAATCCATTCACTCGCCGCTGGTATCCTTCTATCACCGAGCGACATCCACTACTTCCGCGACTTCGGTTATCGCCATACCACAATCCAACATTGCCCTGCAAATGCCCCCGCCCGACAGTTGCCGCGCGTTCCGTACCTAGAAATAACGACCGAGGATGAGAAAGAGCGCATTGAAGAGGATGAATACTGGGCCACGCCTGACCCCGTCAAGGAGAATGGTGTTGGCTGCAGATGCAGATGTGATACAGACATTGTGGATGTTGAAGGCAAACAAGGCAGTTGTCTTGCAGAGTGGGTGGAAGTTGCCGGAGGCTGGGCATCTCCATAGACATGGTTGGCCCATTTAATTCGTTGTATAATCTTCACGTCTTCGATTCCGTATGTACTTGTTCGACTATGAGCATCACTCGGGTCGTCCTTGGAGTTTATTCTTTTTGTTTTGCTTGAGTCTCCATGTTACGTTGGCTGCGGGGTTGTGGGCAGGCGTTTTACGGATCTAACGACTTCTTCTGTGGAAGATGGCGTGGGCATTATCATCAATATCGACAACTCATCTAGCGTGCTTTGTATGTTTCATTTGGAGATTCCGCTCGTTTCTTAACCACATATCGCTATCTCTGAGTGCTATGGGAATAGAATGTGCCGGGATAAAGAGTATACTATTACTTAGTCAGAGGCTCATCTTCTGGATGTGGATACAGATACAGCGTTGAATGTTCGACAGAGCGGGACGAATCCTCTAAGATAAACAAATCATCTATATATACTTTGTGTGCTCAAAGGTTAGATTTGAAGCTAGCCATATACTCGAGAAAGAGAATAGCACAGAACTTCATCTCTCTCGAGTGGCGACCATCAGCTCATCACTCCCGGCCAAGCACAGGAGCTTCGTCATGTGCCCCGCGGTGGTGAGCAATCAATCCAATGGACTCAGGTGCTTACTTCCGTGATCAGTGTGCATGCATCATCTATCTCCTTATCTCTCCTCCTTTCCTTGATCAACAACAACGTTAGTTCCAGCATCAAAACGGACCCCGAAGTATAGAACAAAGTCCACAAGGTATTTCTCTCGAGAAAACGAGGCAAGTCAAAGTCACACTTCCTATCTTTACTATCACTGCTGGCCCCAAGCACCTGACTCCCGGCCTGACTCGCCTTCCGCCCGAGACAGTCCCTCCCCCACATCCAACGACGTCGCCTAGGCTCTCATCAGGCATCTGCCTATTAGGCTGAGTTTGTCAAGAGAAAGCCACGAGTAAGGGCTTCAAATTTAAGTTCTCTTCTTCATCGAAGTACTCACCTCTTTCCGCTCGCCTCTATCTTCTTCAGCGTTCATCCTGAGCGAAGTAGTCGACTTTCGTGTTGCGCTTGACCCGAAGCTCTCCGCTCCGCTCTACTCCATCTGACCCGCTTTGATCTGCGTTCCATGGCATTTACTCTTCGGCGATATGGCTGACTCTCCAGAGCCTCACTCCAGGCGTTCCCGTGCTGCCCCAAGCACATCACACCTACAGTACCCGACTCTTCCTCCCTTGAATGCTTCAGTTGAAGAGTGGTTATCCCGCTCGAGACCAATCAGTATGACGTCAACGCTTGCGATAGATCTTCCACAACGGTCTCTAAGTGAGAGCTGGGCAACACTAAGTGCATCTGATGTGCACTCGGAAGACGAAGCTCCTTCTGAACAAACTGATGTTGGATCATTGATCGACACAAGCGGTCCGGACGATGTCGCAAGCCTCGATGGACAGTATAGCAGTAACGATGACATGCACGAGGACTACGACGGGGCCCTTGATAATGAGGACTACGACTCAAGGAGCGACGCCTCCGAGACCCGAGACCTACGACCCATGTTCCCTCAACTAGGATGCTCCATCGACGACAGCAGTCTCACCACCCAGGCTGCCTTCCGCCAGTCCACCGAGTCCATCCAGTTCGTTGAGCCCGACAACTGGCCCGAAGTTGAAAGAGTGCAATTGAAGCACACTATCAGGTTGATCGATGGCCCAGAGATAGCCGAGCTCGGAGGCAATTTTTTGTCGTACTTGGACGACTCAACCTTGATGGCTACGGTTCAGCAAACCATGACAAAGAAGAGTATAGACACAGACAAACCATTCCGTGTGTTATACATCGGAAGCGCTGAGTTTCGCGGCATAATACTTGACAAGCTCGGCGATGTCCTTGTTTCGAGCACATCAGGTGGCTTCGAAAGTAGTTCGACGGAATCATCAAGATATCATGTGGTTCCCACCTCGTTCGGCGCAGGCGCTGTTCCTAACTTTGCAGAGCTTCTGCCGATTCATTTCCAGTTAATCGTGGACGAATGCCTTGAGGCCACTTCAGAATCCCATGTTGATAGGCCCCGAACCATTACCCTGAAGTTTAAGAATCGCCCTGCATGCACATCTCTCTGGACAGGGACTGAATATGGTATCTCCTCGTCGGCAGATTGGGCACTACCCGATGTTGCCATAATCTTCCTGTCTACGCTAGACACAACGATAGCCATGGATACTCAACGATTGTCGCGCATGTTCATGGAGAGGCATGGCGTACCAACCATGGTCATCTCTGAAAAGCCTCTTTGGAAAATGTCTAGGGAGCCAATTCCTGTTAATCATCATACCCTACACATGTGTCTGGAATCCCGCCATTCACCCACTGGGAAAACTGCAGTTCTGAAGCGTTACCCCATCGACCTGAACACCTTTGAGAGCATCACCCCAAGCCAACTGAATAAAAACCTCGCCTCGTTAACAAGCATTTATCCTCGAGAGAACTTCAAATCCAGCTCAGGGGCTTCAAAGGCGTCCCGAGAGAAGGCTTTACTAGGTTTTACAAGCTACACGAAGAAGATCCTTCCTCTGCCCTATATGAGGGATGATACCGAGTTAGCCTTTGTGCTGCGTCTCATCGTCCTCGCTATATTATCTCTGGCATCCCTCACCCTAGGACATTTAGCCCTCAAGGCCACTGCAGTTTTTCTGTCAAGTTTCGTTGCCCGGTCAGTCGTTTCGAACCAGATATTCCCCGTTTCTAGCACGCCTACTACTCAAATCCTTCCAACGGCAGACGTTAAGCAAACCTCTCTGTCATTGCTATCGTCAACTTCTAGTGATGTGCAAGTCCCGGCACGCAAGCCGGACAGCTTGTCGCAACTTGGCACTCTAATGGAGGGAGCACTGTCGAGTCTTGACTCGTCGAAACAATCGGAAGATTTTGAGATCCAGGTCGTTGGTGACTGTCATCTTGTCATAAAACCTCCGAACCGGCACACAGCTGCACGCAGAAAGCCAAATTTTAGTGTCCATGTCAGCCGACGGGGCGAACCGCTCCAGTACGAGCTTTCCAGACTTTTTGAAGGAGTGTATTCCCTCAAGCTTGACCGGGAAGAGGCGTATGGTCTGGTCAACGTGACAGTCATTACAAATTCCAAACCTCCAACAGAACAGGTTGTGCCAGTAGATTTGGGTATACCGTGGCTGAAAATTGCGAACTGGAAACGTGCCGCGCACTCTATTACAACGCATCTGTCTCGCGATCTGGGTACTGCCCAAATAGGAATATCGGAAGCATATGGTCGAATAACTACTGATCTCCAAGTCATTATGGGAGACGTAGTGCGGCGGGCTCATCTACTCCGGCAGGAAGCAAGCTTGCTCCGCCGGAACCCTCTCCAGCTTCCTCTCGAGACAGGAGATGTTGTCTTCTCAACGTCGAAGCAAATTTCGGAGATCTTCAAGCGTACCGCTGTGCAACCATTCATATCAGTAGCCTCTGTGCTTCAATACCAAACCAAAAAGGTAAACAACGAAGCGAGGCATGTGATAAGCAGCACATGGACCAAAATCAACAATGGTGCGCAACATCTTAGTCTCGCGGCAATGATGGAGCACGTCCAAAATGCGCGGAAGTCAAAGACTCTGGACAGAGCTCATAAAAGAGCGCGACGTCTGATGAGATGGAATGCGTCATAACGGTCCTGAATGTTGGATAGAACTATCAGCAAGAATGATATGAAACTGTCCAGCGCGTGAGCTTTGATATCTTGTCCCTTCTCTATATCAATATGTCTACTTGCATGTTTTAATCTCTTCTCACCATTTCCTCATCCCTTGCTTGTTTTCCTTCCTCGCAAGGCTTAGGTTGGCTTGGGCTCGTCTAAACGGTTTTTCTTATTTTTTTCGTTTTTTTTTGTTTCCTTTCATTCGTGTAACGGTGCATGGGATCCTCTCGCAAGGTTATGCTGGCTTATGTAACAATGAATAATGGAAGAACTTTCCCTGTCATCCTCACTGTATAGATATCAAACAAGAGAGCCCGTATGTGGAGGAAGGCTGTTTGGAGTGGCGCTAGCGTATGCGGCCTCAGGCCATGAACCTACCCACTTCTGACCAAAAACAGCCCGCCCATAATTTTCCCCCTCTTCGTCTTCTCCCCTCCCCAGTAATAACCAACTCGTAGAGCCCTCCTTTCCATAATTATCATCTCCAGGTACTTCCCAGGGATCTTTGCATTATTGGAGCTCCGTTAACTTGCTAAAAACTGCAGAAACCCAATTATACGCCTTCAACATGTCGGACGTCACTGAGACCAAGCCTGACCCCACCACCAGCGCTCCTGAGGAGACGACGAAGCCCGCAGAGACCACCACCACCGCCGAGACGACAAAGACGGAAGAAGTCAAGGCAGCCGCTGAGTCTACAGCTGAGACTACTGCTGAGACGGTGAAGGATGCGACTGCTAAGACTTCCGACAACGTCTTCTCCATGTTTGGCGGTGGGCCCAAGAAAGAGAAAAAGGAAGATGAGGAGGTAGATGAGCCTTCTGGTTCTTCGAAGGTTAAGAAAGCTGAAGATGAGGTTAGTTTTTTCAGTCCCTAATATTCCAATACTAGACTTTTTGTTTGCATTCATGGGTTTGACTTGTTTGATTGTTTCGAACTGTGTCCCCTCAGGAGAGCCGGATTTAGTTATGTGAATTATTTTTGAGCAGTGGCTGACATTCTTCTTGAACTCTCATACAGGATGAGGCCCCTGAATCCCCCGACGTTCACTTTGAACCCGTCATCCGCTTGACGGAGAAGGTTGAGACCAAGACCAACGAAGAACTGGAGGAACAGGTCTTCAAGATGCGCGCTAAGCTCTTCCGATTCGACCGTGACAGCAAGGAATGGAAGGAGCGTGGTACCGGTGATGTTAGACTGTTGAAGCACAAGGAGAACGGCAAGACCCGTCTGGTGATGCGCAGAGACAAGACCCTCAAGGTCTGCGCCAACCACTACAGTAAGTCAGATTCTGAGGGTTTCATTCGTATGCTCCCCAAATGTTGATTCAAGATGTTTAGTTGTGCCCGACATGAAGCTGAGCCCCAACGTCGGCAGTGACCGTAGTTGGGTTTGGAACGCCGCCGCCGATGTCAGCGAGGGTGAACCTGAGCCTTCGACCTTGGCCATCCGGTTCGCCAACAGTGAGAGTATGGGTTCTTGATTTCCCTTCTAGCCGCGTCGTCACTAACGGTTCGATTTCAGATGCCAACCTCTTCAAGGATGCTTTCGACAAGGCCCGTGAGGAGAACGAGAAGATTCTTCAGCAGTAACCGACCTGCGCGCTCCGGGTTCTTTTTAAGATTCTCGACCATTGGGAGGAATATTATGAATCAGTGCTCCCACTACACTTTGACAAACACCGCAGCGAGATGAACGAGTCACTCGTTGATTTACATTGCCCCCTTTTCTCCCATGACACGATTCCCCGTTGATTCTTTTATCCTTCCCTTCCCCACACTCTTGTACGCCTGAATGAGAAAGCAGAACAGAGATTCTGCTCATGGTTGCCCTCAATGAGCCAATAATGGCATGACCCTTGGCTTGATGTTTTGATCACCCGTTGAGGTTGGTCGTGTCCAGCTAGTTGGCAGTAGATAGACGCCCTATCCATCGAATATACAAATTTAAATATGCCCAAATATGCTAATTTACACACTGTGCAAGAAGTTATGAGCAGCTTACTGGAACGCGGTTGGTCTTTGTTAACAAAGAGCGGTTATGTAGGGATACTGGGGGAAGCTTGACTTGTCCAGACAGACTAGAACTGTCTATATTATATAAATTTAAGTGCGGCGGCATAGGATAATAAAAATAGATAGGACGGCTGCTGGGCTTGTTCCTGCGTTGTTGGAAGCAAGCTTTAGATCCCCCACTCGAAGGCCAACCCTCTCGGATGTTTCTCCTGCGCCCATTCATTCTCATTCCCTCAACCCTCCCTCACGCGCCTTGACTCCTCGCTTCTCCGTACCCTTCTCGATCCCTCTTTCAATCTTCTTTCTACTCCTCAATCTGAAGTATCTGAGCTGATTCGCAGTTTGTGCTCCTCCTCGGTCTGTGGCGCTTCCTTAAGTTTTGTCTGCCAGCTTTTGTCTCCGCCGGTGATACTTAACCTGGGAAAGCTCCTCGCAACCGATTCTTTCACTGGAACCACCGACCCTAGTCGACTACCGATTCTCTCTTCTACTACTAGACTGCTAGTGCGCACCGCACTAGCCCGCCCGCAACATGCCTGACGTGAGTCTTTTATTGCTCCTCCCATTCGAAGAACTCCGCCAGCCAGGACGTCGCTACACGGCCGCCTGACATGGTTATTATCACTTTAGCCCTGATACTCGCCGGTTTTGCTCCCCGCCAGCTAACGCGCTTGGGTTATGACAGGTCAAAAGGAATGTCAAGCTCGTCACAGAGCAACACGTCATGTGCGTTTATTCCCATCTCGGTTTGCCCTCACATTGTTTCGCCGACAGTCTCAATTCATAAACTACCCTCCGCCCAACTCCCTTTCCTTCATGTCGCATGATAGTGGGCTACTTTGCGCGCCGCTGCCATCAGGCCTTTGAGCATTTCGACATGGGGTGATTTGTGGTTACGCTGTGGTGGTGATTAAGCATAACAAGGGACATCATGCTGATTGATTATGTTTCGTGAGGCTACAGAAATAAGGATTCTGGCGTCGAAGGATTTCCTCTTCGCTCGTGGTCCATTGAAGTGTACTTGGTCAACGACCACGGGGAGCAAGTACCAGCCAATGTTTTCGACAAGGTCACCTACACTCTACATCCAAGTTTTGGGGATCGGGCGATTCAAGGTCCGCTGCCCTCCTTTCCGTTGTTGTTGTTGTCTTCGTCGTGTTTTGATCCGCTTTGGCTCGGTCTGTCCCGTAGGGCAGGATTAGGACTGGCACTCTACATACCATATGGTCACGGCGGTAGCTAACTCAAGCACCACAGCCTTCAAGAAACCCCCTTTCAGGATCCAAGAGGAGGGATGGGGTGAATTCGACATGCAGATTGGCCTCTCTGCTGGGGACAAGGAATATCCTATTGGGCATGATCTCAACTTCGCGCAGGGGCGCTACGAGTCTAAGCACACCATTGTGGGTTTCACTTTCCATCAGCACAAATGTCCTTGATTCTGAACTCACTTTTTTTTCTACAGACCTTTAAGAACCCCAAGCCTGCCCTGTTGTCGGCACTACGCGAGTCCGGCCCAGTCCCAGGTGATGAGAATGGAGTGAAGTCGAAACGTTCAGCGGGAGCAGACGAGGGGTCAAAGAAGAAGAAGCGAACAGAAAAGAGCGTAAGTTATTGGCTTCTCGTGAACGGGCGCAAATAGTTATCTTTCTGACATACATGTCTATTCAGGTCGACATGGACAAGCTAGCCGATGGCCTTCAACGACTGGGTGAAGATGATCTGCTCCAAGTGGTGCAGATGGTACACGACAACAAGGCCCCGGACTCATACACCAAGAATGACGTTGAGCGTGAGTATACCCAACCCGACCAAGCAAGCCTAAAAAAGCCAAAATCCTCTAACCAGTCCCACAGAGGGAGAATTCC
Organism: Aspergillus baeticus; assembly: GCA_027569055.1. Taxonomy (NCBI): domain Eukaryota; kingdom Fungi; phylum Ascomycota; class Eurotiomycetes; order Eurotiales; family Aspergillaceae; genus Aspergillus; species Aspergillus baeticus. The sequence goes on along the minus strand of JAPDEI010000008.1, from coordinate 684,704 downwards.
ATGTCGACCTCTATACCCTGCCAGACTCCTTAATCAAAATGCTCTGGGACTTCACACAGGAGAAAGGTGCCCTGTGATCGATCTCCTTTTCCTTTCTTTTTCTTACCAAATCCGCTCATGTCATGTTGACGTACTCAATCTATCTATCCTAACTTGCATCCTTTTCTACCCTCTTTATCCTATATCTTTATTCTTTTGAAGGTACCCATCATACGTCCGTTTTCCCACGCCATTTCACTATCATGTAGGTGGCAGCCTAAACCACTGGTATTCTCTAAGGGAATCAAAAAGTGCGTCGCTCGGAAGCTGGTGTGCTCTCTTCCTTCTAAGATAATGCTGGGGGGATTAGAGGAAAAGAGGTGATTTTCAAGGTTTTCCCTGTTTTCAACGACAATGCGATCATCCATCTCGGGCTCTTCTGTCCGATCCTGGAGGTTTTGCCTTTGCTCATCCTGCTCTCAGCTGTCCATCTGCGGCAGTTGCTTACTTGCTATCCACTGCTTGGAATACGGATTTCAAAAAATGGGGGGCAAGAGTATTCGTTTTGATACGATATGCCGGGGTGGGTGACTTTGGTAATTAAGTAATACGTTACGCAGTATCAGTTATCAAGGTCTTATTATCTTGAATGAGAAGAAGTTAAATTGATCATAAAGGCTCTATCTAGCCCACAGTTGCATGGAGCGGGCCCGCTTATCATTTTCGAAAGGTTCATCCATCTGTCGTCTTTGTACCAAGCATGTAAATAGCTAGGTTTGGTTACATACTATTGATATAATGAAGAGTCTGGGTGCCCGACGGTTCTCGGATCTAGCAAACAATCCATCTTAATAATATACATGGATGGAAAAAAGAAGAAGGATTGAAAGAGAATGAACAGAATTGAAGAAGTCAACTTAGAACCATGTTGGATATCTTAGGCAGTAATATGCGCATTCTTCGACCAACCCAACCCAAACACCAAATTGCAGTAAATAGACCTGGAAAAAGATACAAAATATCTAAAGAAATCCGAAGCAAAGAACACCTCTTGAAATAGCAGAAGATTGACGGGGGATAAAGTGGGCAGGAAACCAGGTGACTCCAATCATAATTGTGGATGTATGAACGCGGCGACCCACGCTCTTACATACCATATCTAACACGCTGTGAAAGACTTCAACTGCTCCCCTCTCATGTCCGACGAGGGTTTCACAGACTCTTGAACCAGCCAATAATCTGTCTTGATGAGAAAAGAGCTAAAGCACTCGATGTCTGATAACAAAGGACAGAGTATTAGCACGAAACATAAGTCCACCTAATTTTGTGAGAGGTGGTGATAGGGTGGGAAAGAGCTGGAAAAAGCAAAAACAGATGACAAAGAAACAAAATAAGGACTCACGTCTTGAGAAGATCCTCTAGACTATCTGCGCTGCAGCTTCGGCCTTTGGGGATCTGCTGCGGGATGTCCACGAATGTCGCAAAAACGTCACCGTCGCGGTATGCCAGGAGCGCAGGAGGTTTGATATGGTCCATCTCAGCGATCTCGCGGTGGAGTTTGATGAAGTGGATGGCTGGCTGGCGGGAAGCAATGGTGTTTAGGCAGTCTTCAACTAGAGAGCTAGTGGTGGACTGGGGAAGGGTTAGTGCTAGTTTCTACAGCAGTAGCGGTCTTTGCTCCATAATTTGATTCCACGAGCTGAAATACTCACGTCAGGATCGTATATGCAAACCACCACGACCTGATCCGACGGGACCTTCTCAATTGCATCGAGATACCCCACCGCATCGACTGTGTCTACACTCCCATAGTATTTTCTCCATGGGCTCGGACGTCGAGTCTTCTGATTTTGCAATTGTTGCATCCGGGATTGGCGCCATTGCTGCATGAACGAATCCTCGTCCTCATCAGCGTCGCTAGCGGAGCCGTCAGGCGGCGGCGAGTTGTGAAGGAGAGTCGCAGCATCAGTGACGGATTTGGAGGAATAATGTGAGCGGTCGGCAACCGAAGTCCCAGAAACAAATGACTTGCGGAATGTGCTTTTTCGGGCACGCTCAAATGCCTGAGCATCCGCGATAACACCCTTTGGTCCTGTATTGGCATCGAACCTTGTGTTGGGGATTGTGTATGTAGACGTTCGAGAGGTCATGGTGGGCATGGTGATTTCCGAGTCGGAATGGTGAACAGCGTCAAGGTCTTGTTCGTCAACAGAAGAATTGCCGTCAGAATGGTGGTCCCGGTCTTCAGGATGGGCGGAGGATCTCTCGCGATTGCTGAAGAGCTGGTTGAACTCGTCCTGGGCGGAAGACATGATGAACAGGCAGGGAGCGGAGGAGGATTATAAGTAAAACCTGACAGCTCTTTTTTTAGAGATTAGAGATTGGGACTCGACGCAGGAAAAACAAAACAAACCCAAAGTATACTAGGCGACACTCGGACCTGTTTCGTCCTCGTATGAGGTCAACACTGCGTTGACAAGAGCGAGCTGAGCCAAGGAGAGGGAGAAGTGGCGGCAGATGAAACAAAGTAGCCCCCCAAACGGTCAGAACAGCGATCCCGTGAAACGGGGTTCGTTTAGCGACCGCCAGTTGTAAGTCGACCGCCGCGATCCATAGGATGATCGCGCCGGATTCATCACTCGTGCCTCTCAGGTTTCAGACCTGCGGAAGTGGGGGAGTGCGTCGTCTCATCCCGGCAAGAACGGGGCAACCACGAGGCTAGAAGGAACGAAGAATGCGCAAGTCTTTTCCTAGTTCTTTGTTTCTTTGCTCGACTGACAGAAGCAGGCAGCCACGTGGATTTCTTCTTTCATCTTGCATTCTTGACCGCAACTCCACGTCAACTCTTTTCCTGGGCAAAACATCAGATCTCTACTACCCAAACTCGCAATCATTCAGAATACAGTGCGACACAGGTGGAATTCCCACTTTCCACATGCAGCACGCCCAAACAAACCAAAAAAAGCTCGCTTCAAAACACTCAACCTTGGAATCTTCGTAGATACTTGACACTTTCAAATGTAAGCTGATTATTAGAAGATATGAAATCGAAATGCACACTAGGAAAAACGTCATGGCCTATCTGCAACTTAAGAATCATTCCTCCCTCGCCGCCCTCTTCAAAAAAAAGTACATGCAGGATCAAATGCGCAAAAGGAGGCGGCTCAAAATAAGCAATCCAATCGTAGGTATAGCGAAGGGGAGATCAAGAAAAGGAAACCCGAAGAGAGAATAGAAAATCATAGGAGACGAACAAAGGAAAGAGAGTTTGATGATCCACGAAGGCATGAACCTCGGAGACTCTGCGTCACTCCAGACACCGAGCCGGAGCCCCTGCAACTATCCTTAGACGACAGCATTAGTACACACCACAGCATAAGATTGCGTTTTCTTTTTCTTGAATCCTCCGGCTTTCGATGCGTTTTTGGGTGGAATGCTGGAATTCCCTTATCCCCTGGTCGATCGTTTCTTCCGTTTCACTGATTCAGTCTGCACCCGCAGCAGTCGATTTATGAAAAAAAAAAAAAGTGAGGCAATAAAACTGCTTCTCGACAAACAAGAGTATCGTACAATGCGGACATTCGGCCTATCGATGGGCGGGAATAAATTTTTAAAACGAGGACGTCGCAGATGACTGAGACTGGGTATCTTGGTCGTATTTTTATTATTTTAGTTGTTTACCAGGCCCAGACCTTGAGCTATTATCACGGTTACCAAGTCAGTAAGCGGTTCCCTATATCGATTCGCTTTGAAAGTTGCAACTTACCAGTGAGTCCCAGGACCCGGTGCAGAGGCTGATACCGTCGTTGCTGACCCCAAGACAGCTGACACGGTTTTCGTGGCCACTTAAAGATCCGACCTTGTCGCCTCGAAGAACATCCCAGACCTATCAGACAGAGTCAGCTAGCCGCTCTTATTATAGAGTTCGGCCGCCTGGTAAAAAGCGCGCAACATACCTTGCACTCAAAGTCGTCGTATCCGGCGAAGAGTAGTCGCCCAGAAACTGAGAAAGCAACCGATGTGATGCCACACAATATTTGATCGCTCTGGAACAAGAGAACATTAATTCAGCTCATGCACAAGGGGAGAAGTAACTCTATCTTCTCACCTGGTAGATGTTGAGTGATCGATCTGCCCGAATATCGAAAAGACGACAGGAAGTATCATCGGAGCCTGTTCCGAAGGCATTGCCGTCGGGGAAGAATTGAATGGCGTTGATATCGGATTCGTGGCCAGCGAAAGTCTGAACAGCCTTTCCCGTACGGATATCCCAAAGTTTGGCGAAAGCATCGCAGGCACCCGAAACGAAAATGTTCTGGTTAGTCGGGTTGATGCTAATAGACATGACATCGCCGAGATGGTCTGCGAATTCAGTGACCTTGGAGCCCGATTCGATATCCCACAGCATACAGGTCATGTCGCCGGAGGAGGTGATAATGCGACGATCGTTGATAAATCGACAGCATGAGAGGTAACCGGAATGTCCAGAAAGCTCGCGCGCAACACGGGTTGGGCCCTCTCGAGAAGAAAGATTGTAGATGGAGCAAATGTTGTCCAAACCACCGCAAGCGACAAAGTTTCCACTGGGAGCATAGGCGCAGGTCATCACCCAGGAGGATCTGAGCGGAATAGCGTGGACCTTGTTCGTGGTATAAGCATCCCAAATAATGAGCTTTCCATCTTGGGAAGCCGAAACGAGATGGCGACGGTCGGTTGACCAGTGCATGGCGTAAATCTTGGCCAAGTGACCTTTGAGTGTTCGCCGGGGCTTCATGCCAATACGAGGTAAGGGATCAGTCTGGTTCTGCGCAACTTCACGGACTGTTTCATATGTTATGCCATGATCAGCAAATTTTCAAAGGCGGTAGATCGGCCAATGCGATTTTCGTGAGAGCGGATTTCCCGCCATCACAAGTCAAGCAAGCGGCAAGCAGGAAGAGAGGATAGGGGAAACTCGTACGGGTTGTGTCGGCGAGGTCCTCCCTTCGTCGTCTGATCTTATCCTTGAGACCTTCGGCTTCGCGTCTAGCTGCAGTAATCTTGGCCTGCATCTGCTCGCTGCTCATATCGGCTGCCATGTTGACTGATGGGACCCCTGGAAGACGGGATGCGGTAATTGGAGGGCGTCAGCGAACGCGGTAGACGAAATTGGGTGGTTTGAGGCGCGTCGTGGGATGCAGGAGACCGGTGAAGGGGGGGGGAGGGGAGGGCGGTGGAAGAGAGAGAAGGAGAGAGAGCGAGAGCGAGAGACAAATGGCGTAGTCGGTAGAGTAAGAGAAAGGGAGAAGAAAGGTGAGGTTCAAGGAGTGAGGGGGAAGGTTGACGGCCGATTGGGTGTGGAGCGAGGAGTCTATTGCCAGGCGGAAGCGACCGAGCGAAACAGATCAAGGTTTCGTCCCAGCACACTGGTTGCTTGAAGATTATCAAGATGATTCCGGGTGGTGAAAGGAAGCCAGAGCAATGAGCAAAGGGTCAGGACGAAATCAGGGGAATGCCCGGATAAGATGGCACAAACAGCCGGAGGGTCAAGGGCGAAGATGACAGCAGTCAAGGGAAGGGCTGTCGAGGAAATGTTGTGGAGAGAGTTTCTCCATCCACTTTAATGACAATTATAATACCCTTAATAATAATACTGTACTTCAGGAGCTGCTGCAAGTGTATCTCCGTGAGCAAATTGTCTATGATCTACGGACAAGGCTTTAGGGCGGACCTGGATATTATTCCCTGACTATTTGGGCGCAACCTGCACATAACCACATTATGCTGCTACTACGGTAGTCTGTGGACAACAGTTTCTTGGATCACCCTCATAGTATGTTGGCAGTCCGGGCTGGCTCTTGACTGGCAGGAGGAGCGATTCAACAGTCCAGTTGGAAAAGGGACCAGCAAGCAGAGAGGCCAGAGACTGAGAGGAGGGTGTCTCTCGTGGGAGATGGGGGAAGCTACTGCTAGGCCACTAGCACTATTGCCAGCTTTAACCTGGTTAGGCATGCTGTCCCTTGGAGGGACTCTGCCCTTAACCTTTTCGCATCTGACAATTTAATAATAATCTCCTTAATACTCCCGAAATCTTCAACCGTTAAAAATGGTTGTAGAAGTCAACTTACTCGGTCCGGTAGGTATCTATATGTATAGCCGAAGGGTTGTATGTCTGGAATCCTTATTCATTAATATTTAGGAGAGCCCCTGCGCCGCACCACTGGCCTGCAAAACACACGAATAACTCCAACCTTAAAGAAAGACGGATGGGCACTCGAATAACTGGGTTCTCGGGACGGTACCCTTTTGACACAGCGCGAGCCCTCTTGCAGGCTCGGAGGAAAGCATGACTCTAGTTACAGTGTATAAGAGCTTGGACTTTGAAGGGCCTAATAATGCCAATTCTTCCGTGCCATGCCGACACTCCTGGTCAGTCAACTGCTGAGCTTATAAATCGTGGGAAATAATGTCGCGGTGCGACAGTGGGCCCGATGAGAATGGCTAGTCAGGCACAGTTTCGCGATCCTCTTTGCGGTGGAGACTTCAAGGAATTCCCATATGAAAGAATCTGGACACTGGCACGGCAAATTGCAGCAGCCCTTCAAGTTCGAGTTCTCATTTCCTGGCTGGAGCCCTGCAGACCCAAGACCCACTGCTGTGCACGAGTCAGAAAACCACTGGAAATCCATCTCACGGTCCCAGGACCCAAATGCTTTCAGCTTCAGCCTTCAAGTCTTAGCATTCTTCAATCCCGTCATCGTTGATCGATCTGAAACTGTACTTGATGTGTCCCCTATACTCCAGGCTCAGATTAGGGTATCAAATTTGAGAATTTAGCTAGCAATACAAGATCTGATCCATACCCGTACAGAGTACTGATTGTCCTCCCCTGGACCATCTCAACCACTTCTCAGCAAACTAAATGGTGCCGGGAGAGGCGAGGGACAAGTTACAGATTATTATAACCCACCTCGACTAAAGGTTACGCACAGAGACTTCTGCTGATGTTCTTGCTACTACTACACCTGGTGGGCGAATGCCAAACCCGCCGTTTATCCCAATATCAGTTTACCGGCACAAGATAGCCGGCTCGGTCATCATGTCGCTTAGTTACTTACAGAGCAAGATTAACTAATGCTAGAATGTTGTCAGATCTGCTCCGTACTCCCGAGCTCATTTAGACCTAGACCACAGTCATTGTTTTACGATATGTTTGCACCAAATGTGCCTGGCGCCTACCCTGATTCTCCAAGACTTATTTTGGGTACAACCAACAGACAAACAAACAAAGAGGCGGATCTTGAAACACCACGATCTCCCCACCTAAAAAGCTACTGGGTCATAGTAGTCTAAATACGAATAGAAATCCCAAGGCTGGCTACATCTTTGATCCTGGCGTCTACCCAGACACGCATGGAGTTCATAAGAATAGTTCTGGAGGGCGGCTAAGATCTGGTCGCGCCTACGATTAGATTGGCTGGGTTCTAATCATAGAACAAAACCTTGCTGAATCTGCTGATGTCTGTGCGGCTAGTAGCACAACAGGTGGCCATGCCCATTGTGTTGGTTTTAATAAGCTTTCCATTGGATGTTCTGTTTGAGATTCTTGAAGAGATTGGTGTTGGCTGCTTGGTAACTGAAGTAGATGCGGGATGGAATGAGATGGTGAGACTAGGCTTGGATAGAGTATCAAGTACCAAAATGAATGGATAAGCATTACAATCTGAGTGAGGAAGCCTCGAGGTTGTGCACGCTGTAAGGAAATCTGACATAGCAGCCAGCGGTCATCACTACGAGTCGACTGTAGGTATCAAAGAAAGTGCCCAGCGGGAGGCAAAGTGGAGGTGGAAGTGGCGGCTGGATGGGCTAAATTTCTGCCTGAGGCCCAACGCAGACTCCGCTTTCGCAGGCCTCCTTTTTGCCCCCCATTGTAAGTTATCATAAGTGAGGAGAACAACAAGAGTCAAAGTCATCATCACCTGTTCCGGACTGCCTGCTTTTCCATATTTGCCATCGGAGTTACCCTTAACTTTCCGCGCGATTTCTCTCATTCATTTCTATACCCACCCCTCATCATCAAGGTCCTCTCGTGTCTCCTGTTGTTCCCCTACCGGCCACCGCCTTCGTTCAACGTCCACCGGACTCACTCTGACGGATTGGCTTGAACCAAACCTCCCTTTCACGCCTCCTCCATCATTCGACAAACATTCTTCCATCCCAAGTTCGTCCACCAGCGCTCGAGGACCTCTCCGGCCATCACGTCGCACGCCAGGATACCCCATGTCTTTGCTATAATTGTTTTCCGTCTTGCCATTTAGATTCTCTCCTTTTCCCGCCATTACAGCATCGTCGAGTTTTACATCTCACTTTAGGGGTTGGTAGCCCACCGAAACACCCAGGGCGAGCGTTTTTCATCGTCTTTACTTCCGTTCCAAGTTCAATTTACACAGCACTATAGCGCATAAGTCGACTGCTTCTTGTTTGTTCGTTGGCCCATCATGCGAGAGGTCAATTTCAGCATTCCCAATGTCAACAAGGCCTCGGTCAACATAACCACTACCCTCTATGACCGACGGGCTCTTGACTGTACATCTACTCTACCTCTGATAAACTCTCTCAACCACCTCGCCTACCTCACGACATCGTCTGCTCGAATTCGCGATATCCTTACCGTCGATGGAGGCATTGAACGACTAGTTTGCATCCTCAAGGAGGGTCGCAGCAACAACCTGATGGAGATGTGGAAGTGGAGTCTCGCTTTTCAGTGCGTTGTCAACATCGGAGTGCGGGGCTCAGAGGCTGTCAGGACACGGGTCGTCGAGGCCGATATGGTGCCTGTTATTGCCACCATTCTAGATAACTATATCAAGGTATTCGACAAAGTTCGCGCTCGGTCGGACTCGGAATCCCAGTGGCACAAACACCACCATCATCACCACAAGACCATCGCTACTGCCGGTGATAGTGATAGCCAACCGTCGTCTCAAGATCCCTCGACCGAGCAGCGCCCTTCTCGCCGGCAACCCCCTCCTTCCCGCATCGAAATCCCGCCTTTTTACCACGACACCCGCACTACGGACCCCAACGTCATGGACATCACATCTCCTCCGCGTGTCCCGATGACATCTCCCCCTGAGAGAAGTACATTTGGTCACGAGGTACACGCTCATAGATCTCATGCCACCCCCCGCCATAGAGCTATTCAACCGTTGGCTACAGCCATTCCTTCCATGGACACCACGGGTGGCTTCGGTTTGCGCCCCGTACGTGATACCGAGAGGCTTCCTAGCATGCTCCCTGCTATATTCAATGGACTTGCGTCCCAACCCGAATCTCCCACTACACCCAACGGCGCTGGAAACCCTCGAAGCAGCACACAGACCATCATAACATCACACCAACGTCCGTCTCTTCGACAGCAACAATCGGGTTCTGTTGAGTCTGATGATGCAAATGGTGAAGACCATACGTTAGGTGATGACGATGCGGCTGCGGGAGCATCCGAACCTATCGTCGACATTCAAAGCCAAATGGAGATCGATGATGACAGCGACCGAATTGATGGCGTCTCCAATGCGCATGATTTGACCGTAACCGATACCTCGGAGGGGCAGGAAGCCGAAACTTTTAACATAACCCATCGGTCCGCGGTGGACGGGAGTATGGTCAATAATGATACACCTCAGGCTCACGGAACTCTTGGCCTATCGCCCGCCCAGGCCGTCAACAACGCCAACTCTCCCGCATTCGTTCCAAGTCCATATTACCTTTATCTCCGTGAGCGAACAAACGCCACTTCTCAGAACTTCATCAACACACTGCCGCGCGAAGAGGATGTGCTGATGTCTCTGCAACTCTTGGCTTATGTTTCCAAGTACTGCGACCTCCGCTCCTACTTTCAGAATTCACACCTTGTGCCCAAGCTCAAGATCGACCGCGAGCTGCAAATGTTAGACGAAGGCGCTTCGCCAATTGAATCTGCTGATTTCGAAGAAGAAGACGAATATCTGCTCCCTGACGATTTCAACATCTTCCCATTGGTGGAGAGGTTTACTGTTCGATACCATGCAAAGGATATGCAGTACTGGGCATCAGTCGTGATGCGAAATCTCTGCCGCAAAGATGAATCGAGGGGCGGCATCCGACAGTGCGCCAACTACAAATGCGGAAAGTGGGAAGAATTCCAGCGTCAATTCGCAAAATGCCGTCGTTGCCGTCGCACCAAATACTGTAGCAAAGATTGTCAAAAAACAGCGTGGGTCTATCACCGACACTGGTGCCACACCTCGCCATGACCGGATGAAAGTTTATCAAATTCATGATGCATACCGGCTTGCATAGCGTCGTCCATTGATTCACTCTCATTTTATTGTATGTGTTCTCGAAGGTCTCATATCTCCCCCATGCATGGCATCTCCAGATCCTGGCGGTGCCCCTATTTACTCGAAAGATACCTTTTGTATGCCGCGTCCTCTGTCGCTTTGCTTTCTTTGCTCATGGCGCTTTTCTATCCGTCTCGGGTTCTTTTGGCCCATTCCTTGCTCATACGAATCACCTCTAGCGGTCATGAACATGCAACGTCATCTCTAGCCATCTTCACAGGGTGGGTTTCCCTTTTTTTCTTGTTGCCTTTCTGGCCCTACTCTCTTGCCAAATACCGGTTTCTAATCCCCGTTATCCTAACGTCGGACGATTTCTCTATGTCAGTTGTCATTGTGCTTTCTTTAACCGACTACATCATCTCTCCTCGGACGTTTTCGTTTGGCTGGTTTTGTGTATTTTCGATATTCTCCATTGGCAATACTTGGTCTTTTTGCTTTATGATTGTATGTACCCTGTCGACTGGCAGGTTTTGTCTATTGCATCGAGTGGCCCCAGTCACATACTACTTGTTGGGCACTTGCAACTCACATATACATTATGGCTTTATTATCATTTCTCGTCGTAAGCATTCAAATCCACATGTAGAAGACATCAGGCTCTACACGGTAGCAGCTGGCTCTTGCCTGAAATCATATGTCGCATTTAACCGCAATGCAAGGTGCTCTGCAGCCGTAAGCGCACGTTTACCAGGGCCCAGGTCCCCCGCTCCACCTCCAAATCCCACCTTCTCCTCGGCCGTCACCGCAGCTCCCCTCTCCTCTCGATACCTCCTGACAACCTCACTAGGCACCGGAACTAGTTCCGTCTTATCCAGCGGATGGCAGAAGAACACAATGCTATACCGATCCTGCGAGCTGTTCCCTGTCCGCTCCGCCATGGGGAACACAACCCGATGCACAGTCGACTTGAGCAGCCCGTCTGTCCAATAACTCAGCAGGTCCCCAATGTTAACGAGAATGGGCGGGAATGCGAAGCCAGACTCTGAGGATGAAGACGAAGAGCCCTTTGGCTCAACGGGCACAGGCGCCCATGTTCCTTCCGGCGTGAGGATCTCCAGTCCCGGCTGTCCAGGCCTCTGAAAGAGAAGCGTAATGCTTCCATAGTCGGAGTGTGCTCCTGCACGCACGTCGACGGCGTGGTCGTATGATGCCGTTGCGGGGGCTGAGATGGATGGGTAGTAGAGATAGCGAAGGATGCAGCCTGTTTCGCCCTGCGAGGGGTCGTGGCGGGTTGTGAAGAAATTCGGTGGGATCTGGGTTTCCTGCCTTAGTAGGTAAACACTCTGTGTATAGAGGATAGGTTACCTGGAGCCCTAGGGCAAGGAGCTTCAAAATCCGGTTGCAAGTTTTCGTGCAGAGGTCGGCGAAGTGGCCGATTTCGTCTTCGTGGGGAGCGAGCGCTTTGGGGAGGGGCTGTTGAGCTTTGCCAGAGGCAAATTCGCCGAAGTTAAAGGCTCTGGTGGGTAGATCGTTAGTTTGATAGCCAATCTATATATGCATGGGTGGTGCATGTGTCTTACTCTTTAAAATCGCCCGTCTATATAGCGGGTTAATAGGGTTCGAGAGATACAGGGATGTACACAAGAAGGGATAGTTGGGCATACTCACGCGCTGGTGCTCAGGGTCTAGGGTCTCCGAATGCATACCAGACCAGCCACGATTCTAAGCTTATAGTTAGCAAAGCTCTCAGATGTCGGCCGCGGACAGAAGATACTGACATTTGACTGAATCCGACAGGGCTCTTTCTCCTCCGCTGGTGACGCGAAGAAGCTTTTTGACTGTAGAAACTCACGTTAGCCTTGATGTATACTAAACAGTCTGGAGAAATATACCCGCTGAAACGCCTTCTTCACGTCCTCAGCGGTGAAATCAGTTCCTTTGCTGTCGACGTACAGAAATCCGTACTTTGTGGCGGCGTCTAGAATAGCCTTGCCCGCAACTGGATCCTCAGTGTTGGATATGTCGAGGACCGGAAGCTCAATTACGGGGCTGACAGGTGTTAATTCTGTCATTTTGAGGTTGTTGTTGCTTTTTTAGAGATGTGGAAAGGATTTGAGATGTGACAGGAAAGTGTAATATAATTACATATGGACACGGCGAGCTCCGGCGTTATATATTTCTAGGAGTCACACCAGCATCTTCTATCAGAACCTTATCTGTGGCCCCACCATCCCTGGATATCGATATCCTCACGAGATGGACATGTTGTTGCAATTATGAATCGATAGCCTGTGAATGAGAATTTATATGCTTTGGACACCACCTGCAAAGCGGAGACTAGAAATAATCACCGAGAAGACCAAGGCCTACTATGGACCAAAGATTGAGCCTTGAACTAGGCCGATTGCTTTAAAGTCCGAGCCCCGAGCTGTCAGAGAGCGTCAGTACTGTGATGGAAAGAAAAAAAGACATAATTGGTGGGGTAGGCTGACTGGTGGTTTGAGGTGCATCTGCTTTGCTTCAGGATTTTCGGACATTTCAGCTGCACAGTCTGATTATGCACAGAAAAACCATTGGGCTGATTCCTGAGAACTCAAAAGCAATCTTTCTTGACTTCATGAAAATTAAGAAAGCTGGTGGATCCCGTGATTGATCCGCATGTCAACCGATTGGAACTCCAAGTTGGGGCTTAATTGTTGTCGCATCGTTTTACTGAGCTTTGGATCGTTTTCTCTGAGCTGTCCAATCTCTTCTCAGTGACTTCCTCTACAAGTGATTTCTCCTACACCCTGCGTCTTTCTACCCCCTCACTAGGTGAAGGTCCCTTTTACCTCTTCCCGCCCAGGCTCTTCATGCCTGATCGGCTTCCACATCAATAATCCGTGACCTAACCCCAGCTTGAAGAATGCCGAGTAAGTCTTCGCGAAGCTATCCCGCCTCTAGGTGGAACCAAGCTCACGTCGTCTGTCTTCAACAGTCCGCCCGTTGGACGATTGGGCGTCTGCCCGCACCTTGTCCCTCCCCCTCTCCGCTCTTAAAGGAGCCGTCGTCGGTATCGATGCGTCGCACTACATCTCGCAACAGCTCTCCCACCCATCCACCCGTGAACCGCTCCTGATTGCGCTCGGAGGTTTTCCATTCGCGCTGAGAAGCAACATTGAGAAGGAGCTACAGGTCTTCAAGGATCTGGGCGTGGCCTGTATCTTTGTCTTTGGCGGATTGAACTTTGGAAAGAGAGACCAGCGCCCCCCTATACAACACGAGACTGTACGAGCATTCGAGAACGCCTGGGAACTGTATGATCAACAGCAGGCCGATCAGGTTGTAGAGGCATTCAGTAGCGTTGGTATGGTGTTCGCACCTTAAACTGTTGGAAAGTACTGACGGGTCCTTTCTGCTTTCTAGGTACTCCTCGACCAGAGTCTCTCTACCGCTTCCTGCAGCGCATCCTCATCCAAAATGGTATTGACTATATGGTAGCACCCTACAGTGCTGCCGCTCAAGTGAGTACAATGGCCAAGCCCCCACAGCGAGCTTGGGCGCTTACTGACGCTACTCCCCGCACAGCTCGCCTATCTCAGCAATGGCCCAAATCCAGTCATTGACGCTATCTGGGGACCATCCGAAGTTCTACTATTTGACGTTGAAAAGCTAGTCACCCGGATTGACATCGACCCAGCTCAGTTCTTCTGGATCAACAAACAGACATGCCAGGAAGAGCTTGGCCGATTGACAAATGAACAATTCCTGGATTTCGCTCTCCTCCTCGGCTCTTCCTTCCTTCCGACATTCCCCTTATTTGAAAATCCAGCTTTCCCAGGCAAGGGTGCCTCTATTCGTGATGCGTTGCCCTTGTTCAACCAGAGTGGACGAAATGCCCTCACTCTTTGCGGACAGTACGAGGAGGAGCGCCGTGTGCAGGACCTTCAATATACGGACGTCTACAAACGTGCCTTTATGAATGTCAAACACCACGTCGTGATGGATACGGAGGGGCGGGTTGGCCCTCTGGACGCAGATAATAGCCCCACCGACATGCACGAGGTAATCGGCCAGCGTCTCCCGGAGGAGCTTTACTTTTACATCTCAAAGGGAATACTCGGACCTGACGTACCGAACTACCTGACCTCTGGCGAAGTTCTTATCTCACTGCCTCTAGGCGTTGAAGATACAGAGATATACCGCCAGGTCGCGGGTGAGAAGCTGGCTCCTCTCCGAGAACAGGCCATTGGGCTGCTATCAAACTCCCTCCATCGTTTCTACCAAGTCAAGACAATCCGTGCTCGCACATGGTACGACGAAAATTCCGACTCCACCATCAACCTCAAGACTCTCCCTTCGGTCAAAGACTCTATTCGTGCCTGGAGGGTCCCTAGTGATCGGTACACGCAGCGAGTCGAGAACCTACAGGTAGGCTTGATAGCTCCAACTCTGCTTTCAGCTATCTAACGTGTATAGGGATCGGCCGGATTGTTTAGTTTTGCCGTTCAAAGTCTAAAAGATTCAGAGTTTGTGTCAAAAACATTTGCCTCTAAAGACACTCCCGTAAGACATACTTTATTCCGAGCCGTCTGATAAGCCTACTTAGACTGACCTTACTAGGCCCTTTCATCAAAGGATGAAATACTTGCTAATGTTTACTGGCGATTCCTACAACTCCGCGGATACATTAATGAGAAGCATCAGCTCACACCGTGGGGTGTGTGCCTGGAGCAAGCCCTTTCAGCTCTTGACCCCGAAGATTCTCTGGAGGAAGCTACATTCGTGGCAGTCGAATTACTTCGATTTGGTGTTCTTAATGCTAAGCCATGGTTTTCTCATGTCTCTGGAGGCCCGATGAGAGGTTTGGGTAAGTGGAAACTCGGACAAGTTCCAGAGAATCGGTCTGATATTTTCTAGATGAGGATAAATCTTTCAACATGTTGGTTTCTCGCGTCGCTTGCGTTGGCAAGTTGCGGCACAAGAATATTGGTTACTCCGGACCACTCAGCAGACAGCTCCTCTCATACCGTTCTCTGGTCTCAGAAGTCCGGTCTACGTTACGAAACCTGATCGAAATTGTGCTTGTTGGTCTCCTTTTGAGCGGTGATGCGAACCGCGAACGCAACGACTGGACCGAATTGGGTGTCAGCCTCCCGTTTATTGATGACAACGACTGTGGCCTGGGAATTGCCGTTCGGACGTACCTCGATGATCTGCCCCTGCAAGAAGACGCAACCTCACCAGACGCCCGACAAGAGGTGAAGGCCAAGGGAAAGGAATGGTTCCAGCACAGCGATAGTTTCACAGGAAATTTGGATAGGGCGTTCAAGCTCTGGGATGCGGTAGGTATAACTCTTCTCAACGTTGAATTGTTGGCTGACTTTGCGTTGCAGATCTACAAGGGCTCCCAGAACGCAGGCAAGGAGTTCAAGGATGGAAGGACCTGGGCAGACGCGAACAAGTGGTTGTTTGAACGACGGTGATCAAGAGACGATATCATAGCCATGACTAAATTTAGGAAGTGTCGCCGGGCCTAAAGTGGCTTAACAATCCACCGGGATTCATACACCTACTTCGCATGCTGTATTACTAGTAAATTGCAACAAGTGGCGAAATGGAATCTTGAAATCTTAGTACCGGTATATATAGCAGCCTATGCCTGAATTAATACCGAGCATATAGGCTGGTATGTGTTTATTTTGTGGTAACCGTATACTTCAAGTATGAATTTACAAACAAAGCGACAGGGCTGATGACGTCCTCCGTTAGGGTCTTAGTTACAAGTGGCCTCTTCTGCTGTAAATCCGCCCGGGGCTCCATGAACCCACTAGTATTATTAATGCTCTTCACTTAGTTACTCCTTCCTCCCCTGACAGTTGATTTGTCTTTTGGATCTGAATCTATTTGAACCCATTTTGCAGACAGTGAACTCAAACGTACAACCAAAATGGCTCGCCTGAGCATTCTCCTCCTGAGCTACCTGCTCACCCTCGCCGCCGCAGGCTCCGCAGTGCTTGATCTCATCCCCAAAAACTTCGACAAAGTCGTTCTGCAATCCGGCAAGCCTGCGCTTGTCGAATTCTTCGCACCCTGGTGCGGGCACTGCAAGAGTCTCGCCCCCGTCTACGAAGAACTCGGTGCCGCCTTTGCGCATGTCGAGGACAAGGTTAGCATCGCCAAGGTTGACGCTGATGCCAACCGCGACCTGGGCAAGCGGTTCGGGATTCAGGGTTTCCCCACACTGAAGTGGTTCGATGGCGTTTCAGACAAGCCAGAGGAGTACAAGGGCGGTAGGGATCTGGAGAGCCTGACTGCGTTTGTGGAGCAGAAGACGGGGATTAAGCCTAAGGGTGCGAAGAAGGAGCCCTCTGCTGTGGAGATGTTGACGGACAAGAGCTTCAAGGAGCTTGTCGGGTCGGATAAAGATGTTCTCGTTGCGTTTACTGCGCCGTGGTGTGGCCGTACGCTCTCCTTTCTCTTTCCCCATCTTCCTGCATGTGCACTAACTGTGGTCTAGACTGCAAGAAACTCGCTCCTACCTGGGAACTCCTCGCCACTGACTTCGCCCTCGAGCCTAACGTTGTTGTCGGAAAGGTCGACGCTGAAGCTGAAAACGCCAAAGCTACCGCTAAGGAGCAGGGTGTGACCGGGTACCCCACCATTAAGTTCTTCCCCAGGGGGTCGACCGAAGGTGTGATCTACTCTGGCGCTCGCACTGAGGAGGCTTTTGTCGAGTTCCTGAACACCAACGCTGGCACACACCGCGCCCCAGGTGGCGGGCTAGACGACAAGGCCGGCACTATCCCCGTCCTTGACAGCCTGATTGCCAAGTACATCCCAACACAGAACATCCAAGATCTCGTCGCCGAGGCCAAAAAGGCTGCTAGGGGTGTTGAAGGCAAGTACTCAGAGTACTACGTCAAGGTTGCCGAAAAGTTGGGCCAGAACCAGGAGTACGCGACTAAAGAGTTCAACCGGTTGAAGAAGGTTCTTGCAAAGGGTGGCTCTGCTCCCGAGAAGGTTGACGACCTTATCTCGCGCAGCAACATCCTGCGCAAGTTCTTGGGTCTTGAGAAGGAAGAGGACAACAAGAAGGATGAGCTGTGAACTGCCCAGTTCAAGTTGGAGTATGACCCTAGTTTATTGTATGGCTAGTCTGGGAAAATGGGTGCTGCTTACATTTGATCCTTCCTGGTTACTGTCATTGATATTGTACGAATGTATAGAATGATTGAACAAGCATGACGCATTCTCTCTCTTTCAATCTTTCTTTGTCTATTTATCTCTTTCGCTCAGAAGGTAGAATCGTAGGAAGGGGTTTTATAGGGTATCTCAAAACAAAACAAATCCGTGGCCCTTGGACGTGCTCGGCACCCCCCGGGCATGTATTTCACTTTGCCCCCGAAGACGGCGTAGTAGTCGCTCCCGCCCCGGCTGCATCGTCCCCAGCAATGCTTAATGAAGTCTCCAGCTCGTCCAGACGTCTGGCCATATCGTCAACTAGACAGCAAATTTCAGTCATTTATTTGCCCTGCACCCGCTATGAAGCTCAAACCCAGCAGCCAAGCAGCCCAACAACAGAAAATGATATTGATCCATCTCAAAGGTAGAGGAGAGCGGAACTCACACTTCCCAAACATCTCCCTAGATACGGTATCAAACTTGAGCTGCAGCTGGTCGAGAAGATCGTCTACCGCTGCGGTGAATTGGCCGTGCGCGTCTGTGGACTGTTTATCCGAAGAACAAAGAAATGTCAGTTGGAGCGAACAATAAAATTCCTGAGAAAATTGGGGTAAACCTCCGGCTCGAACGAACCTGTTCTTGGCCAGTCGCAGCGGACGGGGACCTGCCGCCCTCCGCGGAGAGTGATTTGGTGTTCGCGGACATTATAGCAGTAGCGGGGAGCTGGTTTTGTGCGGCGGGTATTGTGAGAGGGCTTGTTTTTCAGATTCGATGTGGACGTAGGGGGATTTGTTGGATTGGGTTATGCGCAGTACCATGATACTGTTATGCAATCCTAGCTGGGCAAGAAAGCTCCCGTATCCGTCGCAAGGAGCCGCCATCGCGATAAGGCCCGGATCAATTCACCAGCCCGCCGCTAGCCATATATAGACTAGTGGGGTCTTATCGGGGCTCACTACCCACATCGGTCTTAGCGGCTAGTTCAAAAAAATTCCCATACAGATGCTTTCCAAGCGTCCGCCCGAGTCGCAACTGCGGTCAACTTCAGGTGTTGTTAACCCTGCTTCCAATCTTTTTGTGGTCTCACTTTGAGATTTAAGAGACGAAAATGCCGAAGAGAAGCAAACTGCTCCAGGCTCTGGATGAGCACAAGGGAAGAGATTATGAGGCCGAGAAGCAGAAGAAGTTGGTCAAGGCTGCAAAGAAAAGAAAGGGTGTGAGCGGAGAGGAAGAGGTTC
Organism: Aspergillus baeticus; assembly: GCA_027569055.1. Classification (NCBI taxonomy): domain Eukaryota; kingdom Fungi; phylum Ascomycota; class Eurotiomycetes; order Eurotiales; family Aspergillaceae; genus Aspergillus; species Aspergillus baeticus. Next base: position 666,022 of record JAPDEI010000008.1, on the reverse strand, counting down.
GAGATTCAATCTTCACGGATGGCTTGTTTTAAACACTAACGAAGCGAAGGAGGTCCCCAAATCAACAAAGAAGGAGATCGAGGAGGAAAATAATGACACAAGTAACTCGGAGGTTGACAGCATAGACGAGGAGGAAGCCGTCGCCGGAGCCTCAGAAAACGAAGATGATGATGATGAAGAAGAAGAAGAAGAAGAAGAAGAGGAGGAGGAGGAGGAGGAGGAGGAGGAGGAGGAAGGAGACATCCCCCTTTCCGACCTTGACGAAGCCGACATGGAAGACGTCGTTCCTCACCAACGCCTAACAATCAACAACACAGCGGCCCTCTCCGCATCCACAAAACGCATCTCCTTCATCACACACCTGACCCCATTCTCTGAACATAACTCGCTTGTCTCAACCGAAGACATCGACGTCCCCGATGCAAACGACGACCTGAACCGCGAGCTGGCATTCTATAAGGTCGCGCAATCGGCTACCCTCCAGGCACGCACTCTACTCAAGAAGGAAGGAGTCAATTTCACCCGTCCGGGTGACTATTTTGCCGAGATGGTCAAGACGGATGAGCACATGGGCAAGATCAAGAAGAAGCTTTATGACGAGGCAGCTAACAAGAAAGCTGCTGCTGAGGCGCGGAAGCAAAGGGACTTGAAGAAATTCGGAAAGCAGGTGCAGGTTGCCAAGTTGCAACAGCGGGCTAAGGAGAAGAGGGAGGCATTGGAGAAGATTAATGCGTTGAAGAAGAGTATGTTTTCCTCTTGATGGTGGTTGATGAACTGTGCTAATGATGGTTCTAGAGCGCAAGGGCGACACATCTGCCTCCGCTGGTGGCGAAGCTGATGACCTCTTCGATGTCGCCGTTGAAGATGCGGTCTCCGAGAACCCTCGCAAGCGTGTCCGCGGCGCAGACAGCGGCCCGAACATGAAGCGCCAGAAGAAGAACGAAAAGTACGGATTTGGAGGTAAGAAGCGGTTTTCCAAGAGCGGTGATGCTATCTCAAGCGGTGATATGCGCTCGTATCCGGGTAGGAAGATGAAGGCCGGTGGTGGTGCTAAGAGGCCCGGAAAGAGCAAGAGGGCCGCTGCGAAGGGACGGGCTTAGTTTATTTCTTTTCCCAGGTTTACTGCTCGCTGGGCTACGTATGTATATTTTCATTTGAGGGATAGTTCTGCTTGAGGATACCTGTCCGCTTGTTTGGTTCAGAATTGTCTCCATTAATAGCTAGACTAGGCCGATGCTAGGATAAGCCTTGAAATTCATATGGTACTGGAATCATCATGGCTGTGTATGTGTGATAGACAGTGCTCCGGAAGTATACCTTTAACATTGGGCTACGCCCGAGTCATCCTTCTGTTGGAGGAACAATGGCATAGTGACCAGGCAGGAGTGTGCCGGGTTTTCGGCGGTGACTTGGCTTTAGCTCCGTGGACCGTTCATTGGCGCGTCGGTATGTATATGCGAGTAGCCAGCGCGGACCAACCCCATTTACATCCGCTCAGCTTCTCTGAATTGGTCGAATCTTTCATAGCGCGCTTGTATTTCTCATGTTGAGGATGAGGCTGCGCTAAGTCGCTATGATGATATGTTTGACATCTTGATGTCGTGGACCTTGCAACTTACGTACCAATCTCATTATGTGCACCGTTCGTTTGTCCATTGAAGCCTGCAAAAGCTCCATCCAGCGCTCCCATGTCTCGAATCCGGCTGAGAAGATTGTCAACGCGAAGACCATAATTCAATTTCTGCTCCGCAATCACAAGGTCAACCTTCGCCTTGGTGTCGTCCGCATGAGCCAGAGAATGATCTTGAATCATTTCCTTGCCTCGTTTCGAAGTACACTTGGGAATGGTCTTTCCGCAGCCTGGAACTTGGCATACCCAGGTATCTGCTGGTAGGTTGCTGTCAAGCGAGGAACCAATATCGGGTAGATGTTCTGCGGCTGAGACTGACGTATTTCGACTTTGAAGGGTCTCCTGGAGTGGCGTTCTTTCAATGATCGGGGTTGATCCCGAGTCTGATAGGATAGATCGAGTTCGGCGTTTCGCCCGGGTTGACAAGGGGTCTCTCACGAGATCATGGCCGCGGACCTTGCTAGGAGTCTCGAATTCGTCCGTCGCGTCTAGGCTATCATCATCGGACATGTCATAGTTAGCCGCTGCACTCCGAGTTCGCTTGCCGGTCCTCTTAGTAGCGATTTGACTCTTCGGCCGTAGCACGGACTTGCGATGGCGAGGCCTACGCTCTCGTGGCTGCTCACGGTCACTCTCTTCATCGGAGGAAACGTCATCTTCAATCACCCGTGGCCGCAATGGGGTGAACGCAACATTCTCCAATTTGCTTTTCTTCGACGCATTCTTCAGTTCTCTGTAAATGACTTTCTTTGACCAGTCAAAGTTATTTGTTTTCGCCTCATTCATGGATTCAAGGATAGCGGAAGCCGTGGAGGATATAAGGTTCTGGGCATAGTCTGTGCTATCGATTTCGAAGCGAGTCATTAAAGTCGACGTGACAAGCTCAAGATTCAATTGTCGTTTTGCGAGGTGCCCTGCTTCCTTTAGATCAAGAATCACCTGATATATGGACTCTGCCTGGGCTTTTGAGACTGTATTCGCGTCGGGTGTAGGAGCCCTAGCATCCATTTCCTCGTCCTCATCTTTGGCTTCTTCTTCATCCTCATCCTCATCATCTTCCTCTTCAGTCTCGGCTTCTTTCGACTCTTTCTGAGCACGTAGCTCTTCATAGTCCTCCTAAACCAGGTTAGGACCTTATATAAGTTCAAATCGAAATAGTGAAAGAAGTGACGCGGTCATACCGGAAACTTTTCGCAGAGATGCGCAAAGATACTAGTCTCAGCCCAATTCACCTCTTCCTCCCCCTTGATCATGCGTGAAAGCAGAAAATTGTGATGCTTATAAAAGACCTCGGTAGAATCGTCGCCATCCTCGCAGATCCCATGTGTGTGCAACACATACTAACAAACAAAGCTCGTTAGCCAGATTTTCAGCATACCGACTGTAAAAAAAAAGCAAAAAAAGGTACGAAAGCATAAGTATATCCGAGATAGTAGCAACTCACCTCATCACACAGATACTCCAAGCTCGGCTTCCAGTTCCTCCTCTTCCTCCGCTTGGGTTTATGCCGGTCTGTCAAAAAATATAACAAATCAATTGCCTCGACTACCTCGTTGAACATGGGCCGATACCCCCTCGCCGGCGAAATAGAGAACCAGCCCGCCCGCCCGGCAACCCAAATCCCGACTTCGCCGTCATTATGTTGTCCGTATGCAAAATGGCTCACATTATCGATAACAATCCGGTTTGTGAGGTAATCCGGGTCGAGGACTAGAGTTTGTGGTCGACACGTTAGCTCTGATGATTGATAGTGGTGATGTTGAATGGGATATCCGGTGTATCGTTGGCGTAAGTGTAATACACACCTAGCTTCTCCTGCTCCTCCTCAACCTCTTCCAGACACCCCGTCACCTGGACCGGATTTTCAGGCGTCGCTGTGAGCAGATTGGCATAGCGCGACTTCCCGGGGACCAATATTCGGACCTCGGACAGGCTGAATTCTTCCCAGTCGTTCTCGTCCGCGAGAGACGGGTCTCTGGCGGCCAAGACACTATCTTCGCGAGATGTCATGTCTCGGAGGGTTGCATAGTGGCTTCTCTGAGTTGGTATAAGGATGGGAAGGACCCGTGGGTACCCGGGAAAGAGATGTGAACGAGGAGAATGGCAATGAGGGTTGAGCGAAGAATGGTTGAACTAGGAGGATGGGGGGTTGAATCTGATGACTACGGGAGCCCGAAGTATGGGGAATCCATTGGCGATTCTGGTATGGTGCTGGTATTTACTGGTTATTTACAGCGGCTCTGCTGCCCTATTCTGGGTCGTGTAATTTATATTGACTGAGCTTGACTTTATCTCCGGGAGCTTTTTTCTTGTCTCAGAAGTTGCAATTGAGAAATCAGGGCGCACTCTTTCAATTTGCTGTTTCACACTCGAAACTTATTCGGCGCTTTAATCTACTATATTTGATCCGACAAAACCCTGGCCTCACATAGCCGATGTACCTGCGTGGTGGGAAGAGGCTATTCCGCAACACCATGTCCGGCGAGAAGATCTACGAGGGTATTTTTGGTGTGTCCAATTGCCCTTCCCATTTAACCTATGCCGCTCCTTAACGAAATATTTCAGCCGTTCACAAGCCCCAAGGTGTAACCTCTGCCGACGTAATTCGCAAGCTCCAGTCCCATTTCAAACCATCCAACCTCTTCAGGCCCTGGCTCGAGACCGAGCGCGAGCGCCGCAACCGCGAGAGCAACAACCAGCGTCGCCGTCGTCGCACGCAACAACTCGATGTGAAAATCGGACATGGAGGAACCCTCGACCCACTTGCGACGGGCGTCCTTGTCACAGCTGTCGGAAAAGGAACGAAACAGCTCCAGGATTTCTTACTATGCACGAAAACCTACGAAACCGTTGTGCTTTTTGGCGCAGAGACAGATACCTATGATGTCGTCGGGAAGGTCGTCAAGCGCGCGCCGTATGAACATGTTACCCGGGAAGCTGTAGAGAAGGCGCTTGAGCAATTCCGGGGAAAGATTATGCAGCGGCCGCCTATCTTCTCGGCGCTAAGGGTGAATGGGAAGAGGCTGTATGAATACGCTAGGGAAGGAAAGGAGCCTCCGATCGAGATTAAGGAGAGGCCGGTGGAGGTGACTGACCTGCGGATTCTGGAGTGGTATGAGCCTGGGACGCATGATTATAAGTGGCCCGAGGATGCTCCTGCGGAGGAAAAGGCCGCAGCGGAGAAGTTGTTGGCGAAGGCAGATTCTTTGCCTGCTGCTCCTGCTGCCGGTGAAGCTGATGAACCTGCCTCGGCGAAACGGAAATCGGCTCCAGCGGAAAGCTTAAACAACGAGGATGCAGTTGTCGAGGCAAAGAAGCAAAAGGTGACTGTCGAAGGTCGCGCAGCAGCAGCACCTGAGCAAACGGCCGTCCCAGAGGCCGCTGAAACCACATCTGCAGAAACACAGCCAGATGTTTCAGCGGAGTCACTACAGGAACCGCGATCCCAGCCACCTGCAGTGAAAATTACCATGACTGTCTCCTCCGGGTTTTATGTCCGCTCCCTGACACATGATCTAGGTAAGGCAGTCGGTAGCTGTGGGCTTATGAGCTCACTTGTCCGATCGCGGCAGGCAGATTTCAAGCTTGAACCAGGTCAGGTACTCGAATACGAGGATCTTGACGCTGGAGAGGAGATCTGGGGTCCAAAGGTCAAGAAATTCTTGGAGGAGTGGGAAGCAAAAAGGGCCGCGAAAGACATGGAATAGATATAATATGCTTTGACAGTTCCCATCTTTGATAAAAATTCGATATTGAGCTAATTATAAGTTTGTATAATTGTCAGAGGTTTCCACACGGCGTTCCAGGGTCAACAAGAAGCCTTATACCACCAATCCACCCCCTCCTAGATTACTCTCACACAGCCTAGTAGAGCCCACCATTAGTGCAAACAAGCAAATAATAGGCTGTATCATAACTGCCACATTCATCGTTAGACTGCATGTGACAATTGTATAAGCAAGACACAGCGCAAGTTTATAAACAGAGAGTAACAGGGGAAGTATTAAAAGATGGCTGGTTAAGAAAGCAGGTAGTGCCCCCAGGAGGTTCGCGGCATTATCTAGTGTCGAATAAGGCTACCTAGCAATTATACAAGACATGGCTTACTGCTAACTGGCTTTATTGGTCAAGTTGTATACATGTTAATATAGTGCACAGAGTATCAGTTAGCAACAACACCCTAACAGTACCAGCGACACCCTCGAATAAACAGTCGGCTGTATTCAGTAGTACAAAAGTGACTCTTTGGATAAGACTCAGGGCAACTGTAGCAGTACATTCAGTAGCTATACTCAAGCGTGGACAGGAGCTCGTCCCATAAAGGAGGTACAGTTAGCTCTGAAATAGCCCTAAGCCATAGGTTCCGCTAGCCAGTAGTCAGGGCCAAGCTACCCGTTCACCTTAAAGAACAGAGAGGACAGCCTGTAGAGTGGCTTCCAAGTGAGTGCAAGGCAGGCGCATGAAACAAGAGATAAGTGGTGAGTCGGAGAATATCAACTGGGAGGTCTAGTAGTAGAGCCTGGGGGAGTTCCCCGTCTGAAGAGAGAACCTGGTAGCCGCCTCGCCGCCTGCAAAGACGAAGGTTGCGCAGGACTTTATTAATGCAGCACGCTACTTTTGAGGCGGATGACTGGTGACATTATCGAGATCTTGATGAACCAAAGGGATTTGTCAAGACCCGCATATCGATCCTCCAAGTCTTTTGGTATCGCTTTCAAAGTGGCCATCTCTTTTTGCAAGTCTAGGTCTAGGACATTATGTGTAAGGACCCATCTCAGATAGACCTGATGAAACGATGGGATGATCGTTAAAGGGAAACCATTGATCTCATCAGAGTTAGTGTCAGAAACCGCATTTGTAGCAAGGTGATAAATCATTATGCCATGTAACTCTAAAGAAATAGCGAACTTTAGAAGATGTCCGAATTGCGTGAAGGAGAAAGCGAAGGTATCTTCCATCAAGAGGTGAATTAACATCTCTTTGACCAGAAGTGACTCGGATCTTATTTTGCTGTACGCGGTCGTGACTCATATAATTTGTGATATTGGTCTTGGAGTTTTTGGGGAAAAGCAGCAAGTACCTGGGTAGCGAATATTATCATAGGCTCCTTGTTGCCAACCCCTCTGCCGTACATCTAGTGGCCACTCCATATAACGGGCCTGGATCGTAAATCATAAAATATCGTCAAAGAGTCCCAGGAAGATGGAAAACGAGATGAATTTGAGATAATAATTGACGCTTCGGATGCAGTGTCAAAAGTGAAGATAGATCAACATAGGGAAGTCGTATTGAGGGTATACCGCTGAAAACATGCACGATAACAAATGCAAGAAGATAAAGGGTTGAGAAAGTGAAAGAGGGGGGTGGATACATGCAGAGATGCCATTTTGAGAAAGAAATATAAATGAATGCTATATCAGTGTATGCGGAGCTAATTTGAGTTGAGCTGCTGCTGGGTGCTATGCGCGTCGACAAGAGCTGGACTCGTTAGTTTTGGTCTTTAAACAGAGTGAATGTGGATGACACTTACTTTGGAGGACAAAGGCCTGCCCCTGCCGCGATTCACAGGCGCACTGTAAAGTACTTCCGTCGAGGAAGTCTAGGAGGATGCTATTAGGGAGCTCTTGTCGGTCTTCGTCGGGCAGACAAGGAGTTCTGAACTCGGTCAAGTGATACCGTTTGATCATGTTGCGATTGCTCGAATCGAGATTTCCGGGAGTTAAGACTAAGTAGCCTTTGCTGTCAATTCGGATGAAACGTCGTTTCCAGAGGAGAGTGTCCGGGAATTGGATATTGACTTCGCCAATATCAACTGCTGCAGGAAGCTCTACGGCGTTCTTAGGGCCTTCCTCCACGGATGGCATGCTGTCCTCCCTGACCATCGGGCTCCTGGAACTAATGGTGCTTCGTCGAGAACCTGATGTAATTGAGGACATGCGACGGAGAAGTCTAGAAGTGCGCGATTCTTTCTTCTCTTCAGGGGAAGACGCAGAAGTCTCGCTTGGTGATCTGGAAAGGAAATAGCCGTCGTTTTTAGATGAGATGGAGAGCCTACTCTCGGATCGCGGTAGAGTGGTAATTGGCGGTTTGACTGAGCCTGCAGAAGAGATCGACATGCTGCGTGGTTCAGGTTTACCAGGAGTTGAATCTGGTGTCGGGTCTAGAGACGCGGTCCCATCAGGGGTACCTCGCTCAACAGTCAAAGGGCTGGCTTGGAGGTTGAGAGGGCGAGGTTCATTGGGGTCCATCTTTGAGTCGTTACTGGTACTGCTTGGATCACGAATGATGCGTGCTGTGACAGAGACAGAGTTCGTGGATTTTCCAGCATTGGTGCTAGCTCTCGAGTCAGAACGTCTCAAGCTCGATGCCCGAGAGAACGGCTCGGGTGCATAAGATGGATGTCTGGAGAGAAGAGCGTCCGAATTCCCACCTGCGAGTGACACAGACGCGCGCTTCCGAAGACTTTCAAAGGAAGCCGTGGTGGGGGTGGACATGTTTTGGGAAGGTGTTCCTCCTGCATCCCGGTTGCTCGAGAACTGCTCTAGAGCTTTGATCCGCTTGGAAATTCCAGATGACACATTAATCTTCTTAGCTACCAACGGCGCTGCAGAGGATTCAGCGGGTGGGAACGTGCTTGAAACCGACCTGCCCGCAGCGAAAGTAGGTGTACTGGGAAACTGGTACCCAATAGCACTCGGGTTTGAGACTGCACGCGAATTTCTCCACGCATCTGGCGTGATCTGAGGGCTTCCACGATTTGAGTAACCAGGAGAAAGAGGAGACTTCCCCACCGAGATGGGTTTGGCCTCTTCAACGGTAGCACTCTTTAATTCTTCCATGAAGGAATCATCCGAGAGGAGGTTGTCGTCATCAGAATAATCGGGAGTCGGAACCTGAATTGGTTCTAGAACGGGTTTACGTCTTTCCTTCCGTGTTGCGGTAGCCTGCTCATCTGCGTCCACAGCTTCGGGCGATAATGATTCTGGGACATCCACGGGCTGGGATACGACTATTGTTGAGGAGTCGGTTACAGATTCTGGCTGGGATTCAGAGACTGGAGACCTCGGTAGAGGGATTGACTGAGGGATGGTGGGGGGCTCCGTTGATTCGGTGGCCGGCACTGCCTCACTTTCAGTGGGAAGGGCAGGTTCCTGGGGTGGTGGAAGGGTTGTAGCAATTTCTTCTGGAGCTGTTTGAGAGTCACCTCCAGGTGGGACTGCGACGACGGCGCTAGTTGTGCCGGTGCCGCACTTAATCTCGCTCTCGGTGGATCCAGTTAAGTTCTCTTGAATTTCGACTGTTTCAGATTTGAAGATGGGTTCTTGTGCTTCCTCTGGCGGTTGTTCGAATTTCGCCGACTCGGACACCGACGGTGAGTACGTGGTACTGGGTAACTTGTAATCGGCCTCACCATTGACTGCATCTGCAGCTTCCGGGGTATGGGAAGAAACTAGAGGAGCAACCTCGATTTTCTCTTCAATAGGAGCTGGAATGGACTCCATAATGGTGATAGACACTTGAGACTCGGGCTGTGACTCGGCCGGCGGTTTGTCATTCTCCGATATGCTTGATAACCTTTGACGTCCCTTGTCATACTTTGTCTTCTCAGGCAACTGTTTGATGTTTTCTTTGTCATCGTCCATATTCTGGCCTGAACTGTGCTTATCCTCACTAGAGCTTTGATTGCGCTTCGCTTCCTGGGTTCTCTTCTGCATCTGTGACTTGCGTAGCTGAAGAGCTTTCATCAGCCGCTCCTTTTCGTTGGAGGTTGTAGATGTAGACAGGGCGCTTAATGACTTCGCACCCGGCGAGAGCTGAGGCCTTGAAATGGGCATTGAAGATGGAGGTACTAGAAGAGGAGGCACAGGCGGTATCCTGGCGGATGGAGCGGCGACCGGATTTCCTTGAGAACGAGGACGGGGTGGGGTGGGATTTGACTTGCGGAACGGAGAAGCCCGTATACCAGCAGGCATAGAAGCAACAGGACGTTGCTCAACACCGCGGGATGAGTTTCCCGCGGTGCGAGGCCGCCCGCTTCCATCCACGGAAGGTCGAGGGCCTAGCTTCACCTTGGGCTTGTAGCCTGCGGCACGCTCAAGTTCTCGCAAAGAGGGCCTGGCAGACTGAGTCGATTGACGCGATTCTGAAGGGGCGAGTGATAGATCATCACGAAAATTCCTCGAGGAAGTGGGCCGTTCGGATTGCTGTTCCAAAGAGATAGACGGTGCGAGTCCATTGACTTGGACATCATCGGGAATCGTGGGTACTGGAGAATCGCCATTGGGGTCTCGTGCAGGAGTTGACACCACAGATGGGGGCACAACCGTGGCTTCAGACACCTGACTGAACGACCGTTGCCGGGGGTCCTGAGCTGGGGCTTGAGTGTTGATCGTATCATGGGGAGCGGGAGTTTCCTCTGCATCTTCCGCAATTTCCATCAGTCTCCGACGACGGAGGGAACTCGAAGAGGAGGTGATAGAACCTGAGGCGGTATGTAGGAGACATGCGGACGAAAGTGCGCTTTCAGTTAGCTCCGATGGTAGCGAGAGCGAAAAGACGGTATCATGAGGCGAAAATTTATCAAGAACTGATTGGAATTGGACGGTGGTACGAGCTTTAATGATTTGGCGGCCGCGTTAGCAGGAAGCAGATTTCGATGGCGACGACAAACCAACCTCGTACGAGACGGGACAGATCCTCAGGAAGATAGCTGAGAACAACCTTTCTCCGACGATATTGTAGAAATCCATAGAGTGGGGAGCATTCTTCGTAGTTCTCGATTGCGTTTCGCACGTCGGGAACGCCCCCTGTTCCCCTCTCATGGAGAGCTACTTCATCCCTTGAGACATACCGCAGAAGAAACCTGGATTGAACAAGCCACAATTAGCATCCTTTGTTGAAGAGTGATCTTGGTTTGTTTGACGCACCATCCTCCAGCTTCAGTGAGAGCAATCTGGTAGGCTTCAATGACTGTGGGATTATCTAACCCATTGAGAGACATGGCGGAACCGCATCAGGCTGACGAACCCCGATCGAGAAACCTGTAAGGCTGTGTAGTTGTACAAAAAAAAAGAGGGGGAGGGGACCCGGTTCCTGGAAGGGTTCGGGGATGTCAAGATTCAAAGGGCACCAAGAGGAACGGAAACGAGCGACAATTGAGAAAAGAAAAAATAAGAGCAAGAGATTGTGATGCCACCCCCAAGTCGGCACTAGCTCGAAGAATAAGATAGCGTTTCGAACCCAGATCTCCCTGGACGCTCGAGGAGAGAAGCCAACCTCGATGTCACGAACCTTCAGGAGTTCAGGGGCTCTGTTAGTGGCCGGTTCGCAGCCTCCACCTTTGGGCGAGTTCGAACTGGAGTTTGGTTCCTGGACAGCCCAATTCTGAAACGAATTCAATGCTATGCTCGCTCCTCACTGGTTACCGGGGGTTGTCCTTCGGATGAGAGACTCGAATATGGGTCAAGGACTCCAGAGAGATATTGACGAAAGAAAAGAAGATTCTCAACGTGACTGAGAGCAAGTCTCGTGCGGGCGACTCTAAAAGGAAGGCATGTCCCAGTAATTACTTCTGTATGGATATGAGATGCTTCCTGTATGCTTGAACTTGACTTGTTTGCCAATGCATTATTGTTCGATTAAGTCTCTACATGATCATAGACCAAGCTGAGGTAGTTTATGTTGTGCTTTTTCTCATCTCAAAGTTCCAACCCTTAGCAAGCTGTTTGACAGATTTGGGGGCAATAACACCACGCTAGAGTTTCATATCTACAATTTCCCGAATTCCATCATTATTTCACAGACTTTGTCTTGGGCCACTCCATCCCACTTTACGACAGGCACTGATTTGCTGCTTTGTTTGAATTGAAATAACGATGAGCAGCGCTTGGCTGAATTTATTTATGGCTAACTATTTTGCAAACCCGAAACAGGCGAACAGTCCTCAAATTTATGGTCGCTCGGCAGAAGCGAATTGTTTGCTTCATCAAACAATAATACATTGCCCTACTAGTAATAACAAAAAGGAGAAAGTGAAGCTTTCGAGAGGGTCACCGTTTACACTTCGACTGGTGATCTGCATTTTGAGATCCTCTCTCCGAAGACTATTGATTCTAGGCTTCTACGTTCTAGCCCCGAATGCTCGTCGCTGGAAAAAGGCCGTATTTCTAGAAGCCGGATAAGCTCGATCGAAATCCCTGGATCGCCAAGGGTCAAACGCTCCCGTCATCTGGATCTCTGGAGAGTTGTATAGTTCAAAATGACTTCAGTCCGCGGGAGGTCTCCGCCCCGCCCTGGAACTCGGAGAGCCCCGATGCGGGGACCAAGGCAGCATATATTGCACTGATGGACACTTTTGTACATGATACTTGCAAGGACTTTCCTCTATAAAATTCTCTTTGTATAGTATTCTCCGCGATACTGATCTCGTCTCTCAATTTATACCTTCATAATGGTATCCCTTCCATCATCATCCACGATAAAAGACCTGCCACAAGAGCAACAATTCCGGACCCTCGACACGCTCTTTGAATCATCGCCAGAGCTCCACACCCTCATGGCGCCGGTTCTATCTGGCCAGACTTTCTCCTCATACCATACCTTGATCGATGCCGTGGGAGGCCGGATGTCAGCCCTTTCGGCCGCTAATTCCCCGACCGATAGAGATATCTTGGTGGGTATCCTCGGGTCTCATCCTCGCCTTGGACAACCGAAGACAGCGGCCCCGGAGCACCTGAGCGAACTGAGCAAGAAGGAGCAATCGCAACTTAATACAGGAGCTGAGGAGCATGCAGAGAAACTGAGAGCACTGAACGCTGAATATGAGGAGAAGTTCCCAGGACTACGATTTGTGTACGTGATAAGGTATCGGAGATATTGAGTGCGAGGCTGATAAGGCTACGAGCAGGACATTTGTCAATGGGCGAAGTAGAGATGTGATTATGGAGGAGATGCGCGCAAGGATTGACCGAGGGGACAGTGATCGGGAAGTCGAGGAAATCATCCAAGTGAGTCTGGTGACTATCAAAAGGCAACATCGCTAATCCTTCTGCAAGGCGATGTGCGATATCGCGAAAGATCGGGCGCGGAAGTTGGGGCAAGAATGATAAGGAAAGACCGTGGATGGCATCAGAAGATGGTGGACTGTAAATGCTGACAAACATGAATCAGACAGTCAGCCTGGCATTGGAGGATAATCTCCGTATTGCCCCTGAAAGCTGGATTCCAAGCATCTCAAGGCGTTTTAATTGAGAATCTTATTTTCAGACGATGCAAAAGTTCTCGAGAAATGGGGGTATCTCTAAGGAGATTTTGGTTTACTGTAGGAGGTGTAGAAGTAGAAGTGCGAGTGGCAATGAAATCATGGCTCCGTACGTCCCCGTCGTATCCGCAACACCTTGACAGGGTCCAGACTAGCGCCGTTCGCACCAAAATGAGACCAGGGAGGCGAGGATTTGATTAAGCACGAGATTCTAAACCACTAGCACTTATCGAGGTCTCTGAATTGAGATGAAAATCCTGCTTAACAGCCGCGGAAAGAGGTAATACCACCATTATGGCTCTTGCTAACCACTAACAGTACCACGAACTAATAACTGATCGCTCCGCGCTCCGGCCGCGTCTTCCTTTCGTTCTCTCTTTTTTCTCCCTTCTTGTCACCCATTTCGCGATTCACCCTCCAGTCTATCGCGCATGCGATGAATAAGAGCCATGGCGGAGGCTCTGAGAGCAGACGGTCCAGGGTCTTCGGTGTCGCGGGCTTCCACGATCCCCGTCCCCGCGATCGTCACCAGCGACCCCTCTGGTTCAATCACCAACGACGCGCATAACAGTTTCGTTGACGAGTCCAGTCCCATCACCCTGGTGCGGTCTGGATTGTTCCGATCCTCCCAGTCGTTTCCAATTGGTATGTGCTCGTCACAAGACTGCATCTCTGACCTGACCGACCCTTCATTTTCCTCGTGCCCCGACTTCTCCGGAACGCCGGGTGATTTTGCGCAACGACTGCCATTCGCTAACGCCTCCTTGTTTTTTTCTTTTGCATAGGATCTGCAGCCTCCGATGTTGCCTCTGGTTCGAGTGGAAACCTACAGGATACGAAAAAGCCTGTGCGACCAGGGCCTGCCTATGGCTCGAGCTCTGGTCTGGTCGGCAGGAATTCCACTTCCTCGCCGACAGTTCTGGAGAGCGCCGACTCTAGCGCGATTGATCCATTGTCACAAGTAAGGGCGATAGTCCGAGCCTCCGGACTTTTTGCAACCCGTGAGCACTAAGTGGCTGATTGCATTGTGTTAAACCATTCTAGCATATAATCAAGCGCACCAATACTCAAAAATCAATTCCGCTGAAGCTATTGGGGAGAGCATCTTACGAGGCTGAAGCTGGCGGATCAGACAAGTACAGCCCGATCGAGCAGGGTCCGAGCCGCGATTCTTTGCTTCAGAAACCTCCCAAAGAGAAGAAGTACGTGCTCTTGCGCGAAGCTTCCCATAGCCGCATGGGACCCCCTGGTGCACCCCGCTTTGTCTTTGTTTGCGCCGTCATCTCTTTGTTTCGGCAGTTTGGACTCCCGGATACCGGACTGACCGCTGTACAGAAAAGGAGTCTCTTTCCTGAGCCGGATCATCCCGGGAAAGAAGAAGGACATTTTCTCCGATGAAGAAGACAATGTATCAGAAATGGGTAATAGCCGGAATGATACCCATGTCGCTGCGCAGCCGATAGGGTTCTTCCCCAAGTTTCCGCCGCCTCCGAAGTACATCCGAATTAAAGCGCATTATAAGAAGGAGAAGGCCTTCAATCGTCTGTTTCAGGCTCAAGAGTTGGAAGGTGCTGATGGCTCTGCTTTGCAGGATGATGATGAGCGCCCCGGAACGGCCACCTCTCAAGGCAGTAAATTTACCGATAAGGCGGTATGGGCTTTAGTATTCTCAAAGGACGGCAAATATTTAGCGGCTGCTGGTCAAGATCGGAAGGTACGAATTTGGTCAGTGCTGGGCTCGCCGGAAGATCGAGACTCGAGTGAATCTGAAGGTGACGAGGATGAGGTCTTGCGATTGAAAGCGCCCGTTTTCAAAGAGAAGCCGGTCCAAGTGTATGATAGCCATACCGGAAGTATCCTTGATTTAAGCTGGAGCAAGGTAGGCTGTCTCCTTTCTTTTGGCTTCAACGACCTAATTGTGTTAGAACAACTTCCTTCTCTCCTCGTCGATGGATAAGACCGTCCGACTATGGCATGTCAGCCGCCCAGAGTGCTTGTGCTGCTTCAAGCACAGCGATTTCGTGACGTCGATTCAATTCCATCCGCGCGACGATAGATTCTTCCTTGCTGGGTCTTTGGATATGAAGTTGAGGTTATGGAGTATTCCGGACAAGAGCGTAGCATTCACTGTGACCGTCCCGGATATGATCACATCCGTCGCCTTTACCCCGGATGGACGGTATTCAATGGCAGGGTGCCTCAATGGGATGTGCAACATCTACGAGACTGATGGGTTGAAGTCTGCAGGGGGGATCCATGTTCGGTCAGCACGTGGCAAGAACGCCAAGGGTAGTAAAATCACCGGTATTGATACTATGGTCCTCCCGCAAGGTGATCCGAACGGCGACGTGAAGCTCCTTATTACGAGTAACGATTCTCGTATCCGGCTCTATGATTTCCGTGATCGAGTCCTTGAAGCCAAGTTCCGGGGCAATGAGAACACATGCAGTCAAATTCGAGCCACCTTTAGTGATGATGGAAAGCATGTGATTTGTGGCAGTGAAGACCGCAGGGCATACATCTGGCCGATGGGGCCAGTCGACAAGGATGCAGATAAGCGAGCCGTTGAGGTTCTCGATACCCAGTCGGCAATGGTGACAGCAGCGGTCATGGCGCCGGACAAGACGAAGCAGGTGCTAGGATTCTCAGAAGACCCGATATACGACCTCTGCAATCCGCCGCCTGTAACCCTCGGCAGTCAACCTAATAAAGAGAATAGCCGGCAAAACCGCATTTCAACAGCCTCCAAAGCCGCGCAAGAATCGCCTGGGTACCTCGCGCGCTCGACGCATCCGGATGGAAACATCATTATCATTGCCGACTATTCGGGCAAGATCAAAGTGTTCCGGCAGGATTGCGCATACCAAAAGCGCCGGTATGACAGCTGGGACACCCATTCGACCATCTCGCGGCGGCTCCTGCGACGCACCAATTCAGCACGGCAGAGTATCGCATCCTCAGTCGGCAAGGAGTCTTCCCACAAGACACCGTCTGAGCGCATTATTACGTGGCGGAACTCGGTCATTGGGCATGAAAGCAATAACGCTCAGAATCAGCAAAGGACAAGGACTCGAAGTCCGTCTCCACGCAAGGTCATGCAAGGGCTCTCACGTAATTCGAGCCCTGGGCGTGGCTCATCGGGCGGAAAGGGTGAATCACGGTCAATCTTCACCACTTCTCCGCCACCGTCAGCGTACAAGTCGTCGTTCGAGAGCCCCCGAACAAGCTTTGCGGAAGCGCGCAAACGCAACGGCGCAACGCCAGGGGAACCCCGCCGCACACCCGCGCCCTCATCAGCAGCTGCAGTAATCAACAAGGGTGGCGATAAAGAGAACCCGCTGTGGCTGCAAGGCGACCAGAGCTATGCGTTCTACAACAAGATTACTCAGGACGCGCTTGCTGTGCAGCGAAACTCCCCCGGTCTGTTGAACCCAAACAGAAGACCAACCGACCCTGAACGCAAACTCAGCGTCCTAAGTAGCGAGTATGCGTCGTCCAATGCATCTGGCGACGACAGCGAAGTCATGCGATGCGACGGCTGCTGGGGAACTAACTTCAAAGCAACCAAGGGCCGGAGCGGCAAGCAACGCTTGATATGCGTGCGTTGTTCTCGGCCAATTCCGTCGCCGTTCAAGGAGTAGATTTCTTGTTTTCATTTTGTTTATTTTGCGAACATGCCTCTGGATATATCGGACATCTATTTTTTTCGTAGATGCATTGGCGTCATATGTAGCATGTTGGATCGGATTGTATATGGATTGGATAGCCTACGACTGTATTTAGCGTTTAGCAACATTGTATAGTAACGAATCTACACGAGACGAGAAGATTACGATCTGAGAGACTGAGATTTTTGAGAGCGCTTTTCTTGCAAATAACTGTTGCCTAATTGCCGGCCCTGATTTTCATTACTTGCATAACATAGCCTCCCATCGGCTCTGGTAGTACTGTTGAATTCCGGAGCTGCAGCTGGGCTTGTGCCGCCAAGCCCCGGAAGCACCACCAAACCTCCACAACCTCGATGCCACTCCAACAACTAACTCCGAGACCGAAATCAATCACTGCAAAGAAACAATATCGACCTATCTCTAGGCCCCACTCGCACATTTCGGTCAACCACGCACACGGACGATCAGAAGAAAGCGTTAGAGAATTGGAACGATAAATTGCATCACACGGCAGCGCAATCGAGATGCCTTCATCACCTTACCTTCCAACCTCTGCCGCCTTCCTCAAAGAATCCTCCCTCCTCCTGCAAGCATACCCAGATTCTGTACGCCAATTGCCAGACAATATCCCCATACATACGTCCAAATTAGCTAACATAATTCAAACTAGACGCTTATCACGACAAAATACACCTTCCCCTCCTCCAAACCCTCATCCAAGTCTAGCATACCCTCCACAAAATCCGACTCAACAGCAACAGCAACAACACCACTCGCAACCCTCGTCCTAAAGACATACAACCCGGCCTCGGGGATATGCCTAAAATACAAAACGAACAAGGCCGCCGAAGTGGGGAGACTGATTACGGCACTAGGATTGCTAGCGGGAGGCGCAGATATTAGTCTGCTGGATGTCGCTGTTCCTGCTGCTGGGACCGCGGGTGGGGAGGAAGATGGTGCGGTAGTGACTCCGACTACGGGTGGTGCTGCGGCGAGTACGGGTGCGGGTGTTTCGAAGGGCAAGGGGAAGGGGAAAGGGAAGAAGGGAAAGAAATGAAGAGACGCGGGCATGGGATGAGGCTCGTGTGATGTCGCGTGGACGCAGACTTGACTGCTTTTATGGGTGGTTGACTGGGAGGACGACTCGACGGACATGGGCACCGAAGTTACTCGTCTGTCTCGGGCAAGTGAGCCCTAGAGTTGGGGTAGAACTTCCTGCGCGACTTCATTTCCTTCGAGGACAAGAAGGCGAATTGGGCTGAAAGGCGCCTGGGCGGGTTGAGTCTACCGCGGAGGCTTGAGGGCAGATTCCAAGACTACCGACGGTCCTCCGTACAAGCGAACTATTTAAGAACATAGGAAGATGTACGAATCTAAATATCCAATGTATACTTGATATCCTATTCAATAAATACATGCCACATCCCATACCGTAAGCGCACAGGATGAGACAATCCGGTAATTAAACAAAGAAATGCCGCCTATTCAAACGCCGAGCCCATGCGTATCCTTTAATAATCATAAATCAATAAACCGAGCAGAAAAACAGGAGGGAAGACGAGATATCCCGGGTATAAAGTATGTTGTTTAGAAGTCTTCATCGAAGGACAGGCCGTTGCTGTTGCTGGACTTGTTCTCGTCCTGCTTGGCATCCTTCTTGGTGCTGGCCATGACACCGGCCTTCTGGTAGTCACCGACACGCTTCTCAAAGAAGTTGGTCTTACCAGCAAGGGAGATGGACTCCATGAAGTCGAAGGGGTTGGTGGCGTTGAAGTACTTCTTGTTGCCGAGAGCAACGAGAAGACGGTCAGCGACGAACTCGATGTACTGGCACATCAGCTTAGAGTTCATGCCGAGGAGAGCACAAGGAAGAGCATCTGTGAGAAACTCCTTCTCAATAGCAACAGCCTCAACAATGATATCCTCTACAACCTTTTTGGATGGGCGCCAATTTAGGTGAGAGAAGAGCAGGCAGGCAAAATCAGTGTGGAGACCCTCGTCACGGGAGATGAGCTCATTGGAGAAAGTGAGACCAGGCATCAGACCACGCTTCTTCAGCCAGAAGATAGAAGCAAAGGAGCCGGAGAAGAAAATACCCTCGACGGCAGCGAAGGCAACCAGACGCTGAGCGAAAGTGGATTCCTGGTCCTGAATCCATCTGATAGCCCATTGAGCTTTCTTAGCAATGCAGGGAACTGACACTAGTCAGCGCGTGAACACTTTAGATGACCTGACTTGACTTACTGGTATCAATAGCATCAAAGAGGTAGGTGCGTTGCTTGGGCTCCTTGATGTAGGTATCAATAAGCAGAGAGTAGGTCTCAGCGTGGATGTTCTCAATCATGATCTGGAACCCGTAGAAGCAACGAGCCTCAGGGATCTGAACTTCACCACTGAAGCGCTCCAGCAGGTTCTCGTTGACAATTCCATCCGAAGCGGCAAAGAAAGCCAGGACACGGGAGATGAAGTAGCGCTCGTCGTCGTTCAGACGGTTGTTCCAGTCGTGAAGATCCTTGGAGAGATCGATTTCTTCGGCGGTCCAGAACGAGGCCTCGGCCTTCTTGTACATCTGCCAGATCTAAAAATTCAAGAGGGAAGACGTCAGTCGAGATCGTTCATCAAGGCGGTGGGGAAATTTTCCACTTTACGCGTGACGCGTGGAATGGCGTGCCACACTCACCTCATGATACTTGATGGGGAACAGGACGAAACGGTGTGGGTTCTCTTGAAGCAGAGGCTCATTGGACTCAATTTCCCGAGCATTGATAGCAGCCTTGGAGAGTTCAACAGGCTTCTCAGCAACGGCCTTGGTGATGGGCGCGTCGACCATGGGGGTTGAGACGGCGGCGTTCTCCTTCCCTGAAACTTCGAAGTTGAGCTTCTTGACAGGTGAGTCGCTCATCTTGAGGTTCTCAAGTGAGGTAGCAGCCTAATCAGAGCAATTGTGAGCTAATGTCTACCTCTCGCGACGCGTCTGGAGTCGATGAGACGTGACGACGACGTACCTGCTTGGAAGGAGTGAGCTGCGCAGACATTGTGAAGGATATGTGATTGAAGACAAGGTGACAACGCTGAGAGGAGAAGTAGTCAGACAAGCAGCAAGCTAGCTCCGTGTCGTGAAGGAATGGGATGAAGAGAAAATAGGTGCTGGGAAGGAGGAGAGGGCGACAAGAAATAGTTGCTTTGCAGGGAGACGTGATCGTTAGCGCGACGGGCTAAGTCACGTCGCACGTGATTTAGCGCGACTTTTGGTGGCTGGCGGAACTGTAACACTTCAGCCTCAGGCAACTAATGCATCGCGTTTTCCACCACGACAAGGTATGACGAGGGTGTTTTACGGTCTCAGACCACTGCTCGTCAATTTGATCCGGTTTGCACTCTCCACTGTCTTTTTGTCTCCACAGCCTGATTCGCTCACAAGTTAAATTAAAAAATTGATACGTTCATAGAGCTGCTAGCCAGGTTCTCGCGTCTCCCTGCGTCTGCTTAATCTTATCAGATCATCTGCACACATCTTACTCCTTACATTAATGCGTGCTTTTCTCACTCAGGTTACTTTCTTTGCTAGAGATGCCTGGATTTTTATTCTGACTTTAACTGCTTACATCCCAGACATCTTGATTATCATGTAACTGCCTCTTTAGACTGTTCTGGATGTACCACTTGTTGTTCACACCCGTTCCCGTCCCGCGGCCCTGCCACAAGCTCCTTGCAGACAAAGAATTATTTCCCACCATTAACCCCCACACAAAAGCAAAGCTGATCCTTATGAATCATCGGGTAAGCGACTAGCTTTCTTCGGCGCAAACTCCTTGTTTACTCTCCCTTGGACGCGACGTATCCACCAGCCATGCCCAGCCTCGGCAGTTCATTTGTAGATTTCAATGACTGGGCGTCAGACGCCGGATTTACGGATATGAAACCAAGAATTTTTCCAATTTTAGAATAATCAAAATCGAGAAAGTTTGAATTTGAGATGTCTTTTAGGACGCGTCGAGGGCTGTGAAGCCCAGAGCGCGTTCTTCTTGTGCTACCTTACAGATCACAGCTGAATTTATCAAACTGCGGAGTACTGATAGTGCAATGAATCCCTGGATGCATTAATTAACCAATTGCTATCTACAATAATACGATCTATAAGACAGAAATCCAACATTCAACGCCTTATATACATTCCGATGCGCCAAAAAAGCGAAACCCACATTTCTACTTTGCAAAAGCTCGGGTCAGTATAGAATGAAAATCGCCGCTGTTTCTAGAGGCGAGCCTTCAGGGAGTCTGAGAGGAACCTGCCCTCGGCCCTGCGCATGAGTTTGTTTGTTTGCTCAGCCAAGCTGAGGGTCAAGATCTGCGGATGGGGTTAGCGACCTGATCAACGGAGTCGGGCGTGGTTTGCTCACGGTATGGGGTAGGATACGGGCCAGGTGAGCGAAGTAGCCCTTATAAATTGCAAGGAAGCCTTCAGTTCTGATCGTCTTCCCCAGGCAGTCAAACACGCCCTTGTAAAGATTACCGGTTTGGTTGTACATCCGCGACATGATCGTATCTGGGACGGAGTTAGCTGCGCTGTTCACCAGGAAATTGATCCTTGTACACACCCGGGGGATGCATGACACAGCAAACGACGAACCCGGAAGCTGTACTGCTAGCCAGGTGGAGGGCGGGACCGTCTTCCATGCCCAAGTGGTTGGCCAAGCGTCGCTTTGCAAAGAA
Organism: Aspergillus baeticus; assembly: GCA_027569055.1. NCBI lineage: Eukaryota > Fungi > Ascomycota > Eurotiomycetes > Eurotiales > Aspergillaceae > Aspergillus > Aspergillus baeticus. Next base: position 644,751 of record JAPDEI010000008.1, on the reverse strand, counting down.
GTACGTTGGCAGCTGGACAGAGCTACCGAAACCCGTTCGCACCATGGCAGCACCAACCCCGCGGTATAGACCACCGACTCCCTCAGAGGCGAAGATCTTCCGCAGACCATCAAACGAATTTCGGTACTGGTGTTGTGTGCCGACAGGTAGGAAGGGGGAGAAGGATTGAAGACGGGTCTTGACGAGGAAGAACGGCGATCCAGCAGCCGCTCCGATGATACCGGATAGGGCGCCAGAGAAGACATTGATACCGAGGGATTGTACCTGCGCGTCGTTATACACGGCTGTGGTAAGGCCTGTGCGGATGGGCTCGTAGAAGCCTAGACGGCAGCCATTGAGGAGGACTTGATAGATGTACTGGCCCTTGTCAACTTGGGAGTATGGGTATCATGTTGGATTCAAACACGCACTGCTGAGCCAATTCCTCGAAACAATCCGCGGGGGCCTTCGTTCTGTAGGATGACCTTGACCCCATGCAAAACACCCTTGTATTTCTTGACGGCTTCCGACTTGGCCTGCAGCTCTCCTTGCAATTGTAGTCTAAGCGAAAGCAACATTAGGACTCTGGCAATAAGAATAACTATAGAAGGGGACGATTTTACCGGATCTTCACCGTCTCAAAACTATGTGTAACAGTGACTGCGCCGCACGCTGCAATGCCACCCGCAATGAATGCTCTAGAAAGCCAAGGGCCTATAGTAAGCGTCGCTGTCGCCAAGGGCCCTATGTGTCCATGAATGCAGCCTACCCGGTCGTTGTAGACATCTCGCTGTCAGCTTATTAGCTCCGTAAACGGAGGGGGTCGGTCAGGTTTTTCGGTGTCGCAGGGCAGTTATCTGGGTGATATTGGAAAAATTCAACTTCTTACAACATCCAAAGTGAGTAGAGAATTTGCCTCAAATATAGGCACGCAAAAATGATTAAAGTAGGTGGTGAGAATGAGGAAAGCTGTCAGCCCGTTGGAGTAATAAATGTCAGAAATGAGGCCGCCCGCGATGTCGGAGATGAAGATAAGCCCAATGTGATTGGCCCAATTTGACAGTTCCTGGTCCGACTTTCCGACGTGAATCGTTCAGCTAGACTGGGGCCAACACGGAGTAAGCCTTTCTTTGCCGTCGGTAGCCGCCGGGGAGGAATAACCTTGATGCCGGCGACAATTGCAAACGCGTCGAGGACGGTTTTCAAACACCCAGCGACCTCGAAGCTCTTAGGAGCTTAGGAAACACTGGACTGAGTTCCCTTAAATCTGACGTTGTGCGGGGCTTGGCTTAGCTATAACTACTTTCCTTTCAGCTCTGCTCTGCTCATCAAACGTTACTAAAATGGCAGAGGGCGGCCAGTCAACACCGCAACAGCTTGCACAGCAACAAGCTGCCCTACAAACCCAGAAGGTCTCCGATGTTATACGTAGCTTCCGTCCCACCAAGGTTAGTTAGTTCGTTCATCTACATTGAACAACAGATCTAATTGGGATATCTCTATCTAGGTGTTCCGTGCTTCGAAGCAAGATAGCTCCGTGACCTCGCTTGATTTCGATGACCAGGGAGAATTTGTTGTGGCTTCCGGAGATGATGATATTATCCAATTATACGATGTGAAGGGAGGCAAGGCATCGAAATCGGTTCCTAGCAAGAAGTACGGGGCACATTTGGCCCGCTTCACCCACCATTCGCGCCAAGTCCTCCACGCGAGTACGAAAGTCGATGGTACGTCCAGGAGCCCAGTGTCTGTCATGCGGGGTAGTTGCTTACTTGATTAGATTCTTTGCGATTGCTTGACTTGCACAGCGAGAGCTACATACGATACTTCTCAGGACATACGGATAAAGTGACTAGTTTGGCTCTTTCTCCCGGTAGCGATTCGGTCATTTCATGTTCTAAGGATGACACTGTCGCGATCTGGGATCTGGGATCTAGGCATGCGCAAGGAAAACTGAAACTCTCAACACCTTATCTTGTTGCGTTTGACCCCTCCGCCTATGTAATCGCGATTGCCTCCCAGTCTACCTCCTCCGTTCTTCTCTATGATTTTCGAAATTACGACAAAGCTCCATTCGCAACCTTTGACCTCGCGGCATACGAAGAAAGATATACTCCTTCAACTCGGGGAAGGGCATGGACTCGTCTTGAGTTTTCCAACGACGGAGCATTCTTGCTTGTTGGAACAGACTACCATGGTCATTTCATCTTCGACGCCTACGACGGTAGCCTGAAGGCTTTTCTGGTCGGTAAGAACGGGTCGCCCGGTAGGGCTGCTCCGGTTTCAACTACAGGTAAACCCCTCGGACAGGGAGATGCGTGTTTCTCGCCTGAAGGCAAATATGTTATTGGCGGCTCGGGAGACCACCAGGATATGCTGGTGTGGGATCTGCAGCAAGCGCCAGACACAAATCAATTCCTGCAACCTGCGGCCAAGTTGCCACATCGCAGCCGGACTGCCCTACTCGAGTATAATCCGAGATACAACATGGTCGCATCCGCAGACAAGGATGTGTTCTTCTGGCTCCCAGAAGAAGGTTCCAAGGTCGCGTAGGCACGAGAGACTTTCCATGTGGTCCTATATGGGAACAAGACGAGTACTATCGGTGACGAAGAACTTGGCTATATTCAGTAGCGCAAGCGTCCATTCGACACAAGATAAGCCCTCCTTGCGGGTTATCTTCTTTCGGCGGAGATCTTTCTGGACATATTTAATTCTTCCGGCCTTTTTCTTTTCCTATCAAACTCCTGGCTGTGTCGCATACCCAGACTAATGGCCCCTCCAAGTCTCCAACATTTCTTTGCATCTCGATAGCCGTTTCGATTTGTTTGACGACCGTGCGATTGCTGGTTATGGTCATCAATTGTGATACCCAACCATACATGAAGACGCTGCTATTTATATCAGACAGTATTTCTTCCACTTTTTGAGCAACAGGAGGTAGTTTCCCTTGCCGTTTTCCCAGGTCGATGGCAGTGTGGGCGTCGATTGTTTTGATGGGAAGGTTCATATGAACAGGTACAGGATAGTCCGACAGCTTCTGAAGCTCTTCAACGAGAGATGCTGACTTGAATCCGCTGAAGGAATTATCACCCATTAAAATTGACATTCGCGCCCTCTCGGTCTCGGTACCGATGGTATCCACAATCTCGCGCATCCTTTTTGCAGCTTCGCTTGTGCAAACCAACTCACGCGATTTCATGGTGGGCCAAAGCTCCGTTGGTAGTAGGGGCCGCTCACGTTCAATTTCAATTTGCCGGTTGATGGCCTTGTGATGTTTCGGGGAAGGGAATATGCTCTGATAATGGGACAGATCCGAGATAATGGCGAGTAGCAAGGTGCAATCAATATTGATCGTGGACGTGAAGCCCTTGAGGCGGTTAGGAAGAAGGTTTCGGACCTCTTGTTCAAGGGAACCCGCGCCAGCTCCTGGGTCACCGCTGGCGTCGTGTTCAGAGTTAGATACATCCTCTCCACATGTAACTACCACGCCGTATCCTCGGATCGCTTTCAATAGATCGTCAATCTCCGGTGTCTGACCTTCCTCAACCTTGGGAATCACAAACCGCAATCGTGGATGCCTATAGTTCACCCTCACCAAGCTCGCAGCTTTTCTCATATCGCCAGCGAGCTTGATGAGCTCAATCTCATCATCATCGTCATCGTCATCGTTGTCGTAGTCACTATCCTCCACTCGAATATGATTCTGCAGAATGGTTCTCTTCTCCCCATCCTCATCTTCCGAATCCCCCTCCCACCCTTTCTTCGCCATCTCAAACAACAACCTTGTCTCCGAGATTGTAGAAACCTTGACCCACTCCTCCCCATCATCTGCGACTATATCAACAAGCACACTCTTCCGCTTATCTCTATTCTTGTTTGCACTCCCCTCCCGCTGGTCCCCATCCCAGTAGAACCGCTTCCCAAACGCAACAAGCCCAGTACACGTCCTCTTCGCGACCCCCCAAACTGCCTCGTAAAACGGGAGATTCGACGAACGCAGTGCATGCAGTAGCTTGATCTCCGCCTCCTCGGCGTCAATCAATTCAATCTGATCGTGGTCACGGCCTGTATCCACTACGGATCTATTGTGATTGTTATCCTCATCCTGCGCCTCTCGAACTCGAATCCGCGCCCTCACACCGTCCGTGATGGTAATCGCGGCATCAAGCTGCCCAGATATCTTCTCGAGCGTTTTCAATTCAGCAAGGATGTTGGAGCGTAGAGAGCGGACTTCAACGGTTTGCGGGTTTCGTTGCGTTTGAGATAAGAGGGTTTTAAAGGCGTCCAGTTCAGCTAGGAGCGTGCTGCATCGCGTGAGCAGGGACTCAGCGAGAGATTTGCGGGGGGTTGAACCCGGATTCGAGTTGTGGTGAGCGTCTTTGTTGTTTTTTGATTCAGTATCTGCATTGAAGGGTGCGGGATTTTCCCGGATTGAAGGCTGGGTGCTGGCGTCTGGTGAGCTGCCCCGCATCGTTCGTTGTTGTGGCAAGTCTTTTTTTTTGATGGATGCGGGGAGATTTGGGAGGAGATTTTGGGAGCGGATTTCGTCGGCGGGGCCTAGTGGTGGGATCTCTACAATGATGGGATGAGGCTGTTTTTGTCTTCTTGAATCTTCTTTTCTTCTAGCCTAAATTGAGTCACTACATTTTAATTACCCCCCACTGGATGAGTAGATGTACTCTTGGTTAGGATTAGTAAGGAAATCATCTTTCCATGCGCCTGTACCGAAAGCAGAAAGCGTCTGGAAGCCTTGACACCGTGTAGAATGACCCAAATAAAGTACGATTGCGGATAGAAACATAGTTCATCCCTCGTCAAATCACGACTCAAGTATTAAATAGCGGATAAAGAGACATGAGAGATTAAAACTGCGAGAACACCAATTGATAACGCCCCCATATGCCTGAATAGTCGAATACAGCAAAAATCCAGGAAGCCATTGCCTGCTTTACTTTCAGCAAAATGGCTTGATGTATATAGGCCCTTCGAGCCCTAATATCAATACAAAATCCCATGCGACTGGTCGTCACGGTTCGTCAAACCCACACCTCAAGGAACGAAAAATGAAGAATCTAATCCGTATCCTTCGTGAGCGCTTTTCTTTCACTTGAGTTGCGTGGGGAGTCATCCTCATCGGACCACCTGTCGCCGTCTTCGCCAACAGCGAAGATAGTCTCACCATCTAGTGACTCACGGGTGCGGGCCGCAGAAGGAACTGGCTTAGGTGGTACCGGAGACAGATCACGCCGCGGCTCAGGTGGAGAGTGCTCGTCCAGGTCGCCAAGGGCGTCCTCTTCATCCAGGGCTCCACCAAACGATCGGATCTCGAACCCATCATCATCTTGAGCAAGCTGTATACCGGGTTAGTATTGAAGGTTATCTGGCTGGCGCGTGACTCACCTCATCACTCATAGCGAATCGTCGGTTGTTGGCGGTTGGCCGCCACAAGTAGGCGATAAACGCCAGATCCATAAGATATACAATACTAAGCCATCCATCAAGGACAAACCAACGGGTCTTCCAGTGCTCAGGGAGGAAGTCGGCTTCCGTGCGGCTAGCGAAGGCCAGCGCATTGATGAAGATGAAGCCAAAAAGTATGATAATACTGCCAAGCAGACACCACCAAAGCTTTTTGTACATCATAGCCTTGGTCTTTTGCTTGCGGTCAACAAGGTCTTTCATCGTGGCATTTAGTGAGCTCAAGGTCCACACATAGAAGGCAGTCAATGTCGCAGCAAGGGGGAGTTCAATGAACAGAATCAGTATGCCCGCAGCTTCGGGGGTAATAGACAAGCTCGCCACGGCATATATCACGGCGAAAACGAAGTGGCCAATGGCAAGAATGCGAACATATACCATAGTCCGACCAAGGGAAGGCTTAACGACGCCATAACCCATGCAGACAATGAGAAGGAGGAAAAACGAAAAAGAGGTACGCGCTGCGTTGAGGACAGCGACAATTACCATCAGCACTTTTGCACCGATATTCAATCCGTGCCGGTTTTGATAGTCTGTCATATGTCAGCATCGCTGATTAGGCGATATTATAGAGTACAGTCGTACCATAGAACCCCCAGGTCATCAATTGTTCAACAATCAAGAATACTAGAATAGCGGTGATGTAGTTTTGAACGGGTACTGTGCTTTGTTAGCCTGGGGACAGCTATCGGGGGAAGGGGCCATACAAATGTCGTGACGGTTCTGAACGTAGAGGAATGCCCAGTACCTATTTTGATCAGCCTGATTCTCAATCCTGTGTACGCGATGAGTAAAGGCGGCACGTACAGTCCAATCACTGCGTAGACGATGGTCAAGCCTCCGTAGAAAGGCAGCTTCGGAATCTGAGCAGCTGGAAGTTCGCCATATGCATTCCGAAATTCCACGACGGCTTTATAGTCTTCACTAGAGTAGGCATATGTGCTTACACAGTAGTACCCAGTCTTCTTCACTGGGTAATTGATGGCGTCGGGGCTCTTGAGGTGTACTGCTTTTGAAATTATCTGAAACTGAGAGGCATCGGTTGCGTTCGGGGCAAGGAGGAAAGAGCCAAGCTGGTCTTGTTCGCAGAGTTTTGCTTCAACACTGGCTTGGTCACAGATTGACTGGTATTCCTGCATGATGAGAATGAGCGACGGTACTCCTGGCAGCTAACGTCCTGAACTCGCTTACTTCGGGATCATCGGAAATACGCCTTCCAATCAAATTCTCATCGCTCCATTCAAATATCACTAGACTGACAAGAGGGTCGGCATCGTCGGGGGGTGAGACTTTGGCGAACTTTGTCAGGATGAAAGGGTCGACGTTTCCTCCCCAAGCCTTGCGGCTGTACATGCCGGAACATTGCAACCGATGCGAAATGTCTTGCGTCTGCAGCTCGCAAGTTAGACAGACACGTTAATGAGCACCGGCAGTTGGTTGCCATACCAATTCCATTTCATTAGCAAGGGTTTGTCCTGCCAACAAGGCAGACAGCCCCAGGGCGCGAACCCAGCTTCTCATCGTGAATTGGAGCTATACGACAGAGCTCACTGGCTCTACAAAAGGTCTAATCAAGACAAGAAATCATTCAAAATGATGGAGATATGATCATAGAAGTTGAGAGTTTGCAGGCAGCCTCCAGTGCTCGCTCTGAGATCAGCCTGCGGCTTGGTTGGGGGATAAACTGTGGCTGTAGGTTGGAGAAGCCGCGTGTTGACACTCGATGGCCCACCAATGATCACGACTTGAGCTCAAGAAAGGTGGCGCATAAATAATCACGTGAATCATAAGGCTGCCACCGCCTTCTGCATGGATTCTCACCATCGCCGCCAACCCGAATTCTGCCACCCTTAAAAATTTCCCCCGCCATCGCCTCCATTACCTTGGGCAAGTTAGTATAAATATCACAAGAATGCCTGGAAAAGAGCTGTCAACTCCGTGCATGGACTGCCGTGAGGCCGAGGCTGCCTTCCTAATCCGAAGTCGCCACCTGTGCAGGTAATTTCGCGCTTTCGCTGACTTTGCGCCTTCTAATACTCACCTGTTACTCTGTTAGAAACTGCTACGTACGATTCGTGGGACACAAGGTCCTCCGCCGCACTGAGCAATATCGTCTCCGGAGAAGTGCACCTAGGACCCCGCGGGGAAAGATACTTTTGCCTCTCTCCTGCGGCCTTGCCTCGTCCGTCCTACTGCACATGGTCTACACGCAGATGAAGGAGCAGCGATCGAGGCCACACGCTCCTGAAGGTTTCGATTTACACGTCCTCATAATAGACCCTTCTAGTATCTCTTCTTCGAGTCCGCCGCTTGGTGAGGCGCTTGAATTGTTACAGCAACGCTTTCCTCTGGCTTCGTTCACCCAGCTTCCTCTCCATGCCGCCTTCGAGCTCGTGCCCGATTTGCAGGGTGTTCTACCCGGATATGCCGGCGAAGGATTCAAAGATGATGCTTCGCTATCACCGAAAGAACGTCTTGACGCCTTCCGCGCGTCTATATCGTCTAATACATCTGCTGCTGATGTGGACTCTGTATTGGTGACGCGGCTTATAGTTGCCTTTGCCAAAAGCAATGAATGTTTTGGAATAACCTGGGGCGATTCTGATGACCGACTTGCTGCAAAAACCCTGGCTAGTGTTGCTAAAGGCCGTGGATCTTCGTTAACGTGGCAGGTGTCTGATGGAATGACTCCATTTGGCCTGGAATTCAGGTTTCCTCTACGAGACTTGTTTACTGCGGAACTGCAAAATTACGCGGATTGCTTCGCAGAACTCACCGACATCATAATACCGGATGCCCCGCTCTCCGACAATATTCTCACCAAAAACCTATCCATCGATCAACTGATGTTGCGCTATGTTTCGTCCCAGGGCGCGAAATACCCTGGTGTGATGTCCAATGTTACTAGGACAGCCAATAAGTTGCAGGCATCTCAATTGTCCACGAACGGCACTCGATGTGCTCTGTGCGAGACTTTCATCTGCAACTCCAAAGGAATTTATAACCAGGCCTTCCACGACACTTCACTTTCTCAATTATGCTACGCATGCGATCGGTCCCGTCCTGGGTTAAGCTGATTGTGTACTACACCTCTTCACACACAAGGGCAGTCATAGAGGAAGACATATGACGTATATTCATTCAATATCCCCAAACATATGAACATGCAATCCTCACATCTTTTTGCAATACTATCTCCGAATATTACCGCTCTCAAGATCGCTTTCTCTGCGTGTTGGTCTACTGTACCGACTCTTTTTTGACTGAGACTTTGTCGGGACTTTTGCGGGTGCAGACTGGGCTGGTTCCTTTGCACTTTTGGTACGTGCGGGACCATCGTGACGAGGCCGATCAATAGCCTGCGAATCGTACCGGTCGAATTCGTCAGGAAGACTTGGATCAATTTCACCATCCTGCCGTCGCCCTTGTCTCGAAGCTGCTTTGGCTCCCTTGCTCCGCAAGTATTTTTCAAGGACAATGGCGTTTCGTGTGTTACACTTATACGCAGCATCGGCAATGTCTCCCACGAACGGGACGAGGCCGATGACAAAGTCGAACAGGATGTTCATAATCATTTGCATTCGAAGGCGAGACGGAAGCCCTCCATCGATGTTCTCGCAGGATTTTAGCACCATCATTGCTAGGGCCGCATCGGCGGCATCGCCGACACTAGGTCTGGTTAGAGGACACGCGCTGCTGCACCTAGGATCTTCACTTACAAAGGCACCAAACCAATCACACTACCCCATCCAAACCTAATTCCGCAGAGGCTGAAAAGACAATAGTCTAACCTATAGGCTCGCCGCTTGACGCGAGTGAGAACCTTGGTATCGTTGTCGGAAAGACCAGGTGGGTTGGCCTTGCGCCGTTTTTGCGTCTTTCTGCCAAAGGCACGCCCTATCCGTGAAGCAGGTACTTCCTCAAAGTAAGGGTCCTATGCACGTACACATCGTTAGCCACGCTGCAGGGTAATACGATAGATCCCGACTTGCCTCTTGTCCGAAGTGATTCCGCGCAGATTCCGCGAGGATCTTCTTTCCGATGAAAGATAACAGAAATGACATGGCTTCTGTTGTATCGAAATATAAAGCCCAGATAGTATGATGGCAATAGATAGACTGGGTGTATAGCCAAAATAATAGCTAGTCTCCGTGTCGGACTTATCTAGAACGACAGAAAGACCAGAATTAATGACAACAAAATTCAAGTCTGGCGTTGATCAGCTATTTTATCCGCTGGAGCGCCGAGGACGTCATTCTCAGCTCCAAGGCTGCCGCCAGCGCATTCTTGTTTGGTGACATAATATCCAATCGCAGATCATTTACCAGCCACATAGTGCACAGCCATGCCAACTCGCGCAAGCATAGCGATTGGCCGGGTAGATAATTCCGCCACATCTTAGGCGCTGTTGACAAAAAGCTGTGGCTTAGGCAGGCTCGTCAGTTGGTCCGCCGACCGACTCCGAGTCACGATCAGCTCTTCTCCCGATCCGATTATTGTCGGCACTGACCTCCATTCACTCGCCTACCTATCCGCTATTACACCTATTGGTGATCGGCTAAACTGTTACCAGATCTCCATTGCCTGCGTTGTATTCCCAATACTTGTACGCTTCAGGGTTGGCGCTTTGCCAAGCTCCTTTCCTTGAGGCTGCACGATTGCGCTGTCCACTTGCGTCAACCACCAACCCTTCACACAACAGACCTTGGGATCCCACTCGGCCATAGTAGGCCGTGTTGAAATGCCAAAGCACGCCTTACACTATGACAGAACCAAGAATGCAACTGGAGGACTGTAAGTGTTCTATCTTCGTCTGATGCCATACCCCTCCCTTAGCTCAGCTAGGCACGGCTGTAAGAGGCGCTAACAGCGATTGTGAACAGGGCTAGATGACTTGTGCGTCCGCTTCATTATAAACCTGCCCCGTGAAGAACTGGAATCGGTCGAGCGGATATGTTTTCAAGTCGAGGAGGCACAATGGTTTTATGAGGATTTCATCAGGCCTCTCGATCCGGCCCTTCCTTCGCTTTCCCTCAAGGCGTTCGCCTTGCGAATCTTTCAGCATTGTCCCCTCATGGCCAACTGGTCGCGGTATCACCACATGACAGCGTTCTCCGAGTTCTTGGCCTACAAGACCCGAGTGCCTGTTCGTGGAGCTATTATGCTGAACCATAAGATGGATCAGGTCGTCCTGGTCAAAGGTTGGAAGAAAGGTGCCAACTGGAGCTTTCCCCGTGGAAAGATCAATAAGGATGAAAAGGACCTTGACTGCGCCATCCGTGAAGTCTACGAGGAAACCGGCTACGACGTCCGGGAGGCCGGGCTGGTTAGAGACGAAGAAGACGTCAAATTTATCGAAATTACCATGCGCGAACAGCATATGAGGCTGTACGTCTTCCGGGGTGTGCCTCAGGATGCATACTTTGAGCCTCGTACGCGAAAGGAAATCAGCAAGATTGAATGGTGGAAACTATCCGATCTGCCGACTCTGAAGAAGAGCAAGCAGTACGATGAGGGACAGGCAGCTGCCAATGCCAACAAATTTTACATGGTCGCTCCTTTTCTGCATCCGCTCAAGAAATGGATTGCGCAGCAGAAGAAACTCGACCCTAAGGCCCACCCCAATATTAAGCAGACTCTAAACGATGGAGATATCTCTATGGACGAGGGTCTCCATGCGACCAACATCGGGCTCATGCCCAATCAAGTGCCTAGAGAACTTGCTGTTCCTAGCGATTTACCGGAAGTGGCGGCACCTCACGATGCATCTGCGCATCTTAAACGTCTGCTCAACATTAATAATGGTTTCGCTGTTCAGGAGCCTGCTAACGTGCCCAACACTGATCCTAACTCCTCAAAGTCTAACGCTCTTTTGGAGCTCCTTAGAAGTGGTACTCCTTTAAATTCCACTCCACAGGCCCCTAGGAATGAACCGCAACCATCTGGATTCTTCCCCGGGTTTCCTCAACATTATGGCGGACCATCAGGACCAACAGGGCCCCAAGGAAATGTCTTACAGGTTCAATATCGAGGTTCTTCTCACAGCCCATTTCCGTCGGGAAATCAACATGTGCCACAACCTCCTACAGGATACCCTGGAGCCCACCACCCAGGGCCATCTAATGTTTATCCGGGCCCTCCCAGTTTACCTCAGCCACCCCCTGACCAATCACGGCCATTCCCACCAGCGTTTCCCCCTCTTCATGGGCAAGGTCCTGCTCCGGCACCGTATCAGCAAACAGGAGACCCTCAGTTCTCGCACTCAGCCCAGCCGCCTCAAATCCAAGCAGCTGTGCCTCCTGCAAGCAAGCTGCCACCGCCGAAGCTCACCAGCCATTCTTTAGCATTGCTGAATGTCTTTAAAGATGACAAGAAACAAACTCCACAAATGGCTCCTACAAGCTTGGCACCGCAACTTGAGCCGTCCCCAAGAAGTGAGCGCAGGCCATCCGCTCATCAAGACCAGTTGTTGAGCTTACTAAAAGGGTCACCGCTGCCGACTGGCGCACGGCCGGCTGAGTTATCGGCGTATCCATCGTCGCCTGCCCAGAAACACATTTTGCAACGCTCTAGCGTAAACTCCAACCCTCCTCAACCTCAGCAAGCTACCAAAGGTGCCTGGACATCCGCGACAGTATCTGGACCCCTGAACACCCCACAGTTTGAGGCTATCCAGAAATCGTCGTCCAAAAAGACGCACGATTCAAGGCGTCAAGTCAGTCGAGACGGCCGAGACCGGCGCACACAGCCTCTTGCTTCACCAATAACGATTTTGCCTAGACCACAGACTGCCCGGAGGGAACAAATACCCACTCCAGCGCCGGTGCCGCCCACTCAGCCCTCTATCAAGCCTCAGGCTGCTAAATTGAAGTCCCCGGAGCCTCGCAAGACGTTTCAGCCGCAAATCCTACGTCGCTCTGATAAAGCGGATATTCATGACATTCTGCCAGTACGGACGAAGGAAGCAGAATTACCGAACCAGCCAAATGATATTCCTGGACCCGATCTCAATGCTGCTTCCTCCCCTCACCCCGATCCATTTCGGCGGCCAAGCCAGACGGCCGCGCAAAGGGAGACGCTTCTCTCCCTTTTTGGAAAGCCTGCAACTTCTCCAAGAGTCTCGCCCGCGGGCCAGCTCAACCTGCAGACCGCTGTTCCAAAATCTTCTGTTACGCCGTCTATTATAAGTCCGCTTACGCCGCTCCATCATCATGCCGGCAATGAAATGTCCATGGACGATGCGGCCTCCAACGCCAATCGGGTCGCCACTCCATCTAACAAAGCATTCTTACTTGGCTTTTTGGAAGGAGTTGCTAAAGGCAGCAAATAAGTTGCTGCCACTGCTGATTTCTTGGCCAAATGCATTTGGCTGCTGTATCCTAGTCTTAGCATGGTAGCACGATTAAACTAAGGTTCATTTGGTAAAAAATGCACTGTAGCTGATCGCACGAGCATAGATGTCCTAGATGCAGGTATTCTAGGGACAGCAGCGCAGCTCTTGAGAAATACTGAAAGGGTCAATTTCCTAGTTCGTACTGGAATGTCGATTTCCCACTAAACACGGTGTATAGTTTAATATTAAACTGCGCTCCGGTATAGACAGTAACACTGGAATTCTAATTTTGATGGTCTAAGGTTTCAGCCTCGTCTTGGCATCGAGCCTTACTTGTGAATAAGTCTGGAGAAATCATGAAATCACACATTTATCGGCTGTAAAGAAGCAGTAGATGCAGCCACACATCATAATCCTGCTTATTCGCGCCCTTATACTAGCCTAAAGGAGAATCATGCGTGTGCTTCAATCTCCCAATTTTAGATCTATATTCGGGCGTGATTAGGCTATAATTACTTCGTTGAGCCGTGCCCAACGGCTGACTCTACAAACGAGCCCTTGGACGAAGCACATGCAGGGCAGCCGAGAACACTCATTTGGCAGATAACCTAGCGTAGCGTTCAGATTTCAAATTGTATTGCTGGTTTTTGCACCCACTCCATAGTAGTGGACGTGTTAGATGAATCTGTGATTGCAACAAGTGGGTGGAGATAGCTTCAAAGTAAAAGCGGCGTAAATACCGTCATGGGCGTAATTTGCATCACACCATGTGCGGAGTTATCGGGCCTTGCTATTCTGCAATCGCACACCGCCATAATTTATGAACGATATCGTCGTTGGATTGTCAACTTCCAGCACCTCCATCCACTGACAGAAAGCAGTGCAGGTCACTATGATGCGCCCAAAAGCATCGAGTAGAACATGCGCTCTCTGCTCGCAACAATGGCGGAAATTTTCAACAACCCCGCAGCCGCGAACACGGAACATTCCACAACCCCCGCCGCAAGCCGGGTATGCTCGACTCACGAACCGAGGGTTAATCTCCATTACTGGTCTCGATAGCACGACATTTCTCCAAGGACTCCTAACACAGAATATGTTCATTGCGAATGACCCGAACCGCAGAGTCCGACATACTGGCTCCTACACCGCGTTCCTGAATTCCACCGGCCGAATCCTCAATGACGCATTTATCTACCCGCTCCCGCCATCGGAGGGCGCCACGCCGGATGAACCGGCGTGGCTAGTGGAGGTCGATAAGAATGAGGTCCCGAGTCTCCTCAAGCATCTGAAGAAACATAAACTGCGCGCGAAATTAAAACTTCGGGCTTTGGAGGAGGACGAACGGACTGTGTGGGCGGCGTGGAAGAACCACTCGGAACCTCGGTGGGCTGCGTATAATCTAGAGTCACCGACATCTTCGCCATTCCCTTCGTCAGAGTCGGTTGTTGGTTGTGTTGACACACGGGCGCCAGGGCTCGGGTCTCGCCTTGTTACACCTGGCGTGGACGATCTGAGTACGCATGTTCCTGATGAGGCGCAGGTTGCGGGCAGCGAGGTAAGCTTGGACAGTTATACCATTCGACGTATGCTGCACGGTGTAGCAGAAGGCCAATCAGAGATTATCCGCGAGTCCTCGCTGCCGCTTGAGTGTAATATGGATATGCAGAAGGCAATTGATTTCCGCAAGGGCTGCTATGTTGGCCAGGAACTTACCATTCGGACGCATCATACCGGCGTTGTACGGAAGCGGATTTTGCCTGTTCAGTTGTACGAAGGTGATGGCAGTGCCCTCGCTTCTACGGATTGTCCAGTTTATGACCCGTCTGTTGAGCTCTCTCTTCCGCCCTCTGGTTCGAATATTTCCAAGGTCAGCGTGCGGAGGGGTCGCAGTGCAGGTAAATTCCTTGGCGGTATTGGCAACATCGGACTTGCGCTGTGTCGCTTGGAGATGATGACAGACATAGCGCTTACTGGTGAGGGAAGCCAGTTTACCCGAGACCAGGAGTTCAAGGTCTCATGGAGTGGGCCGGAAGGAAGCGAAGGCCAAGGCGGCGAGGTCAAGCTCAAAGCTGTCGTGCCAACTTGGACGAGAGAGTTCATAATGGTTGGTGGGACGAAAAACAATAACAACCCCAACCGTGACGGTCATCGGGCGAGGGACTACCTCGAGCAGCTAGAGGAGGAAGAAGCCCAACGATGAAACGAGGAATGACCCTCTGTATAGTATTGTATATTTATTTAGACTTGTATAACGCCATATAAATGCAAATCAAGCTGCAGAGCTATGCATGGGTATCTTTCCAAAACACACAAGAAGCAATAAGTCATGATCGAGTCATGATCGAGGCATGTCTAGCCCACGATTTCGCGGATTTTTAGGTTCTCGTGGCTGCATCTGCTGCATCTGCTGCTGCGTCTTCCTGCTCCAGTTGCTCCTCGAGGGCTTTTCGTTCCTTTTCCCGCTGTGCGTTCTTCAAGCGCATGAGTGTTATCTCCTGGAAGCTAGTCTTTGCACCGTTCGTCGACTCGGCAGGTGCTGATTTAATACTCCCTGTCGCCACTGCAGAGGCGAAGGAACCAAAAGAGGGCGCTTTTCCAGACTGTCCACCGGTTCCTGCAGATTTAAGTCCTGCGAAGCTAAAGGCAGGCTTCGCAGCTGGAGTTGGCGCAAGGGCATCCTGCTCCTTGGGTGAGGGAGCAGCCTGGCCTTCACTGGAAGGGGAAGGTGATGCGGTATGTCTCCCTGCTATATCTGGTTGTTCTCCCAGGGCCCAGAAGACGGAGTCAATCACGTTCCAGTCGCTTTGTGTCCGCGAGAGGCTCTCGTGCATGAACTTTTCACTGTCCAGCACAGCGGTATGAGCACTGACGATCGAGGCAAACACTATCACTCCCGTCGCAACGGTCTTCTTCTCCTTTCTTCCTTTAAGTTTTTGCCGCCTCTCCTTAAGAACAAGCACACTTTCGATCTTCCCAAACGGCGCAAACAATGCCACCAACCGGTCCTTGTCAATGTCCAAGCCACGCCCCTCCCTCACCCAGCGCACCTTGACCGCGCGCTCCTGCTCAGGGACATTCGCACCCCCCTCCTTCGACCGATCCACACGCTGCGAACTCCGATTCTGCGCCCTATGTCTCTCCTCATCCTCTTCGCGTAGCCTCCTTTCATCCTCCTCAACTTCCTTCTTCAGTTTCTCCTCCCTCTCTCTCCGCCTCCGTCTCCCATCCTCAGCGATCCTCTCAATCTCTCTTTGCAACCTCTCCTCTGCCTCATCCTCTCCGCCCCACGCCCTCTTCACCCCCCTAACACCCGCCGCAGCAGTCGCATCCTTGGCCCCCTCCCTCTCCCTCCTCTCCAAATCTTCCCTCATCTTCCTCTTGACCCCATCCAGCATCTCAACTTCGCGCTTCTTGCGCTCTCGCGCTTCGCGCGCATTATCGTACAGCTGCCGTACCGCAGAGTCGGAGAGGACATCGTTTGCGATCTGGAGCAGGTGGAACTTGTCAATATCAGTTTGTGTCGGGTTGGTAATTTTATCCGGATGGTATTTCAGCGCTGTGCGCCGGTATGCGCGTCGAATTTCGGAGTCGGTTGCGCTAGGGGAGATGTCGAGGAGGGCGTAGAAGTCGTGGGAGGCCGAGGTTGCATGCGTTTTCAGGTCGTCGAGGGGCATTTTGGCGGTGTTGGCTTTCCTTTCCTTATTACTGACTGGATAAAATCAAATAACAAGAGTTTGTATATAGCAAAAGAGTGTAGAGGAAAGTTGAGCCCGTAGTGAGGTGTCGTGAGCTGTTTGGAGCTCGACAGTGTCTGAGGGAAGAAAGTTCCTGGTTGGCGGTGGCGGACTTTAACTTGTTTGACTTTCAACGCTCTGTGGCCGCACTGGTAACAGTTTACTGGGCAATCTTTCTTGCTATCTCTAAAATCCTTCTGGTTCAGGGACCTGAAAGCATTACCTTCAATTTCTTGTTAATTGTTTTCATTTGTCGAGCTCGAATGGTTTACTTGTTTAACAGCCTCTTGTCACTACATATATAATAGGAAAGCATGGACCAAAACAATGCGATAGGACCACCACTACGACCTTGGTTAAGCCGAGCCATCTAAGCTGCTTAAGATCATCTGAACGCTCTTGAAGTTGATCATCATACACAGTCTAAAGCCCTGAAACATCGAATTCTGGAGAGCTTCTTCGAGAAGGCGACTCTTCGGTTACTTGCCTCAACACCGAACCATTTCGGCTATATAACCCGAGCA
This sequence comes from Aspergillus baeticus, assembly GCA_027569055.1. Lineage (NCBI taxonomy): Eukaryota > Fungi > Ascomycota > Eurotiomycetes > Eurotiales > Aspergillaceae > Aspergillus > Aspergillus baeticus. Next base: position 627,697 of record JAPDEI010000008.1, on the reverse strand, counting down.
GCCGACGATCGTCTACCGTTGTCCTCCATCCAGGTACTTCTGTCTCGGCATTAATGACTACTACCAAACTCAATTGATATAAATTGGCTCCCCAAGACTTGGAAGCCAGGGTCAATTCAACGTAAGATTGATCAAAGTGGAAATGTCCAAAATGTTTGCGAGATTATCTCAGTCTCGATGCTTATCCCAGCCGACAATATCAGATAGTGTGCGGCATTTCTCATTATCTGCTGTGCGCCAAAACCAGGGCCCTTTATCCGGCATCACGGTCGTCAGTCTTGAGCAAGCAATAGCTGCCCCGTTTTGCACGAGACAGCTGGCAGACCTAGGTGCACGTGTCATCAAAGTCGAGCGACCGGGTGTAGGGGATTTTGCGCGAAACTATGACACTCGGGTAAATGGATTGGCCTCGCACTTTGTCTGGACGAATCGATCCAAGGAGAGTCTTGCGCTAGATGTCAAGAAGCCTTCAGATCACGCGGTTCTGATGAAATTACTCGGCAAGGCCGATGTGCTTGTGCAGAATCTTGCTCCCGGCGCGAGTGCCAGGCTGGGTCTTTCCTTCGACGCCCTGAAGGAATCACATCCGGGTCTTATTGTTTGTGATATTTCTGGGTATGGCCAGGATGGCCCTTATCGAGATAAGAAGGCGTATGACCTTCTCGTACAGAGCGAGGCGGGGATGCTTTCTGTTACAGGAACTGGCCAGGAGCCAGCTAAAGTCGGTATTTCAATCGCGGACATCGCATCTGGCATGTACGCCTACAGCAACATTCTAGCGGCTTTGATCCAGCGCTCCAAGTCTGGACGCGGAAGCCACATCGATATCTCCATGCTAGAGTCTATGGTGGAGTGGATGGGATTCCCGATGTACTACGCTTACAACGGGGGCCCTGGTCCTGTGCCTGCTGGTGCTTCCCACGCCTCAATTTACCCCTACGGCCCGTTCGAAACCGGCGACGGCAACTCAGTCATGTTGGGCATTCAAAACGAGAGGGAATGGGCGAATTTCTGCACCCATGTTCTCTCACAACCCGATCTCGCGACAGACCCCAGGTTCTCAAACAACTCGGTCCGCACGCAGAATCGGGAAGCACTTAAGGACATCATTCACAAATCCTTCGCTGATATTACAACGGAGGAAGCCACACGTCGGCTCGATGGGGCCTCTATCGCGAATGCGAACGTGAATGACATGCATGGCGTTTGGGAACACGCGCAGCTGCGCTCCCGCAATCGGTGGACTGAGGTGCAGACGCCCGAGGGCCCTGTACCGGCGCTTCTTCCCCCTGGGTTTGCGCCTCCGAGCTCTGGGAACGAGGGCGTCCGTGCGCGAATGGACCCTGTTCCCAACGTTGGTGAGCATAACGAGTCGATTTTGGCGGAGTTGGGTATTTCAACCGGCGACAAGGAATAGACAATTGGATATAGAGATTAGAAATATATGGAAGCGTTCAACATATACAAATAGTGCTATGTCTGCGCAAAGAATGGCGCTGAATGTAACGTATAATCTTGTGGCGAAATGCAGACTGGTTCTTAGCTGAGATGGTGATGCAGTATCAGAAGCTCTGTTGATAAATCGGAATTGGCTGGTACAGCCCAAGTAGCCTATGCTGTACTTTGTTGATTGTGCCTCCGATATCTTTTAGTGTATCCCTTCCTCCCAGAGAATCTATCAGTGTAGTATACTTCATTTTGTCGAATGGAGGAGACTGGGCACGTGTTGACCATATCCTTCTAGGATAAGTCGAGCCCCCACCTACAACTTTCTTTTCCCTCATCATCATTGCCATCAGAACGCTCCTGAAACGGGGCAGGTGCCAAGGGCACTGTTTGATGGCAATGGAGTTCATCTCTCCATCCCGTGAACAATTAGCCTTAGCACTAGCCATTGTCAAATCCAAGCCGGCGAATCTGGACATTAAAGGTGACGCGGACCTTCTGCCTTCGACTTTTCTGGGAGGCATTGAACTGATCATCCAGTAGAGTACATCTTACAAGTTCGGCAGTTTATCAAGATCTCAAGGGATGCAGAAGTATTTCATTCTCCAGAGCAATTCTTCGACAGCGTTGCCTTCTGGAAGCAAGCGCATGACAAGTCCGAAGTTGAACAGAGCAAATTGCGAGACCGTATTTACGAGCTCGAGCAGTATAACGAAATGCTACTAGCGAGGATACTCTCTCAAGCAAAGGGCTTGGAAAAGACTGTAGCCCCCGAGTCTTCTAAGAAACGGAAGGTTGAGGATCCTACATCGCGAGCCAGAACGCAGCTTTACCCGACATTTGGCATGCTTGATTCAGGTTCTCAGGACTTGGACATTGTTGTAAGCTGTGCGTATCTCATACAACCCCTTCAGCTGCACCATACTAATGTTTCACTGTCCGTTAAACCTCAGCCCCGTTTATGCGACAGTTCTATATCCTGCAGAAAGCCCTACAGAGACGGTTTGATATTGCGAGTATTGTACGCCCAGCCGTTGACTTGTGCAAGAGATGTGCGGATGAGATTGAGGAAGCAACTCCCACGGAGCCGAACCGAAATGGAGCCAGGTCTAAAGACGCAATTCTAATGCGCGCTAAATTGTCTCGTCTCAAAGCCACTTTGCAAGCTGTTGAATCGGCCGTGAATCTTCTTCTCCAGGCCCTGAAGAAGATTTCGGCTTCTGATCCCACCGGAAGAGACGCGAATATACTCACGTATCATGTTGTCTCCTTATACGAGACCACTATGAACACCCTGGGGCGGCACAGTAGGATATGGGCTTCTATTAGGCCGTCATCACTTACCCCAAAATTCTCTACTCAAGGACCTACAACGAGGTCGAAAACCAGCGCCGGAGCAGAAGCCCTGCTTGAGATCGAGAAAGAAGGAGCTATGTTACTTACTTCGCTCCTCAGTGGGATGATCACAGCTCTTGACGCGAAGCAGGCAGAACAGCAGAACCTGATCGAGGGCTTCCTTTGTATTCTGCTTAGCCGTGTTGGGAAACTTCTCTGTATCTTCAATTTCCGAGACTTACAACTGCGGCCCGAGCTACGAGTGGACCCAAGTATACTACCTCCTCCTGCCGGTCTAATCGACACTGAGTTAGATGACCAGTCACTAGACGCTATGTGTACGGAAGCTAAGCATTTGGTCTGGCTGCTGCAACGGGCTTTGACCGCCTTCGACACCTGCTTTTCCGCATTGGACTCAGAGGCCGAGGGCGACTCTTCTCAATCACAGTTCATCTCTAGCATCAGGACAAAACTGGAGAACACGCTTGTTCAAGCGGTCTTTGGTGCGAATCCTGATCTGGGATTATGCTTGGAACGTCCCGCTTTGCCTGAGAATCTGAACATAGACAGGTTTCTGAGATCTCAAAAAGTTCCCCAGTTGTCGGTGCCCGACTGGTATATATCGGAGGTGTGGAGCCTTATGGGCTGGAGAGTGTTGGTGAGCCTTAATAATTCATGATGTCCAATTTCTGTCTTTCCCAAACAAAAGTGCAACCTTTGTCCCTACGATGATGTCCTATATTATATACATGCTGCGCCATCTGAGAGGTTTTTGCGTTCCCTGATTTGATTGTCTGTGCATGCAAAGCTAGAATATATTATATCCAGCGATTTCTTACCTTAAATCTAAAATGCGAGCAGCATTTCCACCTAGGACCTCCGCGACTGTACCGGAACTTGACTCGAACGTAGCATGGATCGCCTTGTAGTTGGTAGTCACACTCGGCCAGTCGCTTTCCTTTTCATCCAACGGCGGGAAGAATGGATGGTCGGTTCCTAAAGTATCATGTTAGCATGATCTAAGCTACTGCCTACCTCTTTAGTAGGAGGTTATACCGGAGAGAGCTTACCGAACATGAGACGATCTGACCCGGATGCTGCAATCGCCGCTTCCAATCCCGGCTTCCCGTAAACCACCGCATCAAGGTATATATTCGTCTTGAGCACGTCCCAGACACTCCTTTGCGGTCCCTGCACGTTACCACCTCCAGAGATAAACTTTCGCTCGTGTAAGATGCAGCTTTCGATCCGCCCAGCAAGGAACGGCAAGGTGCCTCCGGAATGCGCGAGCAAGATCTTCAACTTCGGAAACCGATCAAACACCCCTGAGAGTAGCATCCGTGTCATAGCAATCGTCGTCTCGAGCGGGAACCCTAGCGCCAAGGGAAGAACATGCCCATAGCGGCTCGTCGCCTCAGGTCCCCCAAAGGCCTCATCAGGAAGCCCATAATGCGGATGCAGAAACATTAAGGTATCTGTCTCCTGTAGCGCCTCCCAGACCGGATCTAGTCCAACATCATCCAATCCCTTCCCCAACCCCGACGTCCCCATGATAACACCCCGTAGATGCGGCAGCGTCTTCAACCGTTTTATCTCATTCACAACAACCCCCGCCTCCGGCGCACTAAGCGGCAAAGCACCCATTGCAAACAAACTCTCCTTCTCCTCTAGCTTCAGAGACCCCTGAGGGTCCGCTTCCTTGTTGACCTTTACACAAGTCGCCTCCAGATCATTGTTGATGCGCTCCGCCCAGATCTGTGCCTCGGCGGGCTCGATAAAGTCCAGCCAAGGGTTCGCGAGCGAAATCACGCTGACGTTTATCCCATGCTGCCGCATGAATGATAGCTTAACGGAGATGTCCCAGTAGGAGGAGTCAACGGGGCGGCCGCGCTGGTCTGCAGGTATGGAGGCGTCGTCATCTGAGGAGAGGATTATGAGGCGGGGGTCTGCATCTTTGTTGGAGGGGTCGTGTACGTAGGGAACGGTTTTGCGACCACGCAGCATCTGCATGTATGCCGGGGGATAAACATGGGTGTGGACGTCGACAATAAGTGGCATTTTTATCTTGGATAGGGAATGGGAAGTACCCAGGTAAAAGGGGAAAGCTGGAAGAAAAGGAAGGATTTAAGACCTTGAGGAGGAAACCGAAGTAAACGCACGCAGTGCCGCGGGGGATTCGCAATAATGACAGCCCAATGTTACCTTGACTTATGCAGCACCGCCCATCGTGAGACTGGGCAGGCCTATCTACTACCTATCTTTATTGATTTGGAGCAGGGGTTGTTATCAGAGATAACATACCTTCCCCCTCTTTTGTCCTGACTTATCTCTCCTTTATCTTCCCCACGATATCAACGCGCATTGCCTGATTGCTTCCAGGGCCTGGAGATGATTGCGACTCTGGTTCTCGTCCCTGCAGGTATAACTGCCGTCGATTGACCCCCGACCCCTCCTTGTATCCCTTACTTTTTTATCTTACTTCCAGTGACCCCGCACCGCTCATCCCTTCTGTTCTCTGATTTTCACGGTATCCCCATTCGTCCGTCTGGCTTATCTATTTATCATCTCAATCGCATCGCTGTCATGGAAGGGAATTTGCCCCTCCAGGCTGTTCGGCCTGTGACCGAGACGGTTTCGAAAGACGGTCTCGTCATCCCGGTAAGTTCATCTTTTTCTTGTCGTGCAAATTAAAGGAGGGGAAATTGAGATCTATCTAGATCATCGACTTCACACCCTTCCTTAACGGCACACCAGCCGAAAAGCACGCTGTCGCCATGTCCATAGTCGACGCTTTCAAGACATCGGGCTTCCTCTACTTGAAAGACCACGGCATCCCGCCGTCCATCGTCGCCCGAGTCTTCAAGTCCTCCGCGACCTTCTTCGCTCGTCCCCAAGACGAAAAAGATAGTCTGGGCTGGACTACCCCGCAGGCGAACCGTGGTTACGTCACAACCGGACGGGAGAAGCTAAGCACGGTTGACGATCTCTCGGACCCAGAGGCCCGCCGCGCGATTCCTGATATTAAAGAAAGCATGGAGATTGGTCGAGAGGGAGTCGAAGGGCTTCCTAACCACTGGCCTGATAGCATCGATGAGGAGGGTAAGGAGTTTAAGAAAGAAATGCAGTCATTCTTTGGCTTATGCAAGGACTTGCATGTTAAGGTTATGCAGGCTATTGCGCTGGGGATGAGTCTACCCGTGCATTTCTTTGACGAGTACGTGGATCAGGGCGATAATACCCTCCGCCTCCTGCATTATCCCGCTGTGCATAAAGATGTTTTCAAGACAAATCCTGGCCAGGTTCGCGCGGCGGAACACAGCGACTACGGCTCGATTACGCTTCTTTTCCAGGATCGGAGAGGCGGGCTTCAGGCGCGCAGTCCCGAGGGCACGTTTGTTGACGTGATACCGTTCACTGATACTGTTGTCGTCAATGCAGGTGACTTGCTGGCTCGGTGGTCGAATGATACGATCAAGAGTACGCGGCATAGGGTAGTTGAACCCCCAAGAGCGTATGGCGAGGAGGAGTCGGATGTGTACCCGGACCGGTATAGCATTGCTTACTTCTGTAATCCTAATCATGATAAGTTCATTGAAGCTATTCCGGGTACATACGGTGAGGGGAAGGATATCAGCAACGCCAAGTACCCAGGAATTACCGCTGGCGACTACCTGGTGCAGCGACTCGCGGCAACCTACTAGCCCTCATTCGACATCCATGCTATACCTTTTAGGATATATCTCTGCTCGTCTTGATTTCTTAGCGTCTCAGCGTTAACGTCTTTGATAATTCGTTTATCTATTCAATCTACTTACGGGTCTATGTGCTACCCCTCTAAATATATCTAATAGGAAGACTGTAAAACACTCAGCCGGCCCCCGTCTGTGACAAAGATATTCCCATTAATATACCCCCCACTCGGCCCTGCAATCCAAAGCACCAAGCCCGCAATATCCTCTTCGCCCCCAGCCCTGGTCATCGGAATCATACTCGTCGGAAACGACCCATCTGAAACCCCCGTATTCCCCTCCTCAAAATTCGGACCCGCAGACATCTCCGAATAATACAACCCCGGAGCAATCCCATTAACCCGAATGTTATAGTCTGTAAGACTCGTCGACAGCACCTTCACCAGGTGGTTAACACTTGCCTTGCTGAGATTATACGCAAAATCAGACGGCACACGCCGCGAGTACCCCGCAATACTAGACGTAATAACAATCTGTGCCAGCGGCGACGAGAGAACATTCTTTTGTGGTGCTGCACGCCGCTTATTCGCCGCATCAAGCAGGGGAAGAAACGCAATCGCTGTGTAGTACGCTCCCGTCGTATTCACCTCAAACACTCGTGTAAAGTCCTCCATGGGTATCGACCATAGATAATCCTTCACCTCAGCGATCGATGGCTTTGAGCCATCAGGGTTATTGACGATCTTTGCGGGCGGACCTAAGATGCCCGAGTTCACGAGGAGGAGGTCGACGTGCGTTGTTTGCGCGGAGATGGCGGTATAGGCAGCTTCGAGAGACGCTTGAGAAGTTACATCTGTGACGATGGGGATAATGATGTTGGTTTCGGCGCCCGTGTCTTTTGTCGAGGGGTTGGTGGCCTGGAATTGGGCGACAGTTTCGTTGAGGGCGTCTTCGCGGCGCCCGAGGATGAAGACCTTGGCTGCGCCGTTTGTGGCAAGCGTTAGAGCCATTGTACGGCCGAGGCCTGGATTTTGTTAGAGCTGGTTCTAATGCGACAGAGAAATGGAGATACGGAGGCGCTTCCGTACCACTTCCACCGCCGGTGATGACGGCGACGAGGCCCCTGATGTTGTAAAGATTTTCTGCTTGTAGATGCGACATGATGGATTGACGTGGAAAGCCTTAGCTCACTACCATAGAATATGGGGGATATAGGTAGGTTATAAGTTGGTTTGGAGTAAGTGTGAGAAGCAGTCGGGATTATATACTCTCTCTCGGCGGGGTAATGGCATCATGGTTGGCCATTACCAAGCAGATATCGGAGTTTCTCCATGGTGACGCTAGGACTCAATAGCAACCGAGGCTCAAACCTAGTATGCGAATGAGTATATATATTCTTTAAATGGCTTATACAAAGTTCCAATTGTTTATATCATTGGATTGAACGGTCGTTCTGGGCTTAAATGATGCCAATCGGGTTGTTTGTGCCGCAAAGAGCTGTTGAGTCAACAGTCTATTTCGCCCGATAATAGATACCATCTCGATATACTTCGAAGAACAGTAAGCAAACGATTTAGCCTGATGGGCCGAAATTCGGATGAAGAAGATTGATTCATTTCTGCAGGGCGCCTGAACGACACATTGGTATACTACTTGTAGTATAGCTCGGCTAAACCCCGCTTATGTCCGGCCAAGCTGGAATTCAAACTGTCCGATTCTCATCGTGTGATCTGTTTCTTCCATCGACCTTCGAAATTTCCACGACCAGCGCAAATAAATCTTTTAACGCTTCTACAGAAACCAGAGCAGCTCGCAATGGAAGCTCCACGGAACCGAAAACAACGACGAGCAGCTGCCCCATCAAATCCCGAGTCTGCCACCTTCGATCCCTCCTCCATTCCCCTTGCCCGGCCTCCATCGAACGATCCGTCGAAATCAAGGACTCTGGTAGACATAATTGCGGAAAGGCAGGCTGAGCTAGGAAACCCGGTCGGCAATTCAGGCTCGATAAAAAGCCTCAAGACACAATACGTGACCATCGATCCTGCCACGGGTAAGATTTCTTCTTTGGACGGCTCAGATGTCACAGGCCTCGAGAGTCATGTTACTGCCGATGGAATTCAAGGTTCTAGAGTGGTTGAAGTGGACGATAAGGGGAAAACGGAGAAGGATGAGGACGAACCTCCTATCCCGCCAGTTATCGACACCCTGCTGCTGTCGATTCCCCTGACCGTTCTTCACCTGACCCTGGGCTATCTGGCGGCTCATCAGTACGCACAGAGCATTAATCTGAATGCTCTGTTCCGAAACTCTGGCTTTGTCGCCTTACCGATGCTCACCCTGCTGATTCACCTTGCCCATGGGCATATAATCTCGTTCAACCGGGGCTCCAAGACGGAGACCATCTCGCTCTTTCCCTGGCACCCGGACAAGCTGTCGTTATCCTTTATGCGCAAGCTGCTCTTCCCGCCATCTTTCAAGACCATAGTATTCTTGCCTGCTGCAGTTTTACTTGGAATCAAACTCATGGTTATGACGAACGAGGATACATACTATGCTGTCATGAAGCAGGCTCCTGCTGTCGGTACACTCTGGGTATGGTGCATTTTGGAGATACCGGTGGGAGCTGCCGTACTTGGCGCTTTGGGGCCATTGATGTGGGGTGTGTGGTGGAAGGGATATGGAATTCTCTAGGCCAACAGGCTTATGGGCATAGGGGTGCTCTGAAGACACAATAGGACCGAACAGGACCGAGCAATTGGTGTCACTCGGAGGCTCAACATTTGCCATTGTTTTAAGGATATGAACGGATGACAAGAGATGAGAATCTCCGTGAAGTTTCTCTTCATTACTATTCTCACTTGAGAGGGGATGTTTACGCTACACGAACTAGAGTGGTATCACGATATTTCCCGGAGATCACCCGTCGTCACACATCATCGAAGATTGTCCATAGTTACGCGAGTATTAGGCTGGGACCACATTGCGCGCTGTTATCTTCTGGCCCCCGTACCAGCGATGAGGGGAATGCCCACACTATGCAGACCGAGCAAGGTATGACAGCCTCACACAAGGGATTTGGAAGCTCGCCACTGTACCACATCAACAAACATGCTTGGGATCTGCGTGGACCACATACGGAACCGTCCTTGAAGCAACACTACACAATACATTCGGACACTCCAAACTGTTGGCGTCATGAGCATGTTATCAGCGTCTACAATAGCCTCCCCCACTTCGTTCTCGATACAATATACTAAAATGTGATGAGGTGCCCCGACATACATGAAATAGGATTGTCCGTCGAGTACGTATCTTGTCAGCGGGTTCTCGTCCCCGCGTTTAGGTTTTCAGGCTGGCGTCGTCAACACTGCACGTTTATCAACAGGTCAGGTGAAAGAAGTATCTGGCTTAACTCGACTCTGAAAAAGGGCATGATCCTTGAAAGATGCCGCTGCAGTGCAGAACCGAACCTCTGCGTTTCCACTGTTCGTTCACAGTTCGTTTCTAGCAGTTAGAGTTCGCACTGTCTAATCACCTAACATCAATTGGAAGGTTGTTGCGACACTAATGCATGCATGGCGTACGCCTGCTATCAGAGATCGCATAACCTGGAATCCTTGTGTGTGGTAGTGGAAGATCGCTTCTGGAAATCGCTCTGCATACCCAGGTCTACGGAACCTCGACAGCCATGCTGCCACCTGGCTCGTTAGGGTTGTCGATCTTGGAGTCTAGCGAACACCTCAGCATCACACGACGTCCGCTCGTCGATGCGCGGTGTATGTTGCGGCCCGGTTCCTTCGGGTGGACCGGGTAAACCCGTGACAATCAATATAGCCCATTGCTGTGCAACTTCTGTCTCGAATCCATGTTTGGACTTGCGCTATACGCACACTTCGTCGCTGTTAGCTGAGCCTTGGAGTCACCACGGACTCCACGGTTGCTGGAACTTGTTTTCCAAGATCGTCCGCATTCATCGCACTGGCCATCCGTTGATCAATCCGAATCCAGATCTTGCTCATCACTGGGTCTTGATAGCTGTCGGACTCGGCAATTGCTCGATAAGGAAGGAAAAGACGATCAATGGTACTTTTGAAGAATGATTATTGACAAAGCACAATGTCATCCCGTCCTTTCAGCATGTGCCCTCCCGTGGCCCATGGTCGTATCCTTAGATAAACTTTAGTTAAGCGCAGTGGAGTAGATCCGCCAGCTAAACTGGACACTGAGAAGAGACGCCCCCAACAAATCTTGTTCTCCAAGCGCAACTGATGGAAATTCGATCCCACTATTTCGCACTAAAAAGTTAGGCCAGCTTAGTCTCGGCGCGTTGGGTGGCGGACAAGATCCTACGAACTCGTCCGTCCAGCTCCGCTTCCCTTCGGTTCAAGAATATACTATTATTCGATTCAATTCTTCTGAGTCTGAAGGACACGGGATTCAGCTTCGGATCGAATCGGATGATCTTCGTGAAGTACTTTTGCGCAGAGCTCATACTCCGTACTTGTCTTTCCTCTCGCCGCGATGCGCTTAAGTCTCCGGTACTAGTTTGTGGAGCCATTCGCTTCCTCCAAAGCCCCAAGATCCCCAGCCTCCCACTCAAGCCCAGCTGATTCCAGGTCAGCCCCAAATACCTCAACTATCGAGTTTGTACAGTGGTATGGAGTAGGCTTGCCACCTACAGACGAGGCTAGAATAGACGCCTCTAAGTCTCATTTTCTGGAACAAATTGTTTCCGCCAGATGGATGGACTAGCAAGTTGCATCTACTCCAACCGAAGGCGACGAAGGAAAGTGGAGAGAAGAAAAAGCAAATATAGACCACAACTCCGGGCGGGAATCTGTCGGGACGGACCCGTGTTGCTTGCTTTTCTTCACTGGTTCTGCTCTTCGTTTGTAACCATTCGACTCTCTTAGAATAAACAAATGCATACCGCAAGGCACCGAGTACTAGCATACATGCACTGTCGCCTCCTCGCTGCCCCAACATACATACATACATAGATACAAATCCCCAATCTAACATATTCGATGCGCCCGCGGGTACCTACGACTTACAGGAAGTAGGCCCAAATTAAGGAAGTACTCTTCAGGAGCCTGCAGCTCACTTCAACCACATATCCACGCATCTTACCCGTAACCGTACATATGCAATGCAAGGGAAATCAATCACAAAACCTTGGAGCTGGTAAAAAAATCTTAATTCTCTTCACAAAACAGAGTGCTGATTGCGGGTTTCCGTCGTTTATTATTATTATTATTGCTCGAAAGATCTTACGAGCGTTTGAGGGCTGGGATTATTAAGCTTAGAAATCACACCTGCTAGTTATTTGGGTATTGCTTGGTCAGGGACTCTTGCTCGACTTTGAGACAGGGCAAGGGTGCCCTGCCTCGCAGGGGTTACGACTTTACGTACTGGTCTTACCTACCTACGGAGTACCTCGTCGCTTATTGCAGCCTGTGCAGGTGCGTTGGCTATGTTTATTGATATTCTGATCCTTGGGGTGGCCTCGAACTCTGAGGGACTTAACGTGAATCTAGTTTGGACGGGTTCGTGCATGAGCTATGCATTAGTCTTCCTGCAGACTATAATACCGCGCTCTCCAGGGATCCAGGGTCTGGGATCGAGTCATAATTCCCATTGACGTATGAAGTATATTGAGGTGGTATCAAGGAACGAGCGCTGAAGTTTCAAGCTCCTAGCCATGCATAAGACGCATTGAGATCCAGGGAAAAAAAAAAAAGGAATCACAATCATAACCGCGGCGCAAATCGCGCATACGAGACATGACAAATCGTAACTGCATCAGAAGGATAGACAAGATGATAGGGTAGATGCTTCCAATGCCAACCGAGATCCAACCATCTTCGGCCTCGAACCAAACCAGAAACGCCAAAGTGAGAAAAAAGCAACGAAAAGAGGCGCCCTTAGCAACATGGAAAGCAAACAAAGGGATTGCGCTGATCGCAACTGGGAGCCCAACCAATCAATCAATCTGATTTTATACCCTCGACTTGGCGGAGGTACAGTAACTTAGGGACGGGTAACGCAATGGCAATAATCTATGATTATCCATCCAGTGGACTGTCATGAACGAAGCTGAAAAATGATGACCAAGTGTGGGTTCAGTCTAAACTCTAGCGATTTTAGACCGTGATCCGCCCTCCGTGCATGATCCCCACAGATTGCAAGCTGGCTCCACGGAACCGCGCTAGTAGGGAGGAGACGATCTCGCGATAGGTGTTCATCTGAGTGAGTTTGAACCGCTGGATCTTGCCGCTGGCCGTGCGCGGAATTTCCTCGACGAAAACGATCCCTCCATCGAGAGCCTTGTAAGACGCTAGCTGGCGGCGACAGAAGAGGTAGACTTCTTCTGATGTCAAACGCGTGCCGGAGAACGTCTTTGAGCGGACGACGAAGGCGCGAGGGACTTCTGTGCTACCATCTTTGGAGGTTACGCCGGTTACTGCGGCGTCTTCAATGCCAGGGTGTTTGAGGAGAACAGATTCGAGTTCTGCGGGGGCCACTTGCCAGCTGTTCCTTGTTAGTAGATTCTTTTAGGCATAGATTGCTGGGCTTGGAGATTCGTACCCTCGAACTTTGATGAGTTCCTTGGTGCGGCCGATAATATAGTAGAGTCCGTTGTTGACGTAGGCGACATCGCCTGTGCGGAACCAGCCTTGACTGTCTTTGGCGTCTTCACGTCCCCGATAGCATGTAAGTAAGCCGGAGCCTCGAACGTAGAGCTCCCCTGGCTTGTTGTCTGCCGTCACTAGGTTGCCATCGGCGCCAACTAGCCGCACTTCATACCCCGGTAAGAGGCTGCCGATGCTACCGGCATTCCCCAGCTCACCGTAACGGTTCTGGAACACAACGCCAACCTCGGTCATACCCCAGAGCTGCGAGGCATAAGCATCGAGAGGGAGGAGCTCCCGGAACTGCTGCATTGAGGCACCATCAATCGGCGCGCCAGCGACGCCGACATATCGCAGTGACGAAAGGTAATCGGAAACAGGTAGGGTGGACCGATTGAACGCATGGATCATCGCGGGGACCATGTAGGTCTCGGTGATTTGGTATTGGAACACAGCAGCAACGAACTGGGTGATCTCGAAACGGGGCAGCACGAAAAGGGACTGACCGTAACGCACAGGGAAGATATGCGTCCATAATGCTCCGAACAGATGAAACATGGGCAGGGAGATAAGTCGGGTGACGGCGTATGGTACATCGTACTGGATAGTGAGATGCTGTGAGACAATGGCATGGTGCGACAGAATGGCCGCCTTGGGTAGCCCTCCAGTCCCGCTTGTGGAGAACATCGCCGCGGGCGTCGATTTTGCGATCGTCTCATCGTTGAATGAAATCCAGTCGTTCTCACCGTATCCAAGCAGATTCGTAAAGCTCAGGTAGCTCTCGTCCCCACAGTCGGAGAGGTAGGGCGCTGGCCCAGCTCCAAAGAGCTGCGCGATGTGGTCTGGTGCCGACTCGTCCAGCAGGCAGACCTGGCTGGAGAGCATGCCTTTGCTTGTGGAGACATTGAGGACGGTCGGTAGGGCTTCGCGATTCGTGATGATCAGCTTGGGCTCCGCTAATGTGAGGATGTGTTCTAATTCCTGAGGTTGGCTGCGCGCATTTGATCCCATGAAGACACCGCCTGCTCCGATAACACTGAAAAATAGTGCGGGGTATATGATCTACACCAGAGGATAGCATTAGTAAACTTGAAGCGAAAAGCGCCGTAAGTGCCCCGGAAAAAAAAAAAAAACCTAAAATAGTAAAAAAAAAAGCAAAAAAGGGTTATAGCAGGAAAACTTGGAAACTGTTGGGCCGGAGTTGAATTTCTTAATCGGACAAACAGCATCCATCGTTTTTGGAGGATTTGCGGTGATTTGTCCGAAGAGGGCAGGATGTAGCAGGATCCATGTTGTACTCACATCGTTCCCCAGGTGGACCAGCACACAATCGCCCCTCTGCACATGGTGCGCCTTCAATCCTGCAATAAGCGTCCGCACGAGCGTTCTAAACTGCCGCGCGCTGAAAGACCGAGAGGGATTCTCCGCGTCAATGAACAATGGCTTGTTCTCGTCGTAGGGAACGGGACCGCGGAAGCAGAAAGTCAACAAGTCGGTGTATACCCCATTGCCGGATTGGGGTCGTGCTAGGGACGACTCCCCGAGACCCATTGTCATGAGTTTGGCTGGTGAGTTAGTCAATTTAGGTGTGTTGGTCAAAGCTCAAGGCTCGAAGGCAAAAAGGCAGGTTAGGGTTGTATGAAGAAGGTATGCAAGAGTCGAGGTGAGATGGAAGCAAAAGGGGATGCTCTGGGGATGAAGGGACCCCCCGGAGTGATAAATAATCTCGCATGCAACAGTTTAGAAATCATTTTTGTCATGCTTGAGGTGTGAAATGGCAGGGACGATAGGCCCCTTTGCTGTGAGCAATTCCAGTTTGGACGTTTGATTATTTGATTTGGAATTTGGAATACTTCCGTAATCTGCCAGTAGTGCTTGGAGTTTGGGGGCCTTTGGGCGCGTGGCGCAGGCCGCAATTCGCTGAGTCGCTCCTGCCTCAGTTCGCTCAGGCCAAGTTCCATTCGCCGCCAAGATTGGGTTGCTGATCCTGCTCCCTGATCCACAAGAGAGGCTTGCGTCTACCAGGCCGAATGACAGTCCGTCACCACTTCGGTTCGTCTGCCAGCAGTGGGGTCGCTAGAGGGAGCTAAATTGCTCAAAGGAAACGAGCGACCACAGCAACAATAATGTTCCCACCCCGGCCACCCCGGCCTCTCGTTGCCGATGCTCGATTCTCGAAACTCACCGGATTCCAGTGCTTTGGGCGGGAGACCTTTCTACCGAGGCTTCGGGTTCTGCTCGTTATTGGCTCGCCTTTGCTGCCCTCAGATCGAGTTCTTCCCCTCCCGCTCCCTCCACTTCCCTTCCGCGATGAAGCTGAATTCGCGACCACGAACATCCCAGAGGCGATCTCCCCAGTGACAGGACGTAGCGACGATTAGAATCTTCACACTGTCGCTGTCAGTTATGTCAGAAGGGCCTTGACAGCCGAGGGAACCTTGGAGCGCGCGCATGCGCCATTTTCCCAACCCACATGCACTCAAACACACTACCCTGGCGCCCGCTGCTGGGCGGGAGGCACTCTGCCAGGGCCCAGAGCGCTGAGTTGTTTAGCCCGAAAATTCCCAGGAATCGCTATGCAGGCGGCGCACTTTGGTGCAGCTCGTTGTAAAACAAATACCCCGCTCGACAAAACTTGACCAGGAAGCAAAGTCTGACAATGCCATTGATCCGCGTTGATCCAAGCACGTCGATGCCAACCATCTAGCTGACATCCACCCCACTAACCCTAGTTTATCAAGGTAGATAGTCCAGACTCCAGACGGACGAATCTCTCCAGCGTTCACCCGCCAATAACCAGCATCCGCTGAGGTAAAAAGCAAGAAAGTTGTGGACACCAGACGAACCTCTGCATATCGCATAGCGTTGGTTGCGTTGCATCTCTTAAAACGCCCATGATTTTCGGGTTCCCCAACCATTTCGACATCGCTCGACTTCCGAAGGTCCGGTTGCTGCTCGAGTTTTATTTTTCGGTGTTTGGGCGTGAATCGGTGGGGCCACGAGAGCGAACATCTTATGGCGATTCGGCGAGCGCGCTTTGATTTCTTCGTGCTGTCTCTTTTTGCGCTGTTGATAATGAAGTCTCCCGGCTGGCCGGGATTGCATGCATCCCGCATCAGTCGGATGGATCGTGGGAAGTTCTCGAGTGCCCGCATCATCACGGGCTGGGAATCAGACTATGGAGCGGGTCGGAATCCTTCCCCCTCTCTAAAATCGTCGATATGTCCGTCAATTGGCTCTACAGCATGCCGTATCTGGAGAAAGAGGAGTGAGGCATGGCCATAGTATATTGTGTTGCAACCTCATTGGTAAGCGTCATGTAGGACCTAGATTAGCGGACAAGGGTCAAGCGGGATAATGCCATATTGGCATAACCGTAGACGCCCGTTGACTGCGGCAACTGCGAACTCTTCGATTTTTTTTTTTGGTGTCCGAAATAAGAATGAATGGTAGTTTTACTTTTTTTTTTCTTCCCGTGTCTCTTCCCAACTCCAGAGTAGGAAAAGACTAGAGGAAAGATAAGGGCGTGCCATGGTGGACCGTCTAAAGTGGGCCAGCACCTGCTGAGAAAAAGAACGATGGGTTTGAGAGACGGCTCGGTTGTCCGACGCAGGCCAACAATCTGCGATTCAAGTCTTCGACTAAACCGAATGGCGTCATGCCAGGGCATTCAAAAGACACATGCTTCCGTCCGTGTGGGGGCGTCCTGGTGGTGGCTTGATTCTGTTCTCCAGTGTATGTAAGGGTGCATGCCGCTATAGCTGGTACCAGCGGTCACTCACCAACCTTACCAAGATCTCTCCGAGCGTCCTTGCTATACCTCAAAATCTTGTCAGAAGCCTGCTTCTGCTTCATCAGACAAGGTTGAAGAGTCATGTCTCCTCTAGACGAGAAATATGACGAGGCCATCGTGAGCAGGCCGCCAACTGCAGTCTGTCCACCAGAGCGTCCCAGGGATGTCAGCGATGGCAGTGTTGTTGGCATTGAGAAATATATCATCAAGGACATCTCCGAGCTACAGCTCAAGATGACCGATGACAACTCCTCCTTCGACCTGGAAGCACAAGCCCGCAAGAAGAGATGGCTTGCGCCAGTGCGGTATACGATCCTCAACATATACCGTCGGCTTTTCACTTTGGTGTTCCTCGCCAACATTGGCGTGTTCATCTATGTACTGACTGCAGACCGAAAGCTTCTGGCGCTGGTCAATGCCGCGGCGGCAAATCTTCTGGCTTGTGGGTTGGCCCGGCAGCCTCTGGTCGTGAACACGATTTTCGTCACGGTATGCTCAATACCACGTTCCGCTCCGTTGTGGCTCCGTCGCCTTGCCTCGAAAGTGTACCACTATGGCGGCGTCCATAGTGGATGTGGCGTCGCCTCGCTCGTTTGGTATCTGGGCTTCGTGGGCCAGTTCTCGCGGGAGTACTGGTTCCCTGCAGGAGAAGTGTCGCCATTCTCAGTTGCACCAGTGATCCTGATGTACCTTATTCTTGTTTTGTTGCTGGCAATCATCATCGTTGCCTACCCTGCATTCCGCGTCAAGATGCACGACTACTTCGAGCTTACCCACCGGTTCTCAGGCTGGCTCGTGGTAGCCCTCTTTGTTATCCTCCTCATGATCTTCGTTGACGAAGCCTCCGCTGCCGAAGGCACCCCAATGGGTCGCTTCCTTATCGAACTGCCTGCTTTCTGGTTCCTGATGGTCGTCGTCCTAGCCATCGTGCATCCGTGGGTTCTCCTCCGCAAAGTCAAAGTGACCCCCGAATACCTCTCCCCGCACGCCGTACGCCTCCACTTCACCCACGGAACAACAACCTTCGGCAAGGGTATCCAGCTAGCCAAACACCCGTTACAAGACTGGCACGGCTTTGCCACCTTCCCCAACCCCGACGGCAAGAGCTTTTCCTGCCTAATATCCAAAGCCGGAGACTGGACCTCCGCCGCCATCAAAGAACAGCCCACTCACATGTGGAAACGCGGCGTCCTCACATACGGTTTCGCATATGCGATGCGCGTGTACAAGCGCGTCGTCGTTGTTACAACTGGCTCAGGTATCGGCCCCTGCCTCTCCTTCCTTGGCGATGAAAACCGCCCCAAACTCCGCGTCATTTGGCAGACGCGCTCTCCCAAGCGGACCTATGGCAAGGAAGTCCTGAACCTTGTCGCACAGATGGATCCGAACCCGATTATCATCGACACAAACTCGTCTGGACGAATCGACATGGTCCCCTTCATTCGCCAGGTCGCGAAGAACTTCGGCGCCGAGGCGATCTGTGTTATCAGTAACCCGAATGTCACGAGGAAAGTGGTGTACGACCTCGAGTCGACCGGCGTGCCAGCGTACGGACCGATATTCGATTCATGATTTCTGGTGTTGGTTGTGTTGTGTTTGGTTGATCTGATGATTCCGCAGCGCACTGTCTTGTCTCTGTCGATGAGATATGAGTGATGAAATAATAGTTGATGATTCCCGGTGGATATGATACGATATGATCTGTATTTAGTGTTAATCAAATCTAAGTAAAAGTTCAAGCTAAAAGTGAAAAAGGACTCCGGGGGGTAGGAAGTGATGAAATAAGTTCTGGGGGCGCAGCGCAGGGCAGCAGAGCAAGAGAAAGGCGACAAAAGCACGGCTGAAACCTTCGCACAATTATCCATTCTAGGTAGTATCAGGCGCTGCGCCTGCATATAAGGCTCCGGAGGAGGAAAAGGAAACCTCGCATTCCCCACCTAAGATTTGAAGTTGCATCGCCGTTGGTGGCTGAGCCTGGCGAGCGGGAGGACTGTTGGTACATAAACAACCCGGTGAGAGAAGCACACCGCATACAACATAATACAACACAACACTGCGGCGGTAAGACGTCAAAAAATAGGAGTTTAGTACTCCGTACTACAAGCAAAACTGGCAGTGACTCCACAGCCTCAAAAATACGTCTGTACTCAGCTTGCATAGGCGCCACGTCGGCTATGTCGTCTCTACTTGGTGGGTTTTGTGGTGATTTGATTGGACTAGTCGTCTACAGCACATGACAATAGGGTCTGCACGCAGGTTGATCCATGCCTTGGGGAAGAACCCTGATAGCTGAGAGTCGACTGTGGTTCGGTAAAGAATAGACCTTAGTTTTCTTCAGGGTTGCTGACGGTTTCGACCCGAGTTGCACAGTGTGATGGTCCATGTCCTTTCTACTGCAGTTTGCTCAACGCTTTGTTACTACTGCGGCGGTAGTTCATACGATTTACATTTCCCCTTATTAGAATGGATGATAGTACATTATTAATGCATGTTTATAAACTGATATGTATTTAATTTCTTGCATTATTAGAAAACAATACAGGAGTATATCGTAAATTGTGGGACAAAGAGAAGTCCGTCAAAAAGATAATGAAAATGATTTCGGCGAAAGAAAAACCACAGCACAGCATCAAAGGTATGGTTGATGGGTATCATGCAGAAAAATTGTACCACCCAATGCAAATGTAAGATAGGATGAAATAGGGTATGAGAGGAGACACAACAGAAAGACGAATGGAAAACCTTCACCAGAGAGAAAAAAAACACCCGAAGCAGAAAACCAGGCGCCAAATGTAGAACTTTTTTTGATGATCGAAGTGTTGAAATCAAGTATATAGTAGTACCGCGTTCGCTCTGTTGGGCGATGCGAGTGATGGTATGTTCGAGAAGAACAAACGAAAAGTTTGAGAATTGTTGACAGATGTTGAAATGAACGAAGACGGCATCCTTTAATTTTGTGTACCATGGTCATTGCGTTCGTGATAGTCGTAAGTCGTGTCGTACTGGCTGAGGCCGTCGGATTTGATTAATTATGTATGGCAGTGGCACCTTCCGGTGCTTATGATGATTGTGAGTTTGCAGATGGAGCGCGGTTTTGGCTTCCAAATTCCACTGGCTCGGTGGCCAGGTCGTCGGTCGTTAGGCGAGCCCGTCCGCGCGCAGAGGAGTGGGTGGATGAATGGTCGAGTCGGAGGGAATCCATTCGCTCCAGTTCCTCGTACTCAGGGGTCGGAAGGGGAGATCCTTGGTAATCCTCCATGATGCTGCCCCCGTTGAGCATTGTGTAACCTGGAGGGCTGGCGGGAACGTCCTCATAAACAGGGGGCATCTCCTCATCCCAGCTAATTCCCAGTCCGCTTCGCTCGGTGACGTGTAGGTTGAATTGCATACGGAGAACGCGAGCTGCTCCAGTGGGTGTGATGAGTCTGGTGTTGCGGTTGGGGCAGAATTCCTCGGCGACGATAAGTTCGATGACTAGGTTGTGCTTCGATTCCAGTCCGTTAGAGGACTCGAGATCGCATACTGGCCTGGCGGTAGGATTGATGTTCGCTTCGAACTCCATGCTGATCTCGCCTCCAGCGGTGTCAAAGTCGGTCTTCCAACCCTCCTTCTCCTCGTTGTGCCCGATGATCCGGGTTTCCTGGTGCAAGACACCCTTGCCCTCGCCGCCAATCTTGTGTGCATGCTTGGCGCAAGCCGTGGAGACAATCTTCTGGTGCTCCTCGATCCGCCACATCATCTTGCGTAGCCGCCACCTGGTCTGAGTCTCATCGCCTTTGTCCAATACTCCGCTTAGCGTCATCTGAACTGGGAAAGTTCCCATGGGGTGAACGACGGACGGAAGCACGATGCGGCCGGTTAAGTTAGTCGGAGGGAAGATGCGAATGGAGGACTTGTCGTTGCTCGGGAGAATGGCGCGCTTCATTTCGAGAGGCATCTTGAGATTGTAGTCTTCGCCATTGATGTTGTGTGCGTGCGCCTGGAGGAAGTATTCGACTTGTCCTAGAGACCCATTGCAGGATGCCGGCAGGTTACCGGGGAACAAGTAGCTGAATGGGAAGTCGTTGTCACCACCATTGAGAGAACGCGGTTCGGTCAGGAAGTTCCAGTTTGTCAGCTCTTCGGTACGGGAGGCGCAGTTTGGGCAGTCTCTCGAGACGGGCTTCTTGGTTGTCCTCTTAACCATCAGGCGCATGTCGAATTTGTCTAGGGTAACCATGCCAGCCGTCACAGGCACGCTGACTCTGAGCCGGCCAGAGAACAGAGCACCGGTGGAGTTTGCCGGTGTGCCATAGCAGACGAGTGGCGGGCTTTCGACGATTACGTCCAGCTTGGCTGAGGTAGCTGCGTTGTCGGTCTGACCGGCACGCTCCTTCGAACGCGCAGAACGTCCGTGATTGCGGCGTTTCTCCTTGTTGTGGTGATCCCGGTAGGTGTGAATGAAATGATCCATCGAAAACGAGAGGCGGCGCTCCGGAGACTGTGGCCTGTCATGAGAGTTCGCGGACGGCTTCTTGGAAGAGACCTGAGAGTTTGACACTTCGTCGACAGACGAAGTTGAAGAGGAATTGGAATGGGGAAATATCGAGTGGTGAACGGAGGGGCGGACAAGGTTGGAGAGAAGTCGGCCGGGCATCTTGAAGGCTGATTGAGTTTGAGGCTCCCCTTGATCGATACCGGCTCTATAATGTTATAACAGTAGCAGAGGAGGTTGTCTCGGCAGTGAATTGGGCTATAGACGCTTCCTTGGCGGAGCAGTAGTAGCTATCTGGTGTTGCTCAGGACTCGATGCAGTGTTGGTCAAGCTTTGGAGTGTAGCAGGCAGCTGCGCGCATAATAATCCCTGGTAGCAACTATGTCTAGGTAGAATTGCGTGTTCCTAATGGCAGGCGCGAGGGGTAGAAAAGCAAAAATGTATAAGCTCAGTTGAGTGGTGGGAAGCGAAAAGAGTAAGTTGAACCAAGAAGCGGGCAATAGGTTGCTTTTGAATAGGTTTCCAATCCGGCCAGGCTGAGCGTATTACTAGCAGTGCTAGACTCCTCCTTCCTTGTTCTGAAATTTTCCAAGCCATAGTTTTCTAAGAGGTTCCCACATGTAACAGGTACGAATTTTTCTTGGTCTGGCCACCTCAAAGCGGACAATGAAAGCAGTGGGGCGCATGTAGGGGAAAAGCGAAAGTCGTCATTGTGGAGTTTACAGCGCCGTTACATTGCCCTTTCCGTACGTGACAGTACCACAAAACGCTTTGGCAGCCACTGGTCTGGTCTTGGCGTTGCATCTCCTCCGAGGAGATTCAAGACTTCAGCTTCTTGCTCGAGCTCAGGCTTGCGTCTATCACGCCTTCTATCATGAGTGCAGCTCAGCTGTCACGGAGTGCTCAAAAAGAATGGTCAAGTCCAAGCCATTGAAAACGTCTTGATGTCATTGAACCCGACAACGCAATATCGACTTGGCCAGAAGCACATTACAAATATGATTCGTACCCAACACTTGGACGCCTTGTTCCCTTGAACAATCAAAACCTTGGAGACACTACATCTAGCCTGAGGTGTCAAGCCCTGCAACAAGGCATTAAGGCGTGCAAATGTTCTCAAAGAAAGCGCATCCACACCCGAGCGCGCGCCATGACTCACAACAGGAGATGCTCCGCCGCCTTTTCGGTGATGCAGACCAGTCTCCAACAACCAAGCGGCTTCGGTGATCTGCCTTAGTAGTCTCCTAATATTGCGTGATCCAGTCGGCATGAAGAGCCGCGAAGCCTCCAAAACCATGGCAAGAAAGTTTCACATCTCGATGATGAACTCTGACTAATGTCCCTTGGTTCGATTTCGCGTCTGTGCTGGGTGATCTTCCGAATGGTGTCATATGCTTGCTATTCCTGTCGGCTCCTCGCGTATGTACCAAGGCTACTATGCTATTAGGCTAAGGAGGCGGTAAATGGCGCCGTCGGCATCTAGTCAGATTCCATCGGGGTAAGTTGCTTAGTACAATTAGATAATTGTATAGTAAGTTAAGACAAACCATCACCTAGATTAGTTATTACTAGGAATGAGGCAATATTGTTTGTCAAGAACGCCTTCCTACCTGGAGCAGGTGAGCTGGCCTTTGTACGCGAGGCCAGACAGATCTATAGACGCAGGCTTGTAATTGCTGTGGAGGTGCACTGGCCTCTCCGCCTGACTCTGGCTGTCGCGTCCATTCTTCGCAGGTCAGCTGCCGTCATTGAGCCATCACGTGGCGGGATCAGGTCCCTGAAGCGCTTTTCAATTGACGCCTTCGTCGGCGGTCTGGCGTAATTTTAGCCTGTCTGGTCGGTGACCGGCACCGTTACAGGCACGTACCGTACAAAACCGCTAATAATTTCCGCGCTAGTTGGAGATCCTCTGGAACTGTGTGATCCATGATGCCAGGAGGGGCCTTTCATAAAAAAAAAAAAAAAAAAGAAAAAAGAAAGAATTTTCCGGCAGCGTACTCCAGATGTCATGCTTCCCTTGTATGAATTTTTCTACAACCCACACATCTAGAGCAAATTAAGAAGGTGAATGCGGGTTCAGGTGTTGATGGAAAAAAATTCCACAAGGTGTCTGTCTAGTTTACTCCATCGTCGGGGTGCTCTTCCAAGGAAAACCGGACGGGGTGCCGTCTCTTCGCTCCTTTCCAGGATCGTGTTCCCGGTCTCCTCCAAACTGCCTTGTTTGGCTAAGCCTTGTCAAGGGACCATGTGCTCGGTCAATCGCAACGTGCAGAGCGCCGCCCATCGCGTCTCCCATTCGAGCGCCAAATTTCCCCGCGCTGCAAGAATTTTAGCCCGTTGCGGGGGTATTGCATCATCCACACTCGCTCTCACAGGGATTGCCGGGTCCGAGGTCACCTGCTGAAAAAGAGGGGGTGTAGACACGCGACTGAGCGTGGAAAGCAGATGTCTGATGCTTCGATTTTGAAGGTTATATAAGGAACCAAAAAGATCAGATAAAAGGAATTGTTCTAGACAGGAGCTGTCAACGCAGTTCCAGTCCCTTTTTCTTGGAATTTTGGGGATTTCTGGCGAATGAGGTGGTTTGGCCGAGTAC
Source organism: Aspergillus baeticus (assembly GCA_027569055.1). NCBI lineage: Eukaryota > Fungi > Ascomycota > Eurotiomycetes > Eurotiales > Aspergillaceae > Aspergillus > Aspergillus baeticus. The sequence continues at coordinate 603,729 of JAPDEI010000008.1, read as the reverse complement.
GCATTACCTAACAGTTTCCATCGCGATGCAACTCATTGGAGGCGACAGAACAAAAGCTCTGCCCATTGCGCATGGGTCTGGGTACCTCGTAAGAACATTAATTGTTCAGGCCACTACTCCGTACGCCTTGCTGCCGTTCCGGTCGGGAAGCAGTCGGAGAACTCAGCTCATCTTATGAACATATCCGAGTAGAACATCAGGCGATCGTGATGTTGTTTCGGGTCGCCTACTCCGGTGGAGGTGGCTCTGGGAGCCCGTGCAACCCGTCAGAGTGCTTTTGCACTTACTCCGCAATATCTCATCCTATATGCCGTTTATTGTCATATCTATACAGTGTCCGCGGGTTTGCGAACATGTCCCCGTCCAGTATCTCGTAGAATATTCGAGTTGGATCCTGAGGCACCCGTTTCTGCCGGGCCGGTTGTTGATTTGATTTTGGGGGCGGGTTTCGCCGTCCGCCTAATGATTTCTTCCCTCTTTTGCGATTTCCACGATTCCACGATCCCGCATCTCCATCGATGACTCGTCAACGCTGCCGAGAATGGGCCACCACCCTCTTTTTCTCTCGGAACTAAATCTCGACTCATCCACCCTTTCCACAGTGGACCTGATTTTATGGAGAAGAGACCCGTCTTTCAGGGAGCTGTGAGTAATAGTCATAGTGCTAGATACAACCTGGGTATTTCTCTCTTGTGTTTTCCCCGGCGATATGCGAGGAAAGCCGTCGGCCATCGAAGCTGGAGCGATTGACATCTCGCTCATCTCAAATCGAAAATATTGCGCAATAGTAGCTCTCAAGCATCAACCTTCAAACTCCCGCAGCCACAATTCTTGCAGAAGACAGGCACTTGATGGCGAGTCCAACTCCTATTGGCCTTTCCGCGGGAAACCCTGCCTAGTGCGGCGGCTTGCGACACGACAACGATGCGCTCCGCTATTATTCTGGAGGTGTTCCTGGCGAGACAAGAAATCCAGAGCCTATGGCCCGAGCTCGTGATGGACGACACACACCGCACGTCTGACTTGTGTTGCGGTCTGTGATTTGGCAGCTTACTCAGATTCATCATTATGTACTCAACTGGGGCGCACTAGACCAATCAGACCCGTGCCCCATGACATGATGGCTGACACCTTCTCGAAGCTGACGACCATCGTGCTCGAAGACTTGGTCCAGACCTCCGAGAAAAGACCGGGATGCTACATTGCTCGTGCTAGTTCTTCCTCATTATACACGACTCAGTTCTGAACCGGAAATCGATGCGAGACTAACAATGAGAGCTTGGAAGGCGGTCCGATTCCACGTGTCTTTCAATTAGATTATAGAATGATGACTTTGTTCCAGAATTCCCGAGGTATGTGTTCTTCATGTCTATTTGTGCGTGCTGTTTCTATAAATATTGTATGAGGACATGTCTCGGTTACGAACTATATTTGGGTTGACCAGATCGATTCACGCCACCACAGAGATCATTCTTCAGTCTCAATGATCTCATGTCTCAAATTCGTACTCAGATCTGCTATTAAAGTGCAATGTGCCTTAAGGGCCTATCCATTAGTTTGATGTCACAATGCACGGCTGCTGTGGCAGCCGTCTCGGAAATCTCTATCTATGTTGCAATCCGAGATGGCGATATCGCAGAGGTCATAATTCCAGCACCCCACAATCAGAGCGTACCTATGTCCGATGTACAACGTACAATATCAGATCAGCCCTACGTAGTGTTGTGGGGGGCGAAAGGAAAAGCTAACCGATTATGATTTGCATAGAAAATAGGTATCCGTGGTGTTCACCCTGCAATGTATGCTTTGCAACGACACTCTCCTGACAGCAACAGCAGCTACAACCCAAAAAAAAAAATAAAAAAAAAAGGGGGATTTTATACTTGCTCATGACCGTCTTCAGAGCCTCAATGTTTGAGTTAAACCTTCAGTTTCCCTAGACTGTGAAGCAGAAGTAACCCGCTTCCAGAGGTGGACAAGTTCTTGGCGCGGCAGGATCTGAGTCTTGGCTTCTTTGATCTGAGAGAAGAGTTGATCTTTTTGTTATACGGCTGCCCTGGTCATAGAACAGATGATGATTTCGAGCATCTGACTATAAAATCTTCAGTCAACTACGTTATTGACCTAGACAACGATTCCAACCTCTTAGAATTAAAATGGTGGTCTCCATGATATATTTTGGCTTCCCGGTTGATTTAAGCCAAGAACCACATGGACATGACCTTCGACTCCCCTTTCCCCTCATGAATCAGATATACAGTCACAGAATCCTTGCTAATGGCGGTACCAGGATTTACATTCAGACTATTCGCGCCTCCCTCCCATCGGCTTCCCCGCATATCGACTCATTGAGCCCCGAAGTAGGTGGTATTAGTGGCATGTTAGCTTGGCTACAGATACCTAGCGCATCAAAAAGAATATGCCTCCTTGCTGGACAAATACTGGCGTCTACCAGTTACCCTCCAGCTCTTACTTACTTCCGTGCTTCTGAATAATACTGATAGACTATGTTAAAGCGTGATGACAATCAAATCCCCTCAATTGAAACAAAGACCGCATCGGATCCTTTACCCAAAGAGGCAGCCAAGCTTCACAAATGGCTGAGACCCACCGACTATCTCGGCGAATCCTCCGAATTCCAGAAACATCTCAACTCGCACGTCCCAGGGACCGGCGAATGGATACATCAAACCGAACAGTATAAACAATGGCATGAAGATACGGGGCCTAGAGCCTATGGGAATGGCGCCCTTTGCGTGAAAGCCATTGCCGGCGCGGGAAAGAGCGTCCTGGCCACACGATTAGTCTCACATCTCCAGGCGACTGAGAGAGGGACACCAGTGCTGTTCTTTTCCTTCTGCCAGATTGTCGCTGCGAACCACGGTGCTCATTCGTTTGTCCGCGATTGGATGGACCAGTTGGTTTCGTACTCGTCGCACCTGCGGACGCAGATTCAGACATGGATCAAACAGAGCCGGGAGGCGAAGATGCTTTCTTTCGATGAGTTGTGGCAGTGTGTTTTGGAGGCATTCGGACTGTTTGATAAAGTATACTGTGTGGTGGATGCGCTGGATGAGCTGAATAGTGATCAGGTGGATTTCTTTCTTCGGCGGCTCGTGGAGCTAGGACAGATGCGCCCTCAGGCTGTAAAGGTGCTCATGACGAGCAGGCCACTGCCGCAGATTCAAAAAGTGCTTAACATACGCCCCGTCCTCCAGTTGAGGCTCGAGGATCGGCAAACCAGCAAGGATATCGCCTTGTTTATCGAATATCGATTACGCCTGGCTGCAGATATTAGTGATGATACGATAGAGACGATTAAGAAATCAATTGAGGACCGCGTTCACCCCTCATTTCTCTATGTACGGCTTATGCTGAACTAATTTTTGGCCAAAAACAAAAAAGAGACTGTCGACCGAGCCGCAGTTCAAGATGCACTTCTATCACTTCCTCTGAGCATGGAGGCCATGTATTCGCAAATGCTACACGACCACTCACAAGCCGCGGGTGTGCCGCAAGAGTGACAGCTGCTGATTCTTCAACTTGCAACCCATGCCTCGCGGCCCTTACGTTTGCTGGAAATTGCCACGGTGCTAGATTTTATAAACCAGACCGAAGATACTGCACGGTATGGCAACACTAAGAATATGACTCGAATGTCCTGCGGCCCCCTGCTAGAGATTTTGGAAGAGGAGACAGTCTCCATTATTCACCACTCTTTTACCGAGT